>CM039718.1:52153937-52577201 GCA_022539455.1 Dendrobium nobile
CGAAGAATTTTTTCCTGTGATAAATGGTCGAAGACTACTTAAACTATTTTCTTTTGTCTTATGGAAGACTAGGAAACTTCAATTATTTTTTTTTTTTTTTGGTGATAGATGGTGGAAGACTAGTTGGAGACTTTGAAAAAACTTTTTGTTTTGTTTTTGGTAATGGATGGTGGAAGACTATTTGGAGACTTTGAAATTTTTTATTTCTATTTTTAATTTAGACATCATAAAGGAGATTGAAGTCTTGATAATGGACACCATAATGAAAATAGAAGTGGTGATAATGGAGACTTAGAAAATAATTCCATAAAGATTGAAAAAGAGATGCTACAGCTTGAAAATTAGATATAAAATTAGAGTGAGAAAAATATGAATAAAGGGATATATATGAGGACTTCATCAACTAGTATTAATATTATGTGTTAGTTGGTTTTCAGATGTTGCTTTTCACATAGGCTTATCAACCAACATCTTAATACACTACAGGAATTTATATTACATGTATAAATTATCGGCGGTCATTCCGGTGGTCAAATAATCTCAGGAATTACCGGCGGTTTAGCAGCTGTCTGACAGTCCGTTTTATAGCATTTATTTTATCATATATTTAATAGCATATGTCATAATTATATTTGGATTTTTCTAAGGAATTTATATTGCACGTTTTTTTAATTATGTTATGATATGCGATATATTTTTTTTCTATTATTACTATTATTTAAAGTGATTTTTATGGATATATTATCTTTAATATATAAGTTTATTAGGATATCACCTAAAATGATTAATTCAATCATAACCTATATTGAATTATTAATAAAAATCTCATTTAATTCTTATGTCCACTTTCATATTAGATAAGTTAACTCCATAATTGATCCTATTAATAATTATGTTACAACAACAACAACAACATCAAGCCTTTATCCCACTACGTGGGGTCAACTACATGAATCCTTTTTCTCCATTGTGTCCTATTAAAGGTCAAATTCTCGTTTAAATCTAATAAAGAAAGGTCATTCCTAATATTTTCTAACCAAGTCTTTTTAGGTCTGCCTCTACCTTTCTTAATATAAGTCAAATTTAATACCTCTACTCTCCTAACCGGGTCATTGGAAGGCCGCCGTTTTATGTGACCAAACCATCTAAGGCAACTCTCTCTAATCTTATCTTCTACTGGAGCTACTCCAACCTTTTCAGGTATATGCTCATTTCGTATCCTATCTCTAAGGGTAAAGCCACTCATCCACCTAAGCATCCTCATCTCTGCCACACTTAACTTAGTATTATGCTTCTCTTTTAATGGCCAACATTTAGCACCATAAAGCATTGCAGGCCTCACTACCATCTTATAGAATTTTCCCTTAAGTTTGAGGGGTACTTTTCTATCACACAACAAGCCCGATGCATTCCTCCACTTCAACCATCCAACTTGAATTCTGCTGAGAATATCCCCATCTATTTCACCATCACTCTGAACAATAGATCCAAGATATCTAAAATGTGTACTCTTATTAACTACTTGATCGCCCAAAGTTACAATCCCCATACTAGGTCTATTACTACTAAAATTACACTCGATATATTCTGTTTTAGATCTACTCAAGCGAAAACCTTTAGTCTCTAATGTTGACCTCCATAATTCAAGTTTACTTTCAACTCCCTCTCTAGTTTTATCAACAAGAAGAATATCATCAGCAAACAGCATACACCAAGGTACATCCTCTTGCAAATGTCTAGTGAGAGCATCCAAGACTAAAGCAAAAAGATATGGGCTTAAGGCCGATCCTTGATGTAACCTAACCGAAATAGGAAAATACTTGGTCAAACCACCTTGTGTTTGAACACAAGTAATAGCTCTTGCATACATATCTTTAATGATTTGAATATAAGCATTATTAACTCCTTTCTTTTCAAGAACCCTCCATAGCACTTCTCTTGGAACTTTATCATATGCTTTTTCTAAATCAATAAATATCATATGTAGATCCTCCTTATTTTCTCTATATTTCTCCATCAAACCTCTTAATAAATGTATGGCTTCCATAGTCGACCTTTCCGGCATGAATCCAAATTGATTTTGAGAAACATTAGTATCACGCCGCAACCTATGCTCCATAACTCGCTCCCATAGTTTTAAAGTATGACACATTAACTTAATTCCTCTATAATTCGCACAATCTTGTGCATCACCTTTATTCTTAAAAATAGGAATTAATACACTCATTCTCCACTTATCTGACATCTTTTTAGTCTTCAAAATAGTATTAAAAAGTTTAGTAAGCCAAGAAATTCCTTCATCTCCTAAGCATTTCCACACTTGTATTGGAATATCATCAGGTCCAACAGCTTTTTCACCCTTCATTTTCTTTAAAGTCTCTCTAACTTCAGTTTTACTAATACGCCGATAAAAACTGAAATCTTTATTTTCATTAAGGGTGCTAAGGTCACTATAGTCAATCTTATTATCACAATTTTCATTAAAAAGTTTAGCAAAATATCTCATCCATCTTTGTTGAATATCATCTTCTAAGAAAAATATTTTTTGATCTTCATCCTTAATACACTTCACTTGAACTAAATCCTTACTACTTCTATCTCTTTATTTGGCTAACTTATACATATATCTTTCTCCCTCCTTAGTATCTAATCTATTATATAAATCACTAAAAGCTAAGGTTTTTGCATCACATGTTGCTTTCTTCGATTTCTTACGAGCCTCTTTATATTTATCCCAATTATTAGAATTTTTAAAATTAAACCAAATTTTATAACAGATCTTCTTATTCTTAATCTTTTCTTGCACATTTGGATTCCACCACCAACTATTTTTACTATTAGGAGCTTTTCCCTTAGATACTCCAAGCACGTCTTTTGCAATATTCTTAATATCACTAGCCAATTTTTCCCACATAACATTAGCATCCTCATTCATAGATAAAATCTTTAGATCTAAAATCTTACTCTAAAAAATATTTCTGTTAATATTCTTTAAATGCCCCCATCTAATCTTAGAATATTGTTTTACTTTATTTTTTATTATCTGCCCTTTTATCTTAAGGTCCAAAACTAATAATCGATGTTGGGTACAAAAATTTTTACTCGGAATAACTTTACAATCCTTGCAATCTAAACGATCTATTTTTCTTATAAGAAAATAGTCAATCTAGGTTGTACTATATCCATTTGTATAAGTGATGAGATGCTCATTCCTTTTCTTAAATAAAGTATTAGCAATTGAAAAATCATAAGCTAAACAAAAATCTAATATAGTCTTGCCACCTTCATTTGTCGTTCCAAAACCATGGCCACCATGAATGCTTTTAAAATCATCTACCTCTCTACCAACATGTCCATTTAAATCTCCTCCAATAAAAACTTTTTCTTCAAGAGGTATCTTTTGTAATAATTCTTCTAAGTCATTCCAAAAATTTAACTTAGAACTCATATCCAAACCTACTTGAGGAGCATAAGCACTTATAATATTAACAATCTTATCATCAACCACAATCTTTAAAGCTATAATTCTATCTCCAATCCTATCAATTTTTATAACATTATCCTTCAAACTCTTATCTATAATAACACCTACACCATTTCTAATACGACTCTTGCCCGAATATCAAAGTTTAAAACCTAAACTATCAATTTCCTTAGCTTTCTCTCCAACCCATTTAGTTTCTTGAATGCACAAAATATTTATCTTTCTATGAATCATAATATTTATTAATTCCATTAATTTACCAGTAAGGGAACCTATATTCCAAGTTCTCATCCTAATTTTAGTTTCATGGACTAGCTTCTTTCCCCACATCCGTCCTTGATGTGAGAACGCTTGCCTATTTAACACTGCACCCGGGCGCCGGTGCAGCGGCCCTTGCACACTTGTCACTGTATTCAGGCCATACAGCGCGTCGCTTCCAGGGGACGCCCTAGCATTAAAACAATTTCTTAAAGAATTCATGTCATTTTTATTCGACATATTTTACGCTGGCTGTCGACTACCTAACGCAACCCTCCACTTTTCTCATCCAAGACTTGGGACCTGGCAACGGTAGTGTTTTATGTTATATCATAATTTTTTAGCTTATCAATCGAGCTATGATCTACAACAATTTTAATCAATACAGGGTTATTTTTAAACTAAGATAAATTTTAATATTTTTTAAAGTCATGAGAACATTCTATTTCAAAAAAATACAGTAATTTTTTTTTGTCGTTCCCGCCACCATCACCATCGTCATCACCACCTTATCAATATAAATAAATATTAGTATATTTTTAAAATATAAAAGATATTATCTTTAATGTAAAATTTAAATAAAATATAATATAAACAGAAAAGAAAAAAAATATATTCAAAAATTTTGTCTAACAAATTTTTAACTAATATTTTTCTTACGGCTACATTAATCTAATGAATTTGAAAATGAAAGTCTCCTCATCCAATAAAAAAAGTTATAATTAAATAAAAATGTCAAAATTCTATGCAAAATATAACTATGAATGAATTGAAATCCTTAATTAATTTGATCTTCTTTTATATCTTAATATCTATGTAATTGAGATGAGAATATATGCATGGCTAATGAGGGGATGAGTCAGTCAAAAATTTGAGCTACTCTTCACTTTGGTCGATGTTATATATATATATATATATATATATATATTATATGCCAACTTAAAAACAAAATACCGAGAATCATTACAACAGTGCTTTCCTTTCCATTAATAGAATGCTTTACAAAGAGGCTTCCATGCAAATCATCCATCAATAGATCTCCTGCTTCTCCTCCTCATTCTTCTATCACAGCACATGACATCAAGCACAACAACTATTGCCATCGAACCTCCAAATCCAACACCAAATAATATTCCCAGTATAATCATATATCTTCTATGCTTCGAAGCTTGGTTGCGTAAATCTGATGAAATTGTAGTATTTTTCACTTTTGGAACTGATGTGTTGCATGGAAGTAAGCATAATCCGTTATTTCCTTCAAATGAAGTGTTCGGGAAAGTGGAGAATTGACCTCCAACTGGAATGTTTCCTACTAACTTATTGTAGGAGAGGTTTAAATATTCCAAGAAATCTAAAGAAGCCAACTCTTGTGGGATCTTACCAGAAAGGCTATTCCTTGAGAGGTCCAATGACTCCAGCTGTGATAAATTCCCAAGTTGTGGAATAATTTTACCTGTTAAATAGTTATGTGACATGTTGAGCACTTGAAGAGAAGTAAGTTGGCCAATGGTTATAGGAATATCTCCCTCAAATAAATTGTTGGAAAAATCTATTGAGATAATGATCATCCATGACTTTGATATTGTCATTTGTTGCCCCTTGTTCATGATGGTGAGCAAACCCAAGTAATAGTATTTGTTTTCTATAAAAATTGTAACATCCTGTGTTGTATCTGTTATATTTATCATCATTGACTTAAAATTATTGAAGCACTCTAAACATAATTTGCCACTAAAGTTATTGAATGAGATATCCAAGACATGTAACATAGAAAAAGTATAATTTCTTTCAAGATTTCCTTCAAAATGCCCAACTTTCCCATGGAATTTATTAGACCTCAAAACAAGAACCCTTAGAGATGACATCTTTCCTAACCAATAAGGAAATGTGTCCTTTAAGTAATTATTCCCTAGGTCCAAAATCTCAAGTGATTGACAATTAGATAAAGACCTAGGAATCATCTCATTTAATTGGTTGTCTCTGAGATCTATAATTTGCAATCCACATTGTGAACTAATTTCTTTGGGGATGGCTCCATGAAGCTGATTTCCTCTTATTTTTAGTGCTTGTAGATAAACTCCTTTAAATAAACATGATGGAATAGAACCTGTTAACCTGTTATTCGATAAATCAAGTACCTGTAAGTTGGTCATATTGCAGATGAATGAAGGAATTTCTCCTGTTAGGCTATTATTTGCAATAAGAAGGTAGCTT
The DNA here is from genome assembly GCA_022539455.1 of Dendrobium nobile. NCBI lineage: Eukaryota > Viridiplantae > Streptophyta > Magnoliopsida > Asparagales > Orchidaceae > Dendrobium > Dendrobium nobile. The sequence goes on from CM039718.1 coordinate 52,159,894, forward strand.
ATCGAATTCTGGTTTGAGCTGATGTTTAAAGAGATAAAAGATGTGAAATGATTGTTTGAGAAATCTAGTAAGTTATGTTTAGTTAATTGGAGAGGAGGAATTGGACCTTCAAGCATGTTGGAATGGAGATCTATATATAAAATATCATTATCATCCATAGTAAGATTAAGAGGAAGCTCTGCAACATGAGTTAGCATATTACAAGATAAGTTCAGTTCTGGAATTCTCCAAAACCAGCTCGGTATTTCCCCATGAATTCTATTATTTGAGAGGTCCAAGAAAGTCATCATATATGGGTATTTTATGAATGTAGGGATCTTAGTTAGATTGCAACTAACAAGTGTCAAATATGATATGTTAGGAAAGGAAGATAAGAAAGATCCATTATATGCATCCCAAGAATTTAGGGAAAGTCCACTGTTTGAGAGGTGCAAAGCAAAGAGATTCTTGAGATCCTTGATAAACTCGAACTCAAAGTCTCCACTAAAATTATTACTTGATAAATCCAATAATTCTATTTGTGATAGATTCCTTATTGAAGGTGGTATTCTCCCTGAGAATTGACTATCAAAGAGAATCAATTCTTTTAAAAACTTGAGGTTGCCTATTGTATCAGGTATATTCCCAAAAAAACTAGTGCCATAAAGATACAAAGTTAGTAACTTATTGTCCTCTGAAAATTCTGGAAGAGAACCAAGAATCATTGGATTTTGTGAGATATCAAGATGTTGCAAATTTTTTAGTAGAAATATTTGCTTGGGAAGTACACCTTTGAATTGGTTTTCTCCAGCCGCTAGTGAAGATAGAGAAGTAAAATTGACAAATGAATAAAAAATGTTAGAGTCCAAATTATTGCTTGTAAGGTCAAGACTATATAAATGAGGGAGCATGGAGAGAGAGGAGCAACTAGCACCTGAGAGAGAGCAATAGCTCATGCTCAACACCTCAAGTGCAGGGGTGAAATTGGCTAGAGCACCACACCATTCATTCTTGTATGGTGAGAGATCCACATTGTCAAGATGAAGGTCCCTCAAGCTGCTCATGTTTCGCAAAAATATTGGTTTACTGGTGAGAGAAAGTTCCCCAAATTCAGAATCAAAAGAGGAGAGACCAAGGAAAGCCAACTTCGTCAAGCGAAAGATACCAACGGGAATCTTCCCAGCAAATCCAGCACTGGAAAGATCAAGGCTAGAAAGATTTGCTAGCCGGTCCCATCCGTAATCAGGAATGGATATTCCATTAAATCGGTTGTATGAAAAATTTAGAGCTCGTAAAGATGTGAGATTGAAAAGGCTAGGATCAATTATACCAGTAATGAACCGATTACTTAGGTGAAGGTTTATGACCCTTCTTGATGATTCGTCGCATGTCACACCCTTCCAGATGCAACAATTCGTGCTTTGCTGCCATGTATCGAGGTCATGACCAGAAGTAAAGCCTCTCTTTAGCTGGAGAAGTGTTGAGCTCTCTGTCTGGAGGCATTCACCAAGAGCATTGCAGTTAATTGAGAAAAACCCAAAAATAAGACAAAATGAGAGAAGTTGTAGCTCGAAGAAAACAACAAAGTTGATATGAAATAGCTCCATATAGAAGAAGGCGCAAAAGTCTAATTTAAGATGCTATGCCAAAGAAAACTGTTAGCACTTATAACGGATAAAGGAAGAAGAAACCATAAGGTGTGTGGTTGAACTCTTTTTGGCCATCCAAAGTTGACTATTTTGGCGAGAAAAAAAAAACTATTTTTATTTTGAATGGAGGACGAACATGAAGACTTTTGGTCTGTTTTTTTTGGAAAATGATATCGAAAAAGACTTCAACAATGATTCCATCATTTTGTGCGGAAGAAAATGTGCCACCTGAAGCTAATCTAAAATCTGCTTTTTCTTTGTGGAATTCCAATCCATTATTTTCTTGGAAGATGACGTTGTTATTATTTCTAAAGCTTTGGGGAATTCCAATCTATTGCACGTATTTTGTCTGCTTATGTATGTGTTGCGAATCTGGCTGTGATTGTCAAAAAATCCACAACGTTGTTTCGATTATGAACTTTTTTATCTATTGGAATAATATCTATGTTGCATTTGACTTTTTTTTTATCTAATTACAATTTAATTTGGTTAGACTTAGAAATTTTTAAATTTATTTTAAAATAAATGATATAAGAAGTTGATTGATATTCATGCATGACGCTCATCTTAAAATAAATAAATAAAAACAAAATGGATTTTTAAAGTATTATATATTAATATTTTCTTTAATGTCAAAACTAAAATAAGAAATTCTCCGTATATAAAACCATGCATGGTATTAATTAATGTATGAAGAGTACTAATATGGCTAATAACCTAAGTCAGTTTTGAGATCAAATTGAATAACTGTAAGCAAATTTTGAGCCAAAAATAAGATTAGTTTGAGATTATTATACCAAAGAATCTAAGAAAACTCACCCACATTTCTTTTTGTTAAAACTCATAATGGGATAATATCAAAAAAGTATTATAAGCCTTAGAGAGATCCACTGCTCACTAAACTCAAATAGCTACAATCAAAATAGAAAAAAACCTAAGGAGCCGTAGATTCCGATCTAATTACAATAATAAAAAATAAAAAAGAAGGTCAAAAGCCACCATTCCAGCTGAATGCTAATGTAGGAAGAACCTAAAGAATCCCATATAATATTGCCTTTAATAATAGTATGGTGCATTTAACATGCTGAAAAGCACAAAATAGTTTTTGACATAACCTTCATTAGCCAAACACAATGCACATGCATTAAAAATCCTTTTATATGAGAGATTCTAAAATAGAGATTACTTAGTAAGTCCATCATCTTCTGAAAAATATAAAAAGTTTTTAGTGTTAAGGAACTTTTTGGCATTAAACAAAGAAAGTAATCTTTTAGAATTCTTTTCAATCTAGATTTTCTGAATGTTGTAGTCATAGCACATACTTAAACCTTTAAACAAAGCACACAACTCCACACCTTCATCATCACAGTTAATGAAATTGGTAGTAAAACCACTCACCATCTTACCATTGTGATCCTAAATCAAACCACAACAACCATTACCAGCTCCATGAATGTTAAGTTTAAATTCAAAAATAGGAGGCTTAGACCACTTGATAATCAATAGAGGAAAAACCACATTATGATTATCATAATGAATATTAAAGAAAGTACGTCAATCTTTCTTATCTCTAAATACTTTAAAATTAATAAACTAGTCTAAAAGAGTTGTTGAATTTTGAATGATAAGAAGCTTTAAACCCTTTGATGACACATTTTAATACCATTATGCTTGCTATTATTCCTTTTAAACCAAAGTAGCCGGAAAAACAATAAAGGAATGACAGTGAAAATATGCCTTTTAACTTTAAGATGAAATCACCATATAAAAAAAGTAGAAATAGAAAAGATATTAAAACCACTTTTAATTTTGCAAACCTTTCTCTAAAGCAAACCAAACTTTCGCAACAACAGGCCCAATAAAAAAATATGGCTAATAGTATCAACATGATAACAACATCGCATTTAGAAACTAAACATAAATCCTTTTTTGTTGTAACATACTATTAATAAGAATATAACCTTTTAAAATTCTCTAAGCTAACATAGAACAACATAGAGGAGTTGGCAAATTCCAAATCTTACCAAAGGTAGGGATAACATCTTTTTTGTTTCTAATTAAATGCCACACTTTGTTAAGACTAAAGTTGCCATCCTCAACTTATATAGAATTTGATCATTACAGTTATTTTTTATGGGAATATCACACACAATGTCCACCAAGCTCTAAGAAATAAACTCAAGAAGATGACTTTTGGACCAACCATCAATGATGATGAACCAAGAAGGCAAGAAGCATTCAATGAGGAAGTAAAATGAGCGTTGAAGTGAGAGTCCATAGAACCATCACCAGACCAATCATCCTATCAAAAGAAAGAGGAACCATTATGTATTCCCCATTGAATGATTTATTTACCAGACCATTTAATGTTGCACCATCTTTTCCACTATAGAGATGGACCCTACTTAAAAGAATAAGAGGTTGGATGGTTGTTTTTATAATATTTTTTATTCATGAATTTTTCCTAAAGATAATCATTTTTCTTGAATTTCTACCATTACTTAAAGGAGAAACATTTAACCAAATCATAAATGGACATACAAACCAGCATCCCCCCTATAAATAAGGACCAGTAAAGGCATCCCAATTGGACTAGTGTATCTTTTTAGAATTATTAGTGGAACACCCAAAAAAATTATTCAAAGCTTTCTCCAATCCGTCACACATATCTAAAGTAGGATTAGTGGTTTGAAAGAGATATATGGGCATAGAACACAATACTCTCTTAATAAGAATAAGTCTAACCCCCATGGAAAGAAATTTAGATTTCTAGGTAGGATAAACGTCTAAATAAATAGCTAGTTGTCAGAATGTAAAGACCATGGGATAAAGGATTGCCTTGCTTAATACCCTAAGCACCTTCATGAGCACCTTTAAAAATGCCTTGCGACTTGCTTTTAATTATAATAAAGAACCAACAATTTTCAATAATGCTATTAAAGAGATTAATAGAATTAACATCTAAACCAAATTTTTTCATAATATTAAACAAAAAATCTAATGAATATTATCATAAGCCTTGAAAATATCAAGTTTGATGATTGTATTATGACCATGGACTTTTTTTGTCAATTTCATCATGAAGCAATTCCTAAGTAAGCAAAATATTATTAGCAATGTTTCTACCTTTATTAAAGCCCATTTTATTTAAAGATATGATTTTAAAGAGAAAATTAGACAACCTAGCAGCCAAAATTTTCAATAAAAGTTTATTAGAGGAAGTGCAAATGCTAATAGGTCTATAATCATTCCAATATTCATAGTTAATCTTTTTAGGCATCAACACAAAAAAGTAGTAGTGAAATAATTAGGTATAGAAAAACCTTTAAAAAGCTATAATAGCTTTACACAAATCCTCCTTGATAACATTACAACAGTTTTGAAAGAAAATAACAGTGAAACCTTTAAGACCAGCTAAGGAATCCTTATTCATGCTCATCAAAGAGTTGAGAATCTCAAGCTCAACCAGAATTATATGAAATCTACTTTCACAATAGATAAATTAATATCACTTTTTCCTAAAAAGTCATATTTTACCAGAATAATTGGCAAAGAAAAAATCAAACCTCAACAGTATTTGACAATTGTTGATTTTAGAAGAATCAACCATGGGGTTCTAAAAGAGCTAAAAAGACTATATTATGAATTCTACATACATTTTAGATACACATACTGAGTTTCACGATTTCCAAAACCCCTAATATTCCAAATCATAGAACTAATCATTAAGAATATTTTTTTAAAAGAAGTGTTGGATCTTGTGATTCTAGCATCAATATAAGAAGCAAGAAATTTCTTTTCTTTTTTTTTTCTTTTTCTTAAAAGTTGCTAAAAACCCGTCACCTTTAGCAACATTAACTAAACTTGGGGACATAAATTCACCTTCATATGAATAAAAGAGTAGAAAATCATTAAATTTATTATTATTAGTTTAAAATTATTATATGAAATCTATTTTTTATTCTCTTATTTATCCCATACATTGCAAGATAAAAATACTTCCTTAATAAAAGTTTTAATAAGAGTTATTATTATTATTATTATTATTATTATAAAATAACAAAAGATCCTGATAAAATTTTCATGAAGATGGGTTTAAAAGTTTATCTCATGTCAATTTTATCATATATTTTATAAAATTTTGAATATAGTTATTATGTAAAAATATCTTACTATTTTATTAATTTTTCCTATATTTTAAAGCATCTATATATTTGAATTTTTCTAAATAATTATATTACACATTTTTTTCATAATGTTAGGATATGTGAAAAATTCTTTTTTCTATTACTGCTATTAATTTAAAAGATTCTTATTAATAAAGCATCTAAACATATAATTTTATTAAGGAATCACCTAAGATTAATTGAAGTATTACGATTAAAATTTTTATTGTATTATTTGTACTAGCTCAAACTCTTAACTATGTAAATATTGTCCGCTTTGGCTTAAGAGCCTCACAGTTTTGACCTGCTGGTGTAACTTCCGAGTAGGTCACCCAGCCCAAAATTGCTTAATTACAGAGTTTTTTTTAATAAAATTTCAATCATTACACTAAAAGGTGCTTCAATATTTTAGAGTTTAGCTATTACAAATAGTATTAGAGCAGTTGTTGGAAAAATTAGATTGTAACGAGATATATATTTATAAAAAAGCATGATAATTCATTGAGCATGTGATTGAAATATTGATTTAATACTAATATAGAATAATTGAATAGCATGTGTGCACTCCTATATAATTTTATTATATTGATTTAATTTTGGCAGTCTTTATTGATGTTTTGATTCGATGCTTTATCTAATTTTTATACTTATGAGTGTTGCAGATATGATAATTACTTTATAGATTTTACATTTATACAGGTTTACTATTCTACTGGCTTTTGTATCATAGTATTTTATTTTTTATAAAGTATACTACTACTGTATATGAATTACTATTTCAGTACTGATTCAATGATCATAAGAATGCAACTGGTATGATTTGATCCTTGACATGCTTATTGCTCCTTTATCATGCTTTTAATTCAGTTGTAGATTTTGGTGACCTACTGAGCTTTTTAGCTCATTATATATGGTTAAATTATTGCGATAATAATGTGTGTGTAAAAGATAATTAAGAATTTTTGCTATAAGGTATTTTTCATTATCATATCAGTGTCAGTAAATCATTGGCTCAATAAACAGAGTTGACACTCTTTGCCAATCAGTATAGTAATCATCTCTTTATAACTCCTAATCAATGTATCATGTGAATCAGAATAAAATAACACCAAATTACAGGATTTAAAGAAAAACACTTTGGCTCACCATTATGTGCAAGATAATCAGTCTCTAACAAATGGGTCTATAAGTCTTTAATTTTCTTTTACACACACATTATTATTATAATACTTTTATAAATAAATTACTATAACAATGCTATAACATTTAAAAAGTTACATGTTGAAAGTTTTACCAATATAATATTATTCTCATTTTTTTGGTAACGAAAATACAAAAGCAAGAGAGCAAGAAAGAGATCGGAGATGGCTCTTGCCCCCTAAGTCCTCCTCGACCACCACCCAGAGTTCAATCGGACCACCACTTGGCGCCGAAGTTCTGCCAGACTACCACTTGAGGCCCAGAGTTCCAGTGGACCATCGCCTGACTCCCAGAGTTTCGCTGATCCACCACTTGAGGCCCAAAGTTTCGCCGGACCACCACCTGATGCCGGAGTTCCGCCAGACCACTTGATGTCGGAGTTTTGTTGGACCACCCCTTGATACTCAGAGTTCCACCGAACCACCACTTGAGTCCCAGAGTTTCACTGGACCACCATCTGATGCCGGAGTTCCGCTAGACCACCACTTGAGGCTCCGGAGTTTCGCTGAACCACCACCTGACGCTAGAGTTCCGCTGGACTACCACTTGATGCCTGGAGTTTCGTCGGACCACCACTTGATGCTTGGAGTTTCGCCAACCACCACCTGATGTCATACTTCTTTTGAACCACCACCAAACTACAAACAGATGCCCGAACTTCCAAGTGACTACGGACTTCCACTGGACCACCAAGTGATGCCAGACTTTCATATAATCCAGTCTTCAACTATACAGTTGATACTTGTAATCTGATCGCCCTCGAGGGCGAGTCAACCCACTGTAATCTACCCAAACGCTAGTGGAATCATTTCATCTGGGCAAGACCCCGTGATTTTTCCCATTTCCAAGGTTTTTTATGTAAAAATTTTGTGTTCTCTGTGTGAACTATATATCCGTACAATGCTAAGACACAATATTTTTACTCTATCACAGTGTATATTCTAGCCCGCAATAGCAGTGACTCGAGCTGAAGATGTGTTTTTTTTTTTTTTTAGAACTGAAGATGTGTTGAACTCTCTAACTGAAGGCATTTGCCGAGAGCATTGCAATTAAATTAAAAAAAAAAAGATTAAAAAGAAAAAAAAAGAAGAAAATGAGTGTGGTAGTAGCTTGAGAAAAACAACATAGTGAATGTGCAACCACTCCATGCTGAAGCAAGGGTGAAGGTCTTATTTGGACTGTAGTTGGATTATTATTATTATTACTTCTGGAAAATCTTTTTGCATTTTATATTATAGTGTTATGTACATGCAAGTAGAAAATATCTATTATAAAATCATGAAATTATGAATTAAATATTATAGACTATTCTATATTTAAATTTAAGATAAAATAACTTAAAGAAAAATTATAATTCCAACTAATAATGATTGTCGGCAGCTTAAAATCTGTGTGGAAATCCCAATATACTTTTTAGGAAAGAAAATAAATACTATTTTTTATTTTGAGTGGAGGAGAGGATGTCGAAGACTTCCGAGTTGTTTTCCACAAAATGATCTCAAAAAAATCTTCAGTATTTTTTTTTTATTTTTTTTTTATTTTTTTTTTTAGGGGAAACCCACTAACGGGCCTACGTGTTAATATAAGGGAAAATTACAGAGTCCTTAAAGGGATTTCTAACTCAGTACTGCTCAAAGAGCTATAGTCAAAATAAAAAAGAAAACCTAAGAGCCCGAAATCCCTACTAAGAAAAATTACAAAGAAACCTAATAACATTCTAAGTTCCAAAAAAAACACAATAAAGGAACCAAAAAGGCAGCCTAATCTCACAATCAGCACACGTACCCTGCACAAAACGAGCGCGCAGCTCCAAAAACCTGCAAAACAGGCAAACAAAGGTACTAGAAAAGAGATTAAGCTAACAATCATGAAGGAAAGGAAAAACAGGAAATCAAAATAATTAAAGAAAATACTCCCAGTATACCTAGGCAACCAGCCACTGCCATCACAACCAAGAGGAAACCCAATCAGCACAAAACAAACTCCCTTCCAAAGACAGCCAGCAACAACCTCCCAATCCCCCAGATTCAAAATATCAACCCCCATCAGAAAAACCCCCACCACCATCAGCCAAAACAGGGAGTTAAACCCCAACTCCAGCAAACAAAGAAACCAGCTCCAACAACCAGACATAAGAGGAAGATAGGAGAGCCAACGACCCACACCCAGCAAAGACCAACCTCCAGAACCCAACCACCAACAGACCCAGGAAAAACCACAACCACCAGAAGAAACAGAAAACTGTGACACAACACCAACACCAAAAAACCCACAAAAAAACCCGAACCAGAACTAGAACAACTACCCACCCAAAACATAAGGAACCTTACACTTATCCAAGAAAATCAAGCCTTGAATATGCACAGCTAAATTATCAAAATTGAGCTCAACAAAAGCATTAAAACTGCTACCAAAAAGCGATAACGCCCGGGCAACAGAGTTAACCTCCACATTGATAACATTAAAAGAGCAGTTCAAGACCTCCAGCAGACCCATAATTTGTCTACGCAAATAAAAAAGAGAATGCCCACAGCTGCTACCGTCTTTAGCCAAGAACATGTTAGGGTCAACAGTAATATTGCTTTCTACCACCACATTATAAATATCCAAATTAATACAAGCAGAAAGCCCATGGTGAACAGCCAACAAAAAACCACTCAACTTATCAACAGCCTTAGAATCCCCAACAAAACCAGCAATATAATTCCCAATTGAGTCCCTAATTAAGCCACCAATACACCACTTGTCACAGTACAAACCCATATGAATATTAATCTTAAAACAGTGGGGATTAGGGACAGCCCAATTAGAAAACCTGGTACCCGTAGAATGCAAAGAACCCAAATTATAAATACCAAACTCTTCAGCAGTAGAGAAAACTTTAGTAAAACTCTTATAAGTAATAAGGTTGGCCGAAAAAAGAGCAAAGACTTTCTCCTTAATACGATTAATAATAGCAAGATGATTCATACGGATGTTATTAAAACGGGAATAGTTTCTAGCAAGCCAAATGAACCAAACAATAAGCATGGGAATAACATTACGGATATGACCCTTCTTATTCACCATCCAAACCTCATAAATAAAATGCATAGAACGGTTCTGGCCCCCACTATTAATCTGAAAAATGTCTTCAAAGTAATACCACACTTTACTAGAAATAGGGGAAGAAATGAAAACGTGATGCATAGTTTCTGAGTTAGAGCAGCATTGACATTTAGAAGTAATAAACATACCTCGCTTTCTAAGAATGTCATCAGTAGGGACAAACTTCTTGAGCATCCTCCAATTAAAAACAGAAATAGTGTAGGGAATGCTCTTATGTCACATTCTTTTACAAGGTTTAGAAATCACTTTGCTTTTCCTAAACACATGCCAAGCTTCTTTAGTAGAAAAATTACCATCTTTAGTGAAATTACAAAGTAAAGCATCCTTAGCATTGCGGTTAATAGGAATGTTAGCAATCAAAGTACAAAGAAAATCAGGAATAACATCAGCTAACTTATCCAAATCCCAACCAATATCCGAATAGAAAAAGTTAACTTTAACCAGGCTCAACGAATTAGAATTAATAAGCGCATCAATAGACATGCCATTAATCCAACGATCCTGCCAGAAAAAAAGGTTACCCTCACCAAGACCCCACACAAGAAAATGCTCAATATTCCACTTAGCTTGAATCATACGCTGCCAAACTTTGGAATTACCTTTAGAATAGGAGCACATGGAGGGGTGAAGATCCCCACAATGCTTAGATCTCATGAAATTCGCCCATAAAGAGTTATTGACCCTGAAATTATACCAAAGTTTCAAAGAAAAATTAGTAGCCATATCCAACAGGGACTTACAACCAAGGTCACCTTCCTGAGTAGTGCCACAACACTTAGACCAAGATGACCAATGGATTTTAGAGTTACTAGAAGAACCCCCCCCCCAGAAAAATCTATTAAAAATCCTCTCAAGCCTCCAACAGATTTGCTTAGTAGGAAACAGAACTTGAAAAGAATAAACGGGGATAGAAGCAAACACACTTTTAATAAGAACAAGTCTACCACCATAACTCAAGAAATTAGAATCCCAAGAAACCAACTTTTTCTGAACCTTGGAAATAAGGTCATCAAAAAGAAAAGATCTCTTTCTACCTTTAAATAACGGAATCCCTAAGTAAGTTAAAGGCAAAGAAACCTGAGAAAAGCCAGTCAAATTCTTAATCTCCAAAACCCTCCTATTGTGAACCTTTTTAGAAATAACAAAACCACTCTTCCCTTTATTAAAAATGAGACCACTAACAGCTTCAAATTTATTAAATAAATCCAAAACTTTAGAAATACCATTCTTAGCAGCATTCATAAACACAATAAAATCATCAGCAAAACATAAATGAGAAATATTAATACCCCCAAGGGTTCTAAAATAGAGTCTAGGAAACTTACAAAACAAATCCGCAATCCCTCTGGATAAGAACTCCACCGCTAGAATAAAGATAGCGGGAGAGATAGGATCCCCTTGCCTCAAACCATGAGAGGAGTTGAAGAAGCCATGATTGTTACCATTCAGAATGACAGAGAAAAAAGGGCTTTCAATACACAAAGTAATAAGAGCAATGAACTTAGCATCAAAACCAAAAAGGTTAAGCATTCTGTAAATAAAGTTCCAACTAATATTATCATAGGCCTTAGCAATGTCAAGTTTCAGAATCATGTTACCCCCTCTGGAGCTAATATCCAGATCCTGACAGAATTCTTGTGCAAGAAGAATATTATCCACAATAGCACGACCTTTAACAAAACCCATTTGGTTAGGGGAAATAAGCTTAGGCAAAAGTAAAGACAGACGATTCACCAGTATTTTTGAAAGAAGTTTATAAAAAACAGTGCACAAGCTAATAGGCCTGAAATCATTTCAGGAATTAACCACATTAGTTTTAGGAATCAAAATGATAGAAGTAAAAGAAAGACATTTAGGAATAGGATTACCATTAAAGAAATCAACAACAGCGTTGTAAACATCCTCTTTGATTAAGTCTCAAGTCTTCTGAAAAAACTTAACAGTGAAACCATCAGGCCCAGCCACTGAATTAGGATTCATATCAAAAAGAGTGTTCTTAACCTCTTCCAAGAGAGAGCAAACAGAGAGAGCAGAATTGTCATCCTAAGTAACCAACTTAGGGATAAAAGAATGGTCATCAATATCAATAGGACAAAAAGATTTATTGAGATGATTCTTAAAAAAATTAACAGCAAGATTAGCAATCTCATCATCATTAACAGCAAAAGAACCATCATCACGAGCAATTTTATGGATACCATTAATAGCATGTTTTTTAGAAACTAAAGCATGAAAATACCTAGTATTATTATCCCCTTCCGACAAGTTTTTGATAGCAGCCTTTTGTTTTCAAAAAATCTCTTCCTGACATTGCAGTTTACTAAGGGCCATCTTAGCTTCATTGAGAACCGAGCAATTAACAGGCGAGGGATTAGCTTGGCAAGAATCCTCCAAGCCATTAATTTTCTCTTCCATCTCCTTAATATTGGTAAAAACATTTTTAAAAATATGCCGGTTCCACCAATTAAGGACCATCTTTAACCTTTTGAGTTTAGCCCAAAGCCTAGTCATACCAGAAATAGCATTGTCCGGATAAATAGGCGCCAACCAATTATTATTCACAACATCAAGAAAGGAATCATGAGTAAGCCGCATATTCTGGAATCTAAAACTAGAGTGCAAACCCACCTTATTACAATTAACATTAATCAGTAAAGGGGAATGATCAGAAAGGGTACGGCTCAAATGAGCAACCTTAGTAGTATTAAAAACATTAATCCAAGCAGTATTAAAAAGAACTCTGTCAAGCCTTTGCCAAAGATGACCCCTATTCCAGGTAAATCTATTCCCAGAAAAACCAATATCAATAAGGTTACAATTCATAATCATATCATTAAAGTCTTCCATAGAATGGAAAATGGGATGAGCACCACCAACACGCTCAGCAGGAGAAGTGATGGCATTAAAATCCTCACCCACCAACCAAGGTAAAGAACAAATATTATGAAAATTCTCAATTTGCTCCCACAAAGTTTTCCTACCAATACGAGAAGAAGCAGCATAAACAAAGGAAGCAACACACTGAAAGTTTAAAGATTCAATATTACAATGTAAAACTTGAGCAAAATTACCAATCACATCCATTCTCACAAAATCTTTCCAAAACACCCAAATTTTGTTAGACACATTAGCAAAAGCATTCTTAAAACCCAAGAGTTTAGCAGTAACTTGAAGTTTATCCATAGAAATAAGAGGTTCCAAGAGAACAAGGACAGAAATATTATTAATACGACATAAATTCTTAATCCGAAGTTTAGAGGAAGGGCAACTGATCCCCCTCACATTCCAAATAATAGAATTAAACATAAAAAAAACATATTAATGAGCAGTATGTGATCTAGTATTCCTAGGAGAATGCAGAATAACATTCCTAGGCTTACCTCTCTTTCCACGGCTTTTAGAAAAACTAAGATCATTATCCAATCGAGCATAGCATTTAGCAGTTATTTCAATCTCAGTATCAGTAAAAGCATCAGAATTAAAATGATCAGAGAGAGGATATTCATTATTCATCTCACCATCCAAGGGGGTCAAAGCCGAGCTTTCAGCTTCCAAAAACAGGACACCATCCTCCTTAGTAGAGGTATTGACCTGCTTTTTATCAGACACATTATTATGAAGACAAACAGCATTAGTATTAAGAGATTTATTGGAATTAACTAAAGGAATAGATTTATTAATAAGGGTAGTATCATTAACATCATGAGCACTATTAACAATTTTATTAAGAATCTCCAAAGAGTTAGAAGAAGCAACAACCCCTTCATTTAAAACAACAACCAACTCATCCGAGCTTTTCACAATTTTAGCATTTTCCCACTTACCTTGGTCTAGGATATCAAGGGAACCAGCCTCACCAGTTTTAGGTAAATGAGCAACACTACCATCCTTTGCCGAATTATCAGAAACCACATTATTATTGTCAGGTATATAGGGAATGAGATTAGCATTCTCTTCACCTTTTCCATCTACCAATTCTTCACCTAGAGCCTGAAGATTTATATCAATATCCTGTACAACATTGGAACCACCATTCTCCTTAACTTCATTAGATTTAAGAGCATTTTTTTTCCTTTCTTAAATGAGGATGTAACCGAAAGCAATCATTTATACCATGGCCATGCATCCTACAATGTGAGCAAAAAACCGGTAAATTTTCAATCTCAACCTTTTGAAAATACCCTTTCATCTCCGATCCTAACCAGATTTCTTGCGGGTGTTTCTTAGTCACATCCAATTCCACCAGAATTCGTGCGACCGATGGTCTTGATAGAGAAGCAGTAGCTTGGTCAGTTTGAAGCGGCCTTCCAAACAAAGAAGCAAGCCCAAACAGAATTTGAGAAGTAAAGAAATGTAAACGCAGATTAGGGAAAGCTAACCAAACCGGAGCAATCAGAGATTCTTCCCTAACGTCAAAGTCCGGAGACCATTTCAGAAGCCTCATCTGACAACCCTGAATATAGTATGAACGACGAGAAAAAATACGGCTATAGTCCAGATCGTTAGAAAGTTGGATCGAGACATGTTTCGAATCAAGCAAACCAACAGAAAAGGATCCAGAAAGTTTTAAACTGTAAAAAAAATTTCTGATTACATCAAGGTTAGGTCTGCGAAGCATAAACTTACCAACAAGCATGAAAGAGAAAGGCGCAGCCAACTGCTGAACCACACCCTCCTCAAAAAGCAAAGCCGGACACCCTTTGAAAGTAGAGTGCACAAAATGCACTTTATCAGAGGAAGACGATGGACCCGAAACCACATCTTTAAACGATCTAGTTTTACCAGCTAGAGGAGGGCCAACGCTCGGGGTAGACGACGTCGGAACCGACATCGCCCCCCACCCCAACAAAAAAGGAAAACCAACCCCAAACAGCAAAAAAACGGGACAGAAACAGGGCTAAAAGGTAGCGAAAAAACCCAGATCGAAGGATCCAGGAAGAGGAAGGGAAATACCAGAGGAAAAACGAAGAAACAACGACAGAAACCAGGCTAGAAGAGCCACACACCAGCAGAGAAGAAGAACGCCTCAAAATCGCCTCAGAGACGCAGAAAGGCGGCTAGGGCTGATTTTTTTGAAGATGAAAAAAAAAATCTTCAGTAATGATTCCGTTATTTTCGTGGAAGAAGACGTGCAATAAATTCTGAAAGAGAGTGCAAATATTTCTAATTCTTTGAGGATCAATAAATGAACTGAAAATAGATTTAGAATTTAGTGAAGGTCGAGAATTTATAGTAACTCCTTAACTAATTTGCTAGTTTAAATTATAGTAACAGAATTTATAAAAATAGTACTGGGATTAGCACTGCAAATGAATCGATAGTTTAAATTATGCTTACTTAAGGTTTGATTCCTTTCGCACTTACTGATTTAAGGAAATAAATCTTATGGTGCCTAATAATAAACAATTACTTAGAGTCTGTTTGTGAATGTATATAACAAGATTTTTTACTTACCAAACTAATAAACTCTTCCGTGAATTTATCTAGAGAGTGTTTTAGAGCTATCTAACGATCCAATTCATGCGTAACTAAGCTCAAAAAAAGATTCTTTACACTTTAAATAAACAAATTTAGGAAATATGAAAAAATCTCCTTATTCATGAACAAATTCATTCTATTGAAAAAGTATAACATAAAAAAAAGATATTAATATTTTGTAAAATATGAATCATTTATTGTAATAAAACTAAAAAAAATATGTGAAAATATGCAAAATAAAAATTTAATCGATCTTCTTAATGAGCTTTATATCGAGCTTCTTATCCAGTAGTTTATTTACGAGCTTTAATTGATATTTTTTATGAATATAAACTAGTTGAACATATATCTATTTATTGGTTGAGCATTTTAAGAATTATTTAAAATTGTTTAATTACTTAAAAAATGATCATAAACGAGTAGTCAAGCCGAGCCACATATTGATTATTGAATGCTTTCATTTGAAGCCCTGAGAGAGATGAGAGGTGATAGTTAAAAATTATATTAATTAGAAATTAATCTATTAAATTAGGGAGATAGGAAATGTGTTTGTCTATATAAATAATTGCTAATAGATATTCTCAGAATTTACGCCAATACTGTGTTTTCATTGTATTTCCTTTGATTTATATAAAATTAGATAGAAAAAGGAAATTTTGATAGAAAACAATGGTATTCACATAGGTTTATCCTCCAACAGGTTATAAAACTTGCTCATAACAAGGATTAGTCTTTGGATCAAATTAAATAATTTTAAGCAAATTATAAGATTAAATTTTTGATAAAACTAAAAAGATTCTACTTTACTTGAATAAAAGAGTTGAAAATTATTTTTTAATATTTTAAAATTGTTTATTACATCTAATTTTTATTTTCTTATTTATCCCCATTATTGCATCAGAATACTTGTTTAATATTAATTCTCATAAAAATGAAATTTATTATTATTATTATTACCCAAAAAGTTGGGTTAGTATATCATGACAAAAATTTTATTTTGTTGGGTCCCACGTGTCAAATTTATGATATATTTAATAAGATATTTATTTCTCTCATTAAATATAATAGAATAATATTTATGGCTATTATTGTGGCACGACGGTTAAAGGCATTTATGCCTATCATATATATATATATAATTTATACTTTTCTAAAGAATTTCTATTACACTATTTTTTTCTCATAATGTTTGGGTTTGCAAAATAAAATTTTTTATTATTACTTTTGTTTAAAAAGATTGTTATTAATGTATCATCTTTAATTTTTTTTTTTATTATTATAAATATCAGTGAATTCTCAAATCATACTCCTATATTAGATAAGTTAACTCGATAAATGGTCATGTTAATAATTAACTTCTATCATAATTATTTTAATCTTATCAATCGAGATGCGATCTACAATAATATCAACAAATATAGATTTATATTTAAATTAAGAAAATTTAAAGATTTTTTTAAATAATTGGAGTTTTGCAATCTTTTTAGAGTAAAGTGTTGTTAATTACAGTTTCAAAATCATCTTAAACATACAATTAAAAATGAAATTTTTAATCTAAAAACCTACAATTGGTACAAATTTCACTTAAATGTGAAAATAATATTAGAGATTATTCACCCCAAGATAATTAGAGGAACTTTAATATAAATCTTCAATGTACAAAAAGTTTAAGTGTTGAGAATATCTCCGAGGTTATTGTTGACATGAGTTCGAGGGGAGGAGAGTGTCATGGCCCAAGAACTAACTGAATGAATTATTTTTATTTCCTTAATAATAATTTCATTTCATTTCATCAAACTATATCATAAAGGAAATAATATACATCAATCATGACAATGTTTACTTCCACAAAATGCATGAACACACCTATGATGATTAACAAAAGAATAACCCATATAAGAAAAATATATAGAGTTAAGAACTCAACCTAGATCAATGATTTTTACTATCAAACTTAGTTCTTTTGGAAGGATTTCTTGTATACATATTCAACATTTAAAAAACATGAAACTATTCATAAAAAAAATTTATGATATCAATTTAGGACATTTATTATTCTACGTCACTTTTTCATTGGCAATATGCTTATTAAAATATATAAAATAACGCACAATCAAAAGTCGTGAAATTTAAAAAATCATAAAATTTATTGTTCAACTAATGATTATGGGAAATTTAAAAGATTTTGATCTCCTAAAAACAATAATTTTTTTGTCTATTAAATTTTATAAACTATAAATGGTCAAAATAACTAAATTAATACATTCTTCAACATATTAGAAATTACATTATAAAAAGTTTGTCATACTCATAAAAAATACATTTTACCCTATAATATTACATAAAAATCTTGAAATTGAAAGAAAAAATAGGGTATTAGGAGCTTACCTTGAGTATAACAAATCTACTAACTGATTTGATATACAAATTCGACTTCGTAGCCTTTGCTCAAACTTCTTTTTTTCCTTCTCCCTCTTCTTTCCTTTTCCTCCTCTTCTTTTTTCTTTGTAAAGGCTAAGGGCATCGTGGGCTCGAACATGCTGTGTCACTGTGCTCAAATAAAATAATATAGATTCTGCTACTTAGAGAGGTAAACGCCATAGCACGACCTTCTAGCACCGTTGTGCTCCCTTAAAACATTATTCTACACAAAGAGAGCATCATCATCAAGCATAGCACAGTTAGGCTCTGATAAAAGAATAATTGTATAATCCAAATTAAATTTATTTTTATAAAAATGTTTGTTACTCATAAATTTTTGCGTTGTAAATAAACTAAAATTCTCAAAATTGATGTAGCATCATAGTATTAGTATGTTATGGGTGTTTCAACCTTGAAGAGCTGAAGTATGCTATGGGTGTTTCATGCTTTCTTCTACTAACTCAATGCATCGATATAATACCAATTGAAGAGGAGATAATGCACATGCAATGCTTTCAATAATTTCATTGTCATCCTTGTCATTTTCTGTCAGGATCTCCGAAATGAGTGTTCAAAGAGGCATAAGTCATTATGAATAGGCCTTCCACAACAAATCCCCGAACAACACACAAATTTAATTTGTTTTTGTTGTGTATCTGTTCCTAAATTTAGGATTGCTGTAGGTTTTGTATATGGCATATGTAGTCATGTGTGGAGCTATTTGTATAGCTTTTAGGAGTCTTTAAATAAGATTTTTTAGGCTTGCAATAGGCAGCCAAGAGAAATAAGTTTTGCTGGGTGTTTGGCTCTCTCTCCTTCTCCTCTCTCAAGATCCATGGAAGTGCTTCTTCCAAGAGGGATCTAACATTTGGTATCAAAGCCACGTGGTGGAGATCTCGAGGTGGAGGACAGAAGGTTTCTTGTCTAAAGAAACTGAAGAGGCGATCTCGGCGGAGAACGACGGATCTTGGAAGGTCGTCGGGGCAGCTGCGGTTGGTGCCTTTTTCTGTCAGATCTGGACTCGACGGCGGTCAAGGAAGGCAGTTGTTGGTCCGGTGAGCAAGCCGACGTGAGGGGTGAATGAACGGAAGCAGGACGTCAAGTTTGCATCAATCGGAGGAAGGAATTTGGTTCGTGGATTTCAGGAGGCCGAGCGAACGGATACTGCTCAAATTGGGACGATAGACGGAGAAGCAGAAACCGGTCTTGATCGCAAGAAGATAGGAATCCGGTGGGCTTTACAGTGCATCCTAGTGGAGAGGAGATTGTTTGCTCCACGGGTAAAGATTGCAAATTGTTTAAGTTGTGTAAGGACTTCATGAAATCTTGTGGATCTTGTGAATTGTTAGGAGGCGGCAACTAGGAGATCTAGGAAGCTCTTGGTTCATGCAGGCTACAGGAAATCAGATGGCTCTCAGTTCAGCAGGTGATGGTTCTCGGTCCAAGAGAAACTTTTGTTGCTGTTGATGAAGAAAATAGCAAGGTGAAGTAGCAAAGCAGGGCACGCGAGAGATTTCCTGTGTAAGGCGAGGCTGAAGGCAAGGCAAGTTGTCCGCAAGTGATAAGCAGACCACGGCAGATTCAAGATCATTGTTTCATGAATTGAAGATCAGTTCAGATCTTCTTTGGAGGTGGAGTTTTGGACTTTAGGTGGAGTCCGGGAGACACTGAGGTAGTGTCGGCTGTTTTTGGAGAGCAGTGTTAAAAGTGCGGGACGCTTGGAGATGCGAGGTCGTGCGGTGCACAAGGAGCCCGCATAGGAACACAGGGCACTGGTGACGAGCGGAGCACAGGTGAAGGCACAGGGCTCGCTGCATGATTGGATACATGCAGGATGTGGTCGGTGACAGACCACATGGGTGCAAGACGCGAGCGCGGGGCTGAAAGCGTTGGACGCTGGCTGGAGGCGTAGGGCGTGTGCACTGAGGTGCAAGGTGCAGGTGGATGCACAGTGCGTGGAAGCCGGGCTAGGGGTGCTCGGGATTGGCTGCGTTGGACGCAGTGCGACAGGAGATTTTTCGGAAGGTGGAGCTAGAATGTCGGTGGACGCTTTTGGCGGAGGAGACCGACAGGATCATTCTTTGGCTGATCTTTAAAGAACAATGGTTATCTTTTATTTTTTGTAAATCTAGGCCCAAGGTGGAGATTGTTGTGTATTTTTTCCTAGATTTAGGATTGTTATAGGTTTTGTGTATGACATATGTAGTCATGTGTGGAGCTATTTGTATAGCTTTAAGGAGTCTTTAAATAAGATTTTTTAGGCTTGTAATAGGCAGCCAAGAGAAATAAGATTTGTTGGGTGTTTGGCTCTCTCTCCTTCTCTCTCCCTCCTCCTCTTCTCTCAAGATCCATGGAAGTGCTTCTTCCAAGAGGGGTCTAACAGTTTTACCTTCAATTCATGCAGAGCAAAGTATAAGAGCTTCAATGGGATCACCTTTGTTGAAATTAAATACAGATAAAACTAGGATTTTCCAAACAATTCATGTTTTAGGAACGAAACTAGAAGTAAGGAAGAGAAAGAGCAAGGGGAAATTAGAAAATGTGAATGGTTTGAACATTTTTTCTTAAAGAAGAAGAAAATGGTGAAAGACAATATAAGTATGGTATGACTATCAAACCAACTTTAAAAATTAATAGTTTGAGGCATGTCATGAGAAATTCCCCTTGTAATGTTTTGACATAATTGAAAAGCACAGTGACGAGAGGATTGTTAATAGGATGACTAAGCTGGCCGGACCATTAGTTATAAATGAGTTTATTAGACTTTAGGTGATTGGATATATTTTAGCATGCCATATTTTCATAGGTACTTGTGATTGACCTAGGTCTTAGCATATCTTATTCTGCTTCCGTATGACATCCTACACTTTGAAGTTCTAGGCGACTAGCTTAAATTCTATCTATCTTAGACTAATTAGATGAGTGTCTTGAGGTTTACCTCTTAAACTTTAGATGATTGGCCTAGAGCTCAATCTTTCTCTCATAGACAATAGATGATTGATCATGTGGACCTCTGAAAGAGCACCGCTCGTGGGGTACGAACGCAAAGGGTACGGCCGCACTATCCCATAGGATAAAACGATCATAGACCTCTACACTCGACACGAACAGGTCGATGGAAGGGCAGATTGGATCGTGTATACAACTAACCATTGAGGATAGAGGCTCTCACCAACACATCTCGATGGGTAGTAATATACACAACATGGTCACGGGTTTCCCCCACCCGATACAACAGCTCGAGTGAGGTTTAGTAGATATGGGACCGAGTTTCCCACGGGCGCAAGCCCCCGTAGTTAATTACATCCCAAGCTGGAGCCTGAGAAGACTCTCGATTAAGGATCATACATTATCCTTTCCAAAAGTGGGATTGACACATAGGGTATAGACTAAGAAGTCCTACTCAAAAGGAAGAAGGGTCCCAAAAGGCTCAGTCAACATGCGTGGCTCATACCAGCAATCGATGGCTCTAGGGTACTAAACAGAAACTGGAGAAAGTAAAATCAAGCACTCAATCACATGCGTGAGAGAAAAGATGGAGGTGGCTTCATCCTGTGACGCAGATAAGTAGGATTTATAGTTGCTGAAGAAGGAACCTACCTACTATTTAAGCATACTACGAGACTGAATGTAGTAGCCTCAAACCGTAAATCTAGGTTGGGTTTAGTGTTCTACACACACTAACACTCGTGTCCTAGCTAATGCAATGTAAAACCTGGACTTACCCCGGCCTAAATTGGGGAGACAGCTAACCACCTAATCGCTTCAAAACCATGATATCCAGTCAATTTATGAGAGATGGGTGGGTGGTACAGTTTCTGGAAATAAGACCGATATCTAGAGAATTTCATAATTGGTCCTAGACTTATATAGGGTGAATGCACCTAACTAATGCAAATAAAATTTTATTTAATTAGTTACTAATGCAATGCATGCTAGTTGAAATGTCAGCTCATGAATGCTTTGGATTTTAAAAATAGGCTTATATAAAAATAATTTATTTAAAAAAGACTGGGTCTCTCTAGGTCCGGCACTTCATCCTCATAGGCCAGATTATCCGGACTCTATCCGCAGGCATGGAGATGTCTTATAGCAATGAAAGAAAAATGCAGTAATATGCATGCGATTCCCGACGATTTCGACAGTTCCTTAGATTTGATAAGTTTCTATGTTATTTAAATCTTAACTTTTAAATATTAATTATGAGTAGAAAATATTTTTTAGTCCTTAAAGAGCCTAATAGATTTCAGGCTAAAATAAAATCGGCATGCAAGAAAGAAACCTAAAAAAAGCAGGCAATTTCTACTGTGCAATCAGGTAAGCACATCAATATAAATCCAGAAAAATAATCAACTAAATGTCCATTGGCAAACTGCCCTTATTACAACCCAGAGTCTATAGAAAATAAAGTGGCCGGGCACCACTGCCAACTACCAGGATTTCAAAGCCTATGATAGACGCCAACAACTTTGAGTGGGATATTGGGTCTTCAAATCTTCAATATCTTTAGTCTTCTGAGTATCTTTTCCTTTGACTCCTTTGATCACTCTTCCTTGGACTCCTTGGATTCGTCGTGACTTGAATATCCAAATAAAGAGACAATTCCATCCCAATAAGGGGGTATTACCTTTTCTCTTTGGATATCTAAAGCCATCCAACTCGATCTCTTAAATGGAAGAAGACTCTCTCCTATGAGGATGCCTTCTTCTTTTGGGATTCGAGTTGGATAAGAATATCCACACTCAGAGTTTCTCTCATAACTCTCACCAATGTTACAAATGAATTTTACATTAATTGGAAAGTAGTAAATTCTAAGAGCATCTGCAGGGTTATCCTAATAAAAATCATCCCAAGCAGTTATATGAAAATAAAACTCAAACCATTGAAGTTGTACCAAGCCATGCTCTTAATCATGAGGGCTAAGCAGCTCTAAAGCACCTGTAGAAGTTATTATTAAATGATATAGCCCTCATTTTATTAGAGGGGCTAAACAAGCACGTGCATAAAACAATGTTAGAAATCATAATGGTGTCCCTCCTTTTTATTAGCATGAGTATGGCCACCTGTACGGACGAAAAATATATATATATTTGGCACTCCTAATCTGAGGGTAGATCTAACGCCCATCACAACATTCCATAGTGTAGAAAAAGTAAGCAAACACAGTAATTCAATTTCAAACATCATGGCATAAAAATATCGAAAAGTTCCGGCACACAGCAGAAAGAAATAAACACCGGCCTAGCCTAAGTCTAGAACTGCTGCCCTAGCAAACAATTCTATGTGTGTGTAAGGCTTTTTTGTTTTTGGATAGATCCTAAGTAGGGTAGTTAATTAAAGTTGCCTAGAGTTCAAGTTTGTTGGAAGTCTGAAAAGGAAACTTTAATTGAAATTCAAATATTAATAGATTAGGGTCCATTTTAGTTAATTTAGTTTGTTGATCAGTTTTAAAGGCTTAGATTAAAGATATTTGAAGTTTAAATTGCATTAACTAGTTTTGAAAAGTCCCGGGTTCTCCTACGTACTAGGCTGAGGGGGGTCCAAAATGTCATATGCGAAATAGGCTATATATGTCACGACCCGACCCGATCGGGACGGATCCCGCTCGCACCGGGTCACGACCGGAATGAAACGAACAGACTGACCAGGATCTAACTTTGGAATTTATTTCGGAACTGATTCTTCCAAATATTTCAACTCAAAAACAGACACACACAGAGCTACTATGAAACATCAACTGCAGCGGAACAAATCATCTATATTTTTCTTTTCCTCAAAACAATCATCTACACTACAGGCCATGGCTCAGACAGAAAGAAACAGAACAAAAGAGCCATGTCTGTACAAAAAATCAAAAGTACAAAATAATACCTACAGATCAAACTCTGAACTCTAGTCCAAGACCTCATTCCCTTTCCCAGAACCTGAAAATCACCAGAAAACAAGGGTGAGCTCAACAGCTCAGCAAAGCGACAAACCTCCAATCAAAACTCTCAGAATCCAAAACCAAACACATCAGACCAAATTCAATCAGAATATCCAATCAGAACAAACAGAACTGTACGGAAACAAAAACCATATCAACTCAGAATCAGATTTGCTTACAGAACAGATACGGAAATCAGAAGTCCTTTCAAATCAGATATCAGATATTATTTAATTAATAGCTAAATTCCCTGACACTGACAGAATCTCTACGGATTCCGGCCCCTTATGCCTCCCTTTGTGCTCACGGCATCAGAACAGATGTGTTTATAGCACCAGAACAGATGTCATCAGATCCGGAACCGAACATATATCAGATTTCAGATTGAGCTCATTTCAGATTTCCCAGACACTAACTGAATCTCATAGGATCTAGGCCCCTTATAACTCCCTTTTTATAGCATATACAGATAGCATATCAATTCAGAAGAAATCTGGATGAATTCAGAAATCAGACAAAAATCGGGCAGCACAACGGCTGTATACGGAATTTACACAATTTTTTTCTGAAAATCACAAATTACCAAATTTGCACAGAATATAGATAACAATATTTCAGAACATTTATTCTACTGCTCAGCAATTTTTAGACTACACAGAAAAATCCAGTCGACGAAAAACACCGTCGAATCAAAAATACCCGGACAAAAATCTCCAGAAAATAACCAAAATGTGCACACTCGGCACGTCAACAACATACGAAAACTTACGCAGTAAAAACTGAACCAGACGGGAAATACGGACGAAAATCACAAACAAAAATCAATTCCGGACAGATAATACCGCCAAACACGACGGTTCTGAAAATTGAGAAAGGCGGATTGTGCCTTACCTTGCGTACAGCAATATCCTGAACAGTCTTGTCGAATGAAAACGGACCTGCGTCGTCCGAAAATCAACTTTTCCAAATTTACCCTCGACCTTCTCTCTCCTCGGCTGATTTTTATAAAATATCTGATTTTCTCTCTCTTCAAAATGACTTGATTTCAGCTTTAAATTCCTCTGATCGGCCCGGCCGATCGCACGATCGTCCTGGACGATCAGACCAAAACTGAATCGGCCTGGGACGATTTCTCAGGACGATAATTAATTTCCTTGGATGATAAAAACCCCTACTCTCTGACTTGTGCCATCCACTGATCGTCCCGGGACGATCCCAGATCGGCCCAGACGATCCCTACAGGAAATCATTCCTGGAACTTCTGTAAAGAATCTGGAACAAAAATTGCACTGATCGTCCCGGGACGATCCAGATCGGCCCGGACGATCCTGGAGCAGATCTTGATGTTATAATCTCCCCAACTTCAGAAAAATGTCGTCCTCGACATTGCCCAAACAAAACTCAGTCAAAACAAGTACGGGTACGAGTGTCTCATGTCAGACTCCTTCTCCCAAGTCGCTTCCCGTGCAGTCCGGTGCTTCCACTAGACTTTAACCATCGGAATCTGTTTACTTCGTAACTTTCGGACGTCGTATGCCAAAATCAACTCTAGCTCTTCCTTGTACGCCAGATTCTCCTGAATCTCAACCTCGTCAGCTGACAGCTTCTTCCCAGAGTCCGATACCCACTTCCTCAAAGTGGATACGTGAAACACGTTATGCACGTCAGGCATCGAATCAGAAAGCAACAGTTAGTAAGCAGATTTTCCAATCCTTTCCAAGATTTCAAAAGGTCCAACAAACCTTGGACTAAGCTTACTCACCTGACCAAATCTGCTCACACCCATCATCGGGCTGACTTTGACATACACAAAGTCACCAACTTGAAACTCAACAAACCTGTGCTTCTGATTATAATATTTCTGCTGTCGATCCTGAGCCGCTTTCAATCTTTCTTTTATCAAGTTGATCTTCTTAACAGTTTCCTCAAAGAAAGTGGCACCCAGCTCCTGTCTATCTTCGACTTCAGTCAGAGTCAAAGGAGTACGGCACTTCCTGCCATACAGAGCCTCGTACGGTGCCATGCCAATACTAGACTGAAAACTGTTGTTATAAGCAAACTCAATCAACGGGATATGATCTTCCCAGCTTCCGCCAAAGTCCAAAACACAAAGCCTTAACCGATCTTCCAACACCTGAATGGTCCTCTCAGACTGTCCATCTGTCTGAGGATAAAAGGCTGTACTGAAATGCAGTTTCGTACCCAAGCCTTGCTGAATGCCATTCCAAAGTCTGGAAGTAAACCGTCTGTCTCGATCAGAAACTATCACTCGAGGCACACCGTGCAATCTGACTATCTCCTTCACATATATCTGTGCCAAATGATCCGCCGGATCGGTCTATCTGATCGGAAGAAAATGGGCGGACTTCGTCAGTCGATCTACAACCACCCAAATGGCGTCGTGCCCTTGTCTAGATCGAGGAAAACCCATCGCAAAGTCCATCGTTATCTCCTCCCACTTCCACTCAGGGATAGGAAACGACTGCAACAGTCCACCTGGTCGCTGATGCTCTGCCTTCACCAACTGACAGGCCTCACATCTCGACACAAACTCTGCCACATCCTTCTTCATTCCAGGCCACCAGAATAAAAGTTTCATGTCAGCATATATCTTACCACTGCCTGGATGAATAGTGTAGCCTGAATGATGAGATTCATACAGAATCTCCTGCCTCAAATCCCCAAACATAGGTACCCACAACCTGTTCTTACAGAAAATAGCACCAGAATCAGAAATTCAAAGTTCAGGAGTCTTATCAGATCCAATCTGAGCAATCAACTTCGAATAGTCAGAATCTGACTTCTGTGCTTCCTAAATCCTTGCTTCCAAAAAAGACTGAATGTTCATCTGAGCCAAATCCAAATCACTGGAGGAAATCACCTCCAACTGCAAGCGCTCTATATCTCGAATCAAGAAATCATCAAGAGTAAGCTGCAAACCTGATAGTCCAGAAGACTTCCTGCTCAGAGCGTCGGCTTTCACATTAGCCTTATCAGGCTGATACTGAATGGTCAGATCATAATCCTTAATCAACTCGAGTCATCTTCTCTGTCTTAAATTCAGATCCTTCTGAGTAAAAATGTACTTCAGTCTCTTATGATCAGTAAAAATCTCACATCTGACGCCATACAGATAATGATGCCAAATCTTCAAAGCAAAAACAACAGCAGCTAATTCCAAATCATGTGTCGGGTAATTTTTTTCATGTGGTTTCAACTGTCTAAAGGCATAAGCAATTACCCTTCCATTCTGCATCAGCACACAACCCAAACCTTTCAGTGAAGCATCACTGAACACCTGAAAACCTTCCGTACCTGACGAAAGTGCTAACACTGGAGCTGAAGTCAGTCAATCCTTCAATCTCTGAAAACTAGCTTCACACTCCGGTGTCCAAACAAAAGCTACTGACTTCTGAGTCAGTCTCGTCAGAGGCGTCAAAATCTGTGAAAATTCCTTCACAAATTTCCTGTAATATCCGGCCATGCCCAAGAGACTACGTACCTCAAATACCATAGTCGGCCTTGGCCAATCAGCAACCTCCTGAATCTTTTGGGGATCAATAGAAATGCCTTCTCCGCTCACCACATGCCTTAGAAAAGAGATGCTCTTCAGCCAGAATTCACACTTGGAGAACTTGGCATACAGCTGATGCCGCCACAAAGTCTCCAATACAATCCTCAAGTGTCTGGCATGATCATCTTCAGAAGCAGAATATACCAGAATATCGTCGATGAAGACGATCACAAACTGATCCAAATACTCCCTGAACACTCGGTTCATTAGATCCATAAAAATCGCAGGCGCATTGGTTACCCCAAAAGGCATAACCAAAAACTCGTAGTGCCCGTACCGAGTACTGAAAGCTGTCTTCACCACATCAGCTTCCTTCACCTTCACCTGATTGTATCCGGATCGTAAGTCAATCTTCGAAAATACAGAAGATCCGGAAAGCTGATCAAACAAGTCGTCAATCCGAGGCAAAAGATACTTGTTCTTGATCGTGACTTTATTTAAATCTCTGTAGTCAACATACATACGGAGTGTCCCGTACTTCTTCTTCACAAACAAAACAGGTGCTCCTCAGGGCAAAACACTAGGACGGACAAAACCTCTTTCAACCAACTCCTGAAGCTGAACTTTCAACTCAGAAAGTTCCTTCGGTGCCATCCTGTACGGAGCTTTTGATATCGGAGCGGTACCCGGAAAAATATCGATAGAGAACTCCACATCTCTATCCGAAGGTAAACCAACTAACTCCTCAAGAAAAACATCAACAAACTCCCGTACCACTGGGATCTCAGAAACAGAACCAACCTCCAAGTTCAGATCCCGCACCGAAGCCAAAAAGACTGGACATCCCTTCTTCCACATTCTGCTCACCTCCAACACAGAAATCAGACTGGATAGAACACCTCGTAATCCCTGAAGTACACATCGCTCTCCAGCCATAAGCAAACTCACTTGCTTCTTCAGACAATCAATCTGAGCCTCATACAGACTCAGCCAATCCATGCCCAGAATCACATCATACGAAGAAATCGGCAACAAAATAAGACCTGATTTCCACTTCTTGCCAGCAATGTCAATCTCACAAAAACAAACTTGCAGGCAATCAAATTACTTCCAGCCGGCAAAATCACAGAAAGAGAAACCGGCAACAAAACTGAATCCAAACGCAAAAGCTCAAAACAGTGCTCGGACAGAAAAGAGTGACTAGCTCCAGAGTCAAACAAAACACGACAGGGCTGATCAGAAATGTAAATCGTATCTATCACAACATCTGGAGCATCACGAGCCTCCTGCTGACTCAGGCTGTAAACTCGTAGCTGAACTAGAACTGGAGCTGAAGCAACAGAACTACTCGGCAGAGGGAGCCTCTCACTAACAGTAGGTGGTCTCCGTGGTACAGAACTAGAACTACCACCTCTACCAGAAGATCCCTCAGGGCGTGGAGGAACAGTCCTCGGTCTTCCTGCTGCTTAACCGGCAGGTCTGACAAAGCCCTCTGATCGGAACTCAGAACGCCGATCAAATCCAGTCTGTGGACACTCTGCAATCCGATATCCTGGCTGACCACATCGGAAGCACAGACCAGCCATTCTGTAGCACTGGCCAAGGTGTCGCCA
Organism: Dendrobium nobile; assembly: GCA_022539455.1. Taxonomy (NCBI): domain Eukaryota; kingdom Viridiplantae; phylum Streptophyta; class Magnoliopsida; order Asparagales; family Orchidaceae; genus Dendrobium; species Dendrobium nobile. Next base: position 52,188,948 of record CM039718.1, read on the forward strand.
TCCACAACTCTGGCACACAGGTGCCATACTGACAGATCCAGAACTCGTCGTACTGGCAGCAGTACCAGACGACCCTCCACTCCTCCTGGAGTCACCAGATCTTGAACCAGCTACAAATCTCCTCTTCCCAGAGGAACCACTACCGGAAGCCTCGCCTCCAAATCTCTTCCTACTCGCAGTCCACCGCTGCTGAGTAGCCATCAAGTCGTTCTCAATCAAACGAGCTCGCTCCACAAGCTCAGAGAAATCGGAAATGTGAAAAGGTACCAGGGGCTGCCTCAGACTATCTCGTAATCCCCTCAGAAATTTGTAGCACCTCTCAGCAGAAGTACTAACCAACTGCGGAGCATACCTGGCTAATGCAGTAAACTCAGCCTCGTACTGCATCACCGTCTTGCTCCCCTGAACAAGCCTCAGAAAACTCTCCTGCATCAGCTGTCGTACAGAAGGGGGAACGAACCAGTCTCGAAACACCTCAGTGAACTCTTCCCAAGTAATCAAAGAGTTCAATCTATCCTGAAATCTGGCTGCTTGCTGGCCTTCCCACCAGTGTTTAGCCTCTCCATCCAACAGAAAAATAGCTAATGGAACCTTCCTGTCTGACGGACACTGCATTACGTTGAAGGTTTTCTCCAATCTCCTCAGCCATTCCTCGGCTGCTCTAGGCTCAACAGCGCCCTCAAATCTCGGAGGTTTCAACCTCAAAAACAACTGCAAATGTCTATCAATATCATCAAATCTGACAGTAGAAGCTCTGCTCTGAGTCTCGCTCATCATCTGAGCAACAAGCGTAGCAAACTGAGAAAGTGTATCAGCACCGGCCATTGGGGCTGTACTCCCCACTGGTGCTGCCTGACTGGCACTCTGCCCGTCTGTCATGTCTGGGTCTGGCTGATCCATACAGAAAATCCAGAAAAATCCGGAAAACTATCACAAAAACAACACAATAAAAAGCCAAACAAACCAAAACTACCCCAGACCGACCCGCTACAGATCACTTTATATAGCTCAGTCTTACAATCCAACCAAATTTCAAAACCAATGCTCTGATACCACTAAAATTGTCACAACCCGACCCGACCGGGACGGATCCCGCTCGCACCGGGTCGCGACCGGAATGAAACGAACAGACTGACCAGGATCTAGCTTTGAAATTTATTTCGGAACTGATTCTTCCAAATATTTCAACTCAAAAACAGACACACACAGAGCTACTATGAAACATCAACTGCAGCGGAACAAATCATCTATATTTTTCTTTTCCTCAAAAAAATCATCTATATTACAGGCCATGGCTCAGATAGAAAGAAACAGAACAAAAGAGCCATGTCTGTACAAAAAATCAAAAGTACAAAACAATACCTACAGATCAAACTCTGAACTCTAGTCCAAGACCTCATTCCCTTTCCCAGAACCTGAAAATCACCAGAAAACAAGGGTGAGCTCAACAGCTCAGCAAAGCGACAAACCTCCAATCAAAACTCTCAGAATCCAAAACCAAACACATCAGACCAAATTCAATCAGAATATCCAATCAGAACAAACAGAACTGTACGGAAACAAAAACCATATCAACTCAGAATCAGATTTGCTTACAGAACAGATACGGAAATCAGAAGTCCTTTCAAATCAGATATCAGATATTATTTAATTAATAGCTAAATTCCCTGACACTGACAGAATCTCTACAGATTCCGGCCCCTTATGCCTCCCTTTGTGCTCACGGCACCAGAACAGATGTGCTTATAGCACCAGAACAGATGTCATCGGATCCGGAACAGAATAGATATCAGATTTCAGATTGAGCTCATTTCAGATTTTCCAGACACTAACTGAATCTCATAGGATTCAGGCCCCTTATAACTCCCTTTTTATAGCATATACAGATAGCATATCAATTCAGAAGAAATTCGGACGAATTCAGAAATCAGACAAAAATCGGGCAGCACAACGGCTGTATACGGAATTTATACAATTTTTTCCTGAAAATCACAAATTACCAAATTTGCACAGAATATAGATAACAACATTTCAGAACATTTATTCTACTGCTCAGCAATTTTTAGACTACACAGAAAAATCTAGTCGACGAAAAACACCGTCGAATCAAAAATACCTGGACAAAAATCTCCAGAAAATAACCAAAATGTGCACACTCGGCACGTCAACAACATACGGAAACTTACGCGGTAAAAACTGAACCAGACGGGAAATACGGACGAAAATCACAAACAAAAATCAATTCCGGACAGATAATACCGCCAAACACGACGGTTCTGAAAATTGAGAAAGGCGGATTGTGCCTTACCTTTCGTACAGCAATATCCTGAACAGTCTTGTCGGACGAAAACGGACCTGCGTCGCCCGAAAATCAACTTTTCCAAATTTACCCTCGACCTTCTCTCTCCTCGGCTGATTTTTATAAAATATATGATTTTCTCTCTCTTCAAAATGACTTGATTTCAGCTTTAAATTCCTCTGATCGGCCCGGCCGATCGCACGATCATCCTGGACGATCAGACCAAAACTGAATCGGCCTGGGACGATTTCTCAGGACGATAATTAATTTCCTTGGACGATAAAAACCCCTACTCTCTGACTTGTGCCATCCACTGATCGTCTCGAGACGATCCCAGATCGGCCCGGACGATCCCTACAGGAAATCATTCCTGGAACTTCTGTACTGAATCTGGAACAAAAATTGCACTGATCATCCCGGGAAGATCCAAATCGGCCCGGACGATCCTGGAGCAGATCTTGATGTTCCAATATATGGGGCTTCTAACACCTTAGGCGAATACTAGACCCTAAGAAGAGTAGTTAGCCAGGTAGTATACTGAATTTGGAGTTTTCTAGGCAAAGTTATGAGTTATGGAAGTTTCGGGCCCTAGAATGTAGGCTGAGGTTGACCAAAAAATTGACTTTCTAATTTAGGTAAGTTTCTAGAATTCTAATATTTTTCAAAAATACTAGACCCTAATAGGAATCTAATGCAAGTGATTTTTCCTAATTTGGAATTTTCTATAATTAGTTATGAATTTCCAAAGATCAGAGTATTTATGGAATTATCTAAATCCTCTAATAAAGGCTGATTTTATAGTTTTGGCCCAAATCAGGTCCAAACAGATTGGAATCACCCCCAAAAGTCAAAAATGACATATTAAAGTAATCCCAATTATTTGGAAAAATTTTGGGATTTTTAATGAATTATTAGGGGCAAAAAGGTCATTTCCACCTAAGGTTAAATCAAGGGTCAATCTAGAGTCAAACTGAGGAACCCTATTTATCTAAGGTCAATGATCAGATTCTAAAAAATTCAAGTTATGGTGGGTAATTTTCTGACCTAAAATAGATTTACTGTAAATTATAGAAGGCTACCGGGCCCTATTTAACAAGTTAATTATGGTTGATTAATTAAGGGGTCTAACATGCCCTAAAAATTCCTAAAAACTTCTGGGAGGTTTCAAATGTCATTAAGTTTAAGTGTTAAAGTTTTCATATTAATCAGTGATCTACCCTAGCTCCTAGAAAATTTCTAAGTTCGCTAGATGGGTCCTTAATTATTGTCCTGAGGGTGTCACTATATTATATGGATTTAAAGTGAAGTTTTAGCTAACCCTCAAGGTAATAAATACATGGAGTACACAAACAAAATAAACACACCATGTCCTTAGATATAGGAGAGCATAAACTAAGTGCTCGTGGTGCATCCTACACATGCAAACTACCACAAGGAAAATAGTAAATACACCTAATAAAGGGATTAGTGAATGATTGAGACTCAATCACCCACTAATCCACTCCCATATGATTTCTCTTCACACATAGACTCTATGTTTAAAATTTCATGAAAGTGAATCTCCCAAAATTAGATATTTAAAATATAGGTAATTTCAAATTAATTTTAAAATACTCATAAATATATATATATATGTAGATTTTGGAAAATAAGATAATTTAAAATAAATCAAATTTGTATCTATATAGATATAGGAGAGATTCACTAACCATCCGACCGAGGTTTCAAAATAGTTTGAAAATAATTTTTAATTTAAAAAAATTATTATAATAATTATTGAAATAATAAAAAAATACTCCCATAAGCAAATCCAAACAAAAATCTATCAGGAAAGCACGAATTACTTACTAAAAATAATTTTAAAACAAAGTTCATATTTTTCTGAAAAATTCAAGGGGTCGCAAGCCGAGATCCGATTTAAAACGAGAAAGTTATGATTTTTGGAAGATTAATGCAATAAAAGAGTTTTTAAAAATAATTTTTAAAATAAATATTATATGAAATTAATTTATCATAACAAAGTTTCTGAAATTTTAACACTACTCGATAAAATAATACTACTACTAATAATAATAGCAATAAACTAATTTAAAATAATAGTAATATTAATAATAAAACTAGTTCAAAATAATAACAAATTAATAATAATAATAATAATAATGATAAAAGAATCAGTAAACTAATAATCTGAAATAGTAGTAATTATAATAAATAACTATAATTAAATAATAATATAATAATAATTATATTAAAATAAGGTTTTACATAATAATAAAAATAGGAGTTTTTACAATTTTTTTAAATAATTTAATATATACTTAAAATTTTTGAATATAAATTGTTTTAAAATAATGAGGTCGAGAATACGAGCGATTCGAGGTATTGCACGTATTTTTAGGCCCAATAATGAATTTATTATGATTTTTTTGAAGAAAATAAGGTTTTAAAATAATTTTTAAATTCATTTTTATTTAAATCAGACGGCGGCGAATTCGGCGGGCCACGCGGCGATGTCCCATTGGCTCCGCTGTTCTCGGCCAATGATTGCGCCGCCGCAATCATTGGCTATGATTAGCCAATCATCACGGCGGCGGTCCCGCGTCTCACTTAACCCAGTCAGCAGAGATCCTGGCCGTCGGATCCTCCACTGTTTGGATCTACGGACGCGATCAAGCCGAACGGAAGTATTGACCGCGAGATCGAATCCATGGTCGAATCAGAGCCGCGGAACAGTGGAATCAAAGCCGTTGATCACGAGATCAACGGCTCCGATCCGATGCCGACGTAAACCATAGCCCTAGACCATTTTTTGCTTCGTTCTCTCGATCCGCTCAATAGATTTTCACGAAATTTTAAACCTAGGATCTAAAAATGTACATAAATCATGGGGGATATTTGGTTTGGCTTAAAATTAACTTATAAGAAAGCTATTTAACACGAAGTATTGTAACATATTCTAAGGGTTTTTAGAGAATTACACCTTTGGATCTTCAAATCTTTGACACGGTTGAGCTTGTAGACTGTCCTTGTATATTTCTTCTCTTGAAACCACGATCAAACGAGCCACGGATCGGTCGGATTGAAGCCTTGAGCGTCCAAGCCTTCGGGTCGCCACAATCACATTTCCGGCGAGCTTTGGAAGTCGGGTTTTGGTAGGGAAATATCAGGGGAGGTCGTGAAAACTCTCACACCAAATCTCAAGGGTTGAGAAGGTCTGCAGCGGGAGAAATTGCAAAAAGATCCTTAATTGGACTTGATTTTTGAAATTTAAAGCTCCTAAACCTAAAGTGGACAGCCTAGATCTCATCCTTAGCTAATTGGGAGGGAAACCATGCTATTTAGGCCGTGGTTTGAATTTCAAAACGAAAGGAATTAATTTAGGCATTAAATGGGCCCTTAATTCCACTTAAATAAGTGATTATGATCTATTAAGAGCCATGGTTGACCAGGTCCACGTTTGACTTGGTCAAACTAGTCAAGGGGGTCAAGGGGAACGTGGGTTTGAGCCAAGGAAAGGTTTGAATCTATTTAAAATTGAGTTGGGCTCTTAATGGGCCTAATGGGTCAATTTTGACCCATTAAGACTTGGGTTGACCAAGTCAACAGTTGACCCGGTCAACTCAAGCCATTGGGCCCAGGTCTGGGCAAAATCAAGGTCAATAGATCCAAAGTCTACTATACCCTACTGAGATACTCCACCTTGTCACATGCATGGAATCCACTTGGTCCAATGTGCTTTGATACCCATACTTAGTCCAAGGTAAGCCTACCTTAGAAAACCTCAAGTGGTTTAATGGACATTTTTTTTCTTTTTTAATCTTTTTAGCATATCTTAGTTGCTTTATGGTATCTTCTAGAAGCCTTAGCATATCCTAAGGTGGATTGAGGACTCTCTTAATTAGGATACATACCTTTATATATACATACATACATGTCTATGACTATAATTTAAACTAAATTTGAACAATTTCTTTGCTTCCATCATTATTAAATTGAAGTTAATGAGTCATATTTTAATTTGTATTAAATTCACATAGAGTTAACCTAATTCGTAACTTTGATCTTGAGTTAGGGTGATACTTATACTTTTTGGTTTTAATTTGACTTAATTATTGCTCTTGTAATAACTCGTATATTGAGTTTGCCAATTTTTTTGGGAGTCATTAAAACTCTAAATCATAATTCATCTTTGCCATAGTATTTTGATCGCAGTATTTTACATACATGAATTTTTTTTGTAATTTTTAGATGCTGGTGAAAATCCTTAAGGAATTTGTACACGTCGGTACTAGTCAGGATTTCGAGATCGTCAAGTGTTCAATTTGCAAATCGATTTCACTAATATTTTATAAATAATATGATTTATTTAATGGATATTTTCTATAATTTTTTAAGTCCTAAAATAATTTATTTGAATTTAATATTAGAGAATGGATTTAATTAACTATTAAATGAATATTATATTATTATATTATTATAAATATCTTATGGCATTAAAAAGTTGTTTTAAAACCTTTTCCCTTAAGTCATTTTGACAACAGAGAATCGTGAGAGAAATTGAGAGAGATTTTAGAAAGAGAGAAAAAGAGAATTGAGATTTGGAGGCCGCAAAGCGATTTTCGTCCGTCGACGCAATTGGGATATTTGCTTGTCTCATTGTAAGGAATCCATACCCTATTTCTAATTTCAAAAAATTTATATTTTGATATTTTTATGATCAAATTTATGTTTTCAATACCAAAAAATATGAATAACTTTATATTGACAAAATTTTCACAGCGTAAATTTTTGTATGTTATAGAGATCATGATTGTGAGTATTTTGAGTGTTTATTTGAGATTTTTCACCAGATGGTTTTGAAAATAGAACGATTTTTGTCTACCCTAAAATTTAGTTTGACCTCTAAAAATAATGTAGTATAATAGAAGTCTTAAAACATCATTCTATATAATTCATGATATTTTGGCAATTTTCTGAAAATGTATATTTTTTTACTTAATAGGATTCTTTGTTTTCCACCATTATGACATTTTGGTATCTTCTTAATTAAGCTCACTTATGCATTATTTATTGCAATGCACTGAAAATGGATGTAGATAGGTGCTTGAGTAACAGTTTATTGTTATTACTATTATATTATTATGATAATAATATGCATGTATGAAACAAATAAGTAAAGACTAATTGACCCGTTGGTTGGAGAATGATTGATCTGTACAAGATGGTGGGCCGACGAACTTTCTTTTAAATACTATGGTTTAGTGTTATCATATACTAATTCACGAGATACACTGATTGAGAGTTATAAGAAAATCATTACTGTGTCAACGAGTAAATGGTGTCGACTCTATTTTCTTAGTCAACAGTTTACTAACACTAATACTAACACCGAAAAATATTGTGATAGTCAAGACTTCTTACTTGTTTAATGTGATTAGTGAAATACATATATTTAGACATTATTCTTATTATTGTATAAATTTATTGTTACTACACAGATTTATTATTACTGCATTATTTTATTGCTCACACCACTGGATTGTTACTGATATAGATACTAATACTATTTGATACTACTATTTTACTAAACTGATACTAAGCATGTGATATATTGAGCACATGATATACAAAATTCATTAAGCATGTGATTGAGATATTGAGCTTGAGAAAGAGATATTGATTTAATCCTACTATATAATAATTGGATAGCATGTAAACACTCTTTTTTAATCTTGCTACATTGATTTAATTTTAACTATTTTTATTGATATTTTGATTTGATGCTTTATCCGATTTTAGTACTGATTGATATTATGGATGCAACGATTACTTTATAGATTTCACACTCGTACTATTTTTATTATTTTACTAGCTTTGGTACTGCAGTATGTATTTGTTTACAGATTTTACTACTGTTGAATATGAATTTTACTATCTCTACAATGATTCAATAATCATATGACTGCTACTACCATAATTTGACTATTAATATACATATTGTTATTTTATTATGCTTTGAATTCAGTTATAGGTTTTGGTGACTTGCTGCAATTTTTAAGCTCAATATATATGTTTAAATAATTTCAGGTCAGGGCAGGGGAGCAGGTGTGTAAGGTTGGTCAAGATTCTTCAGGTACTATTTCTTTTTATTATAGTCATAAGTAATATATATGATTTTTGGGAATGAATATAGATGTGTAGATTGATGTTTTAAATTATAGAATATGTTATACTATTTATTACTGATAGATGACATTAGATAGCTCTAGTTATTGCTTATTAAAATATTAAAAGGATAATTATTACAAATTAGATCTTGGGACCTTACAGCTCTAGAATTGGAGATTAGCTTCATGATCGTCACTATGAGCTTACGTTATGATCATTATATATTAAATTGGCATAAAGGATCAAACAAGCCTATTTACCACTTAATAAATTTATACTTAAATTGGCAATTTGATGATGATGGTCCAATGGAAACAATCTGATTGTGGTGTTTCAATGACAACGGTGGTCCTATGATTATGGTTGAGCAACAATGGTCTGAATATAATAACAGTGGTTCGATGATGATGATGGTATGATGATAGTGATCGAATAGTTAAGGTCAGATAATGATAATTTAATGATGATAGTGATGGTTATTAGGTGATGTTCGGATGGTGACGGTGCGACAGTGGTGGTCAAGCATTGGCAATTTGATTGCATTAGCTACCTTCTCCGATGGCAATGACTAGATGTTGGCCCTCAATTAATATTTATAATTTTTAATTGTGCTTTATGTGCTTTAACAGATTACTTTCGATGATAATGGTGGTCCTATGATTATTGTTGAGTAACAATGGTCTGAAGATAATAACAATGGTTCTATGATGGCTATGGTATGATGATAGTGATCGAGTAGTTAATGTCGGATAATGATGATTTAATGACGATAGTGATGGCGGTTAGGTGATGTTCAGATGATGACGGTGCGACGGTGGTGGTCAAGCGTTGGCAACTTGATTGCATTAGTTACCTGCTCCGATGGCTGTGACTACATGATGGTCCTCAATTAATATTTATAATTTTTAATTGTACTTTAAGTGCTTTAACATTTTACTTTCGATGATAATGGTGGTCCTATGATTATGGTTGAGCAACAATGGTATGAAGATAATAACAATGGTTCGATGATGGCTATGGTATGATGATAGTGATCGAGTATTTAAGGTCAGATAATGATGATTTAATGAAGATACTGATGGTGGTTAGGTGATGTTCGGAAGATGACGGTGCGACAGTGGTGGTCAAGCGTTGGCAATTTGATTGCATTAGTTACCTGCTCCGATGGCGGTGACTAGATGATGGTCCTCAATTAATATTTATAATTTTTAATTGTGCTTTAAGTGCTTTATCTAGATTTATTTGGACTTAGCAGATTACTTTTGTGTTGAGGAATCTTTTGCATTTCATATTATATTTTATTATGAGCTTTTTTTTCACTGTAATTCAATCTAGGATACATTTGACTTTTTTAAATAATTGAGTTTAAATATCCTAATTATAATTTAGTTTGGATTGACTTAAAATATTTTTAAATTTATCTTTAAATAAATGTAATATATAGTTGATTGATTATTCATGAATTACACTCATCTCAAAATAAATAAAAAAATAAAAAATCAGAATGGATTTTTGAATTCATTGGCTTCCATTATAAATCAGTTATGCAAAGATAAGCACATAGGTCTCCCACTATCTTTGTGAAATTATAGTTTAAGATTTTAATAATTACAAGGTCATTAAATTACACAAATCTGATGCATCTAGAGCTTGACTTGTTAAAGAGAAAAAAGTTCAAATTAAAATTTAAAAGCAACAAACATTCAAGTATATCAATACAAATATTTCAATTACAACATACATTAAATCCACTATATATATATATATATATATATATATATATATATATATATATAAGAATCATAACAAGAATGTTTTTCTTAATTTTCATTAGCAGAATTCTCGTACAAAGAGGCTTCCATACAAATTACCCATCAATCTGTCTTCTGCTTCTCCTCCACTTGCTTCTATCAAAGAACATGACATCAAGCACCACAACGAGTGCCATCGACCCTCCAAATCCCAAACCAAATAATATTCCAAGAACAATCATATAACTTCTATTCTTTGATGATTGACTACTTGTTGATGCTATAGTCTTGTTCTCAGCTGTAACTATTGTGTTGCAAGGAAACCAACATAATCCCTCATTTCCTTCAAAAGACGTGTTAGGAAAAGTGGAGAATTGCCCTCCAACTGGAATTTTTCCTATAAACTTGTTGTATGAGAGGTTTAAATAATCCAAGAAACACAAAGAAACCAATTCCTGCGGGATCATACCAGAAAGTTTATTAACTGAGAGATCGAATGTCTCGAGCTGTAATAAATTCCCTAGTTGTGGAGGAATTTCACCTGTCAAATAGTTATGTGACATGTTGAGCACTTGAAGAGAAGTAAGTTGACCAATGGTTGGAGGAATCTCTCCTTCAAAAAAATTATTGGAAAAGTCAATTGACTTGACAATCATCCATATCTTCTGTATTATCATTTGTTGTCCCTTATTCATAATGGTTAGCAAAACCATGTAATTGATTGGGTGAAGTATTATAAATGTAACATCATTTTGTGTGTCTGCTCTGTTTGTCATCATTGACTTAAAATTGCTGAAGCACACTACACATAAATTACCGCTAAAGTTATTGGATGAGATGTCCAAGATATGTAGAGTAGAAAAGGTATAGTTTGTTTTGTAATTTTCATCAAGAGACCCAACTAGCCCATAGAATTCATTATATCTTAGAACAAGGACTTTCAACGATGACATATTTCCCAACCAATCAGGAAATGTATCCTTCAAATTATTATTCCCCAAATCCATCATCTCGAGTGATTGGCAATAGGACAGAGATCTCGGAAGCAACCCCTCTAATTGGTTGTCTCTAAAATTTAAAATTTGCAGCTCACATTTTGGACTAAATTCATCAGGGATGGTTCCATGAAGCAAGTTTCCTCTTAGATTTAACACTTGTAGATCAATTCCTTCCCTCAATAAACATGGTAGAATAGAACCTGTTAACCTGTTATTTGATAAATCAAGAATCTGTAGCTTTATCATGTCGCAGATGAATGGTGGGATTTCTCCAGTCAAGTTATTGTTTGCAAGAGAATGATACCATAAGTATTGTAGGTTTGGAGTGGTGTTGAAAGAGATAAACGATGTTAGACGATTATTTGAGAAATCCATAAATGCAGGTTTAATAAATGGGAGAGGGGGAATTGAGCCTTCAATCATGTTGGAATGCAAATCAATTAGTCGAATTGGATGGAAGTCAGCAAATTAATTTGATGCATTGTAACATGTGTGAACATGTTGCAAGATAAGTTAAGTTGTACAATGTTCCACATCAAGCTCGGTATTTCCCCATAAATTTTATTGTTTGAGAGGTCCAAGAAGCTAATTTGAGGTTGGTATTTTATAAATGTAGGGATCTTTGTTAGATTGCAACTAGCTAGTGCTAATGATGATATATTGGGATAAGAAGATGGGGAAGATCCATCATCTGCTTCCCACGAACCTAAGGAAAATCCACTATTTGAGAGGTCTAAATTTTTAAGACTCCGAAGACCTTTGATTAGCTCCAACTCAACCATGACTTCACTGAAATTGTTCGAAGCTAGGTAAAGGTTGGAGAGCTTTGATAATTGAAATAGGGACCTTGGAATTGGCCCTTGTAATTTATTGTTATTGGATAGATTCAAGGTCTCTAGTTGTGATAGATTTCCTATCGAAGATGGTATTATACCAGAAAATTGACAGCTTGAGAGATCTAAATCTTTCAAAGACTTGAGGTTGCCTATTGAATCAGGTAAATTTTCGGAGAAATTGGTATGGTAAAGAACCAAACTTACTAAATTATTGTCCACCGAAAAATCAGGAAGAGAACCGTACAACATCGGATTTTCTGTGATGTCAAGTTGTTTCAAATTTCTCAACTGAAAGATTTGTTTGGGAAAAACCCCAAAGAGGGAACTACCCCTCATGCTTAGCACCTCAAGTTTCATGGTGGAATTTACAAAAGCACCACTCCATTCACTCCAATATGCGGAGAGATCAACATTGTCTAGATAAAGTTCCCTCAAGCTGCTCATGTTTTGTAAAAGTGTTGGTTTAATAGTAAAAGAAAGACTATTATTTAAGGGAATATAATTTGAGGAAAGGTTAATGACAGTCAACTTTTTCAAGTGAGCAATACCAACGGGAACCTTCCCAACAAATTCACAAAAGGAAAGATCAAGGATTGAAAGATTTGCAAGTCGATCCCACCCAGAATCTGGAATGGAATTTCCAAAGAATGAGTTGGTGGCAAAATTGAGAGTGCGTAAAGATGTGAGATTAAAAAGGCTGGGATGAATCGTACCGTCAAGTCCCTGATTACTTAGGTTGAGGCTAATGACCCTACTCCATTCATCACATGTCACACCCTCCCAGACACAACAATTTGTTCTTGGAATCCATGTTTTGAACAGAAAGAATGAGAAGCCTTGCTTGAGCTGGAGAAGCGCTGTGCTCTCAGTCTCGGAACATTGGCCAAGAGCACTGCAGTTAATCAAAAAATGCTCAGGAAAAAGAAAAAGTGAGAGAAGTAGGTGTAGGAAGGCCCGCGAGTTGATATGAAATGACTCCATATGGAAGAAGGTGTAGGGGGCATGATTTAATAGTCGTCAATGTTTGAACGCGTTAAACAAAATAATAATAATAATAATGAGAGGCCATTAAAAGTCGTCTTTCTGGTCAAGACATTGTATGCGAAAGAATATAACTAAAATAAGGATTAATATTTATTGTTCTATTTTCTCACTCTTCTTCTAAGATATCTACTTCTATTTTGTTTCTTCTCAAACTCCGTTCCTCTCATCCTTTTTTATGATGAATTTATTTTTTTATAATATAATTAAATTTGAATTAAAAATAATTAAATATGAATTTACTTTTTTCTTGATGGATGGTAGATGACTGGGAGACTTTGAAAAAACTATTTTTTTTTAAATGTTGGATGGTGGAAGATGCAATAATAGAGGTTCAAGATGCGGAATGTAGACTAACACAAACGTATAAATGAGTAGAAGATTATTTTTATTATTATTGTTATTATTTTAAAAATCTAATATATTATATATATATATATATATATATATATATATATATATATATATATATATATATATATATATATATATAATTGGTTGATACACAGACTTTTGGCAATCGATTGGGTGATAATTCGGATTTGATATTAGGAACCATGTGGATTGGCTACATGGGTCTTCTGAGTTTGAATCTGAATCCGGATTTTTTTGGATTGCGGCTTCGCGTCTCTGGACTTCTGCGGTGGTTCTAATTTTGGTAACGAGTTTACTTTGGTTTGAGATAAGCTTGTTTGCTCGGTTGCTTCCCGTGGCCGTTTTCGTGGGAGGGGCCGTAGAAGAAGATGATTCTTCTGTTTACTATACTTTTTTCTCTTTCATTTGCTTCGGGTTGCCTTTCTGGTTTTTATGGTCGGGTATTTTGGGGGCTATGATGTGGCTGAGGCTCGTACCCTCGTCGTCGAGCTGGTGGCAACCTCTGGTGTTGTTCGTTGAGTTTGGTTGGTTTTGGGCACTAACTTCACCTGACTTGATGGTCCGTGCGAGGTTTCGGGGTGCTAGGAGCCTCGGCTATGTACTGAGCCCAATTTTGGTTGTTTTCTGCCTTTTTCATTTTATTTTTAGATCTTTTGATGTTGTAACTATTTCTTGTTATTTTAATATAAGTATTTTGTTTTGTTAAAAAAAAAAAGCTTAAAGTTCGTTAAGATCTTATTTATCTATAGATAAACTCCACTTAATTATAATTAAATTTAGTGGAGCTTATCTTTTTGAGTTGATGCGTGATAGAAGACAACTTTTTTTTTTTTGTTAAAACCCACCTACGGGCCTACGCATTAATATCGGGAAAAGGATACACGGTCCTTAAAGGGATCTCTAGCTCACTACTGTTCTGAGGAGCTACAAACAAAATCAAAAAGAAACCTAAGAGCCGGAGTTCCCTACTAATCAGAATTACATTAAAATCTAATAACATTCTATGAACCAAAATAATCACTTTCAGCATATCCCTATGATCAGCACACATATCCTGCTCAAAACGAGTGCGGAGCTCCAAAAACTTGAAAAACAGTCTTGCAAGGATACTAGAGCAAAAATTAAACAAGCAGTAAAAGCTAAATTACAGAATAGAGACCAATAAAATGTAAATGCTCCCAGGATTGTAAAAGCTCCACAAGACAATGTACTCTATAGTGTCATAACCATTAGGATACCTACTACCGTAAAACCATACCCACGAAGGCAAAAAATTCCAGGCAATAAAGTTGGTCCCATAAGAATTTGACCCCTTCCAGGTAACCATCTTGAAGCACAGATAGACCAAATTACAAAATTCAAAAGCAGTGCATGATTCTATTATGCATAACAAAATAAAGAGTTAAGAATAAAATGCTCCAACACCAAGAACTGCTACTAAAATTCATCTTGCAGCACCAACTAAACCAACAATCAGCAATAGAAATAAAAAACGCCCACACCACCAGGAGCTGCACAATAACCATCACCGAAACCTCCAACCAGGCCACCACACAGCAAAAATGATCACTCACATTACCTCCAGGAATGAAGATAAAAGAGCAACAATAAGGAGAACCATCAACTAAGAAACCATTAAAGTCATTGCTCAAGCACAAAATCACCACAAAAGGGGCAAAACCACTACACCGAAAACACTCAGTAGATAACATAAGGAACTTCCTTCTCCTCAAGTTTCATATACCCCTTAAGCTGTTTAGGACAATTGTCCTAAACAAAATCCTTATTCTCATTGAGCACATAGCCCAACCGAGCCAGCCAAACAGCACAAACGTTACCTCCATTCAAAATATGCAGAAAAGAGTAATTTAAGGCCAACAAGCAAAGTTTGATCTCACGGATAAGATAGAAGCAGTTAGCATTACAACAAGCATCCCCCTCCTCAGAAATCAGAGAAAAATTAAAGGATTCGATGACTTCAATAAACAAATTAACAATATTAATGTTGTTGCACAGATGACAACCATAAAGATGGCCTTATAAATAGCTTGCTGGTAATCAACATTGTTCAGAGGGCCCGCAAAACCAGCAACGAAATAGCCGTTGCTATCTCTGATCACCCCACCAAAACCAGCAACATTACCATTAATACTAACATCAATATTTAATTTGTAAAAGTTATGAGGAGGTTTGTTCCACTTAAAAGTACGCACAAGAGGAATCGAAGGATCCATGGAACCACCTAAAGTTTCAAAAATAGATAAATAATTTTTAAAATCCTTCACAGAAATCAATTTAACAGCCAAAAGAGCTGCCACCTTATCTTTAACTTTCTGAATGACATTCAAATGACCCATCTTCACACCGTTAAAAATGGAGTTGTTTCTCTCCAACCAAAGGAACCATAAGATCAGACAAGGAATAACATTACGAATATGACCTTTAATGTTAACCAACCAACAATTCAAAAAAGCTTTAATAGAAAGATGATAGTTAAAACAATTAAGTTTGAAAAGATCATCAAAATAAACCCACGTCCTCACAGCAACAGAACCCGAAATCAGAACATGATGAATGTTCTCAGTGTGCAAACAACATTGACATTTGGAAGCAAGACTGAGCCCCTTATAAATCATGTTATCATCCGTAGGAAGAAACCTATGTAAGGCTCTCCATACAAAAATAGAAATAGTGCTAGGGATATTCTTATGCCAAATTTTAGTATAAATACTCTCACAATCACCTTTATTCCTAAAGGCATTCCAAGCACTTTTAAGAGAAAATTTACCATCTTTGGAAGCATTAAACATAAGAATATCCTTAGAGTGATTATTAATAGGCACCTTAATGATCCGCTCCTTAATGCAATCTGGTACCTCATTAGAAATCTTATGAATATCCCAACAATTATTACTGAAAAAAGAGTTCACTTTAAGCATGGAAAAAGAAGATGTATTAAGAATAATATCAATCGATTCATTACCAAGCCATTTATCTTGCCAAAAAAATATATCACCTACCCCAAGCCCCCAAGAGAGGAGGGGATCCATATCCCATTTAACTGTGCACATCCTCCTCCATACTCTAGAGATACCATGTTAGATACAAATATTAGAAGGATGCTTACCATTACCGTATTTAGCAAACATGAATTGAGCCCAGAGATTATCTTTAGAAAGAAATTTAAACCTAAGTTTAAAGGTGAAGGCTTTAGCAAGATCCCAAAGGTTCTTGTAACCAAGGCCACCCTCACCCCTAACACCACAACAATTATCCCATTTGGACCAATTGATTTTGGAAGAAGTAGTGCCACGCCAGAAGAAATTATTAATAAGCCTATGGATCTTATTACAAACAGTTTTGGTAGGAGCAATAGTTTGAAACTTGTAAACAGGTAAAGCACATAGTACACTTTTAATAAGAATGAGTCTGCCACCAAAACTGAGGAAATTAGACTCCCAAGACTGCAGTTTGTTTTGAACAGAGGCAATAAGATCATTAAATAAAAAAAGATGATTTCCTCCCTTTAAAAAGAGGAACACTAAGATATTTTAAAGGAAGAGTAGAATGCAAAAAACCAGTAGCATTATTAATGGCTAAAATATGCTGATTAGTGATCCACTTAGAAGCAATAAAATAACTTTTGTTCTTACTAAAGGAAAGACCACTACTTTTTTCAAAATAGTTCAAAAAATCTAAAATTCGATGAATTCTATTAATGGCAGCATTAGTAAAAATGATAAATTCATCCGCAAAGCATAAATGAGAAATAGGCAAACCACCTAACGTTTTAAAATATAGATCAGGGTGATTCTGAAACAAGTTATCAAGGCCCCTAGACAAAATATCAGCAGCAATAATAAAAAGAGCAAGCAAAATAGGATCACCTTGCCTCAGACCATTAGAAGACTTGAAGAAACCATGATAGAAGACAACTTTATGATATTAGCTAGCATCATATAATTACTTAGATGCTGTGAGATATGTATTTTTTTTAAGAAAAAAATTAGAGGTTGAACTGATCAAAATCTTCATCAGTCTAAAATTAGCGTCAGAAAAATTATATAAACCCTTGAGGTTATTCCACATAGACAGCTTCTTTGACGTGTTTATTTAGGAACACATTTGATACATATAATTGAATAATTGGTCAATTATATTGAAGAGAAACTATGATAAATACTTATATGGTTCGAATTTTGGCATTCAGACTGAAAGTTTCAGTATAGTCAAAACTCACTTCTTATTAGCTTACATAAATACTTGTTGCGATGGAATGGATAGCCTACATTAATGCTTATGCGACGGAATTGTGCTAAGAAAGACTCATAGGGGTGTTAGTATGAGTCCTTTAATAGGGACCTTATAGAAGAAGATGTTGGGACTTCCAATCACTTGCGGAGTTACAATGGAGGCCCTTTTATGAATTTTTGGTTGAATATAGCAGCCGAAATTACTGGAGATCAAGCTGCCAGTTATTTTCGCAAAGTTGGAGGTGATGAGGAATAGGAGGTGAACATTGAAGACAGAGGCGATTAAGGGAGCGAGAGAGAAAAGGAATGAAATGAGAAGCGTGTGCGGCAGAAAGGGAAATAGGGCTCTTTCTGACAGTATTTTAGGTGGCTTATCCACTAGAAACATTTCTGGCAAAATTTTTGTAGGATATGTTTCGTCAGGTTTAAGTAAGCCAGCGGAAGTTTTGCAGTAATTTTCAACATATTTTTCGCAGGAATTAACCGCCAACTTTACAGTCTCCGATGGCTTTGCCGGTGGTTTTTCGGCCCAAAAAGTTTAGGCGGTCTTTTTGACAAAAAAATTTGGCATTAATTTTTTAGCCAAATATCCGCCAGATAGATCGCTGCTTATTCCAATAACAACATCAACCCTTTGTCCCACTATGTGTGGTCGATTACATGAACCCTTTTTTTGTCATTGTGTCCGATTAAAAGTCAAATTCTCATTTAAATTTAATCAAGAAATATCATTTCTAATATTTTCTAACCAAATTTTTTTAGGTCTACCTCTACCTTTATTAACATAAGTCAAATCTAATACCTCAACTTTCCTAACTGAGTCATTAGAAGGCCTCCGTTTAAAGATTGCCACTTATACAGGCGAAAAAATATCCTCGTGAAATTTAACCAATAACACAGCCATTTTCCTATAGTGACTCTTTAATTTAGCCCCAACTGTTGACCAGTTAGTCATCGATTTTTATCCTATCATCATTATTCATTATCTTATGTCATAGGTAACTCTCAATAATCATTTAAGAGTCATCACCCTCAATCCATCAGTATAATTCGATCATCGCATACAACTTACAACCAAGATCACACCATAACATTTTATTTTAAGAAAAATCCATCGGCTAACCCTCCTGCGTAGGAGATTAAATTTTAAGAGTTAACACAAGTTAATTATAGTGTTAACATCTAGTCTATCCTGCTTACATACAAATGTCACCTTTATCTTGAATAATTGGTAACATTCTCAACATGAAATACATAAAAATCTATATACTAGCCAATAACTTTAGTGAATATAAGTCAATCTGTTATATAAAAAAATTTATATGATAAAGATATGATAAATTAAAAGTATCACATGAATCAGTAGAGGATAACACCAAATTACAACATTTAAAGAAAAGCCTATCGACTAACAATCATGTACATGTCAATCAATCTCCAACCAACTAGTCAACTAGTTTTTACTTATCATTTACACACATTACAATAAAAGCAATAGCAACCAACTATTACCAATCGCATATTCATTTTATTCTCAATGTTTGTTTTAATAATATGCTTAAATAAAAATACTCAATTCATATACAGTGCAAATCTTCATAGTTGAATAACTTTTATTTTACCTTCTGAAAGTCATAAATGTTGCAGTCGAAATATGTAAGAATATCAGTACAATAGCATATAAAAGGTTGCATGATACAAGTTCAATAAATCTAGATAAAATAAATAAAATTAGTTTTGAGGATGATAAAATAGTCAAAATAGAAATCGTTGAAAATAGATATAAGATTAGAATCACCTATCTTGATCTGAATAATTTTCATAAAAGTGGCAAAGCAATCAGGAGACCAAATATTCAAATTTCTCTCTCTAATGCGCTGCAATTCAAAGAAGAATTAAAACTTTTCCATTTTCAAATATTTTCAAAAACTCGAATTGTTACATTCTCTTTCTACCCTCTCTCCTCTTCCTCTCACTTTCTCTCTCTTCTCCTTTGGCAAGCCACATGAATAGGTGGGGTGGAATAGCTTAGTGCTTTAGGTTTAGGATTATACATATAACATCAAGCCCCACGTGTCAGTTTATGGCACCACCGCATCAAAATATTAGTACTATCACGTTGAAATATTTTTGAATTTTCATGAGACTAGGGCACTAGAGCGGCGAAAAACTCAATGTCAGAGCACTCTAGATCAAAATTTTCAAAATTTTCTTATTTTTTATTTTAAAATTATTTTCATAATTATTAGTGTTGTTATGTAATTAAGGAGTGGTGGAAAATACAACACTTTGTTATGATAAAGGACAAAAGCAGAAAAAGCCATGAAGTTTTATTTGAGTTATTTCTTCGATCATTCGAAAGACTTTGATGAGGACTCTCCAGTGATTGAACTCCTTGTGGCCAACCAAAGTTATTTTTTTAGGAAAGAATAACATTATTTTGAATGGAGGAGATGATTTGGAAGACTTATGATTTGCTATATGGATAGCTATCTTGAAAAGTCCAGTAATGATTCCATCATTTAGTCTAAAACCAATATTTTTTAATGAATTTCAATCCATATTTTTTGAGACATTTAGGTCTATGAAGATAAATTCACATACATCACATACGTTAGACGCCAACCAAAAATCTCTTAATTGATAATCAAATCTCCGACCTAAGAGATCCCAAAAAAAAGTTGCATTTCAATCCATTATTTTTTTGGAATTCAAATAAATAATTTTCGTGGAAGAAGAGACAGGTTATTTGAAAAGGAGTTCAATTATTTCTATGGCTTTTAAAGGGAATAAGAAATTATTTTCTTTTGTTTGATGGAAGACGAGGAGACTTCGAAGATTTTTTTCTTTTCTTTTTGTGATGGATGGTCGAAGACTTGTTGGAGACTTTGAAAAAACCCCCTTTTTTTTTTTTTAATGTTGGATAGTGAAAGACACCATAATGGAGATTGAAGTCATGAAAATGGACATCATAATGGAGATTGAAGTGGTGATAACGGAGACTTTGACAATAATTCCATAAATATTGAAGAAGGGATGTTATAGCTTGAAAATTACATAAAAAATAAAGAGAGAAAAATATAAATAAAATGATATAAGGATATATCATATATTTTATCATTGGCTTATCAACCAACATCTTAATACTTTTATTTGATCACATATTTTATAGCATATGTCGTCATTTTATTTTAATTTTTCTAAAAATATTTATATTACACGCTTTTTTCCTTAATGTTATGATATCTGAAACAACTTTTTTCTATTTATTACTATTATTTAAAGTGATTCAGATTGATATATCATCTTTAAGATTTAATTTTATTAGGATATAACCTTAAATACCATCATAACCTACATTGTAATATTAATATAACTCTCATTTAATTCTTATTACCACTCCCATATTAGATAAGTTATCTCAATAATTCATCCTATTAATAATTATATTCTATCATAGTTTTTTTTAGCTTATCAATCGAGTTGTGATCTACAATAATTTTAATCAATATAGGATTATATTTAAAATAAGATAAACTTTAATATTTTTTAAGTGATGGGAGTATTCTATTTAAAAAAAATATATATCTACAATACTTTATTGCCGTCGTTGCCGCCACCATCATAATCTTCATCACCGTCTTATTAATATAAATAAATATAAATATATTTTCAAAATATAATAAAAAACTATCTTTAATGTCAAAATTTAAAGAAAATATAATATAAACAGGAAAAAGAATTCAAAAGTTATGTCATACAAATCTTTAACAAATAAGTTAAAAAACTATCTTTAATGTAAAAAATTTGTGTAAAATAAAACTATGAATGAATTGAAATGCTTAATTAACTTAATCCTTTTTTATATCTTAACTCATTTTGATTAATTATGGAGCTTAGCATGCCAATATTGATGTAATTGAGATGAATGCACAACCACTATTGCCATTGAATGTAATTGAGACGATGTAAAATATACAATACATTATTGTCGTCATTGTCGCAGATGAATACAAAGGTCTTCAATTTGATGTCCATCCCAATATTGATGTAATTGAGATGAATGACAGCATAACTAATTAGTAGAATTCTTTTACAAAGAGTTTTTCATGCAAATTATCCATCAAAAGGTCTCTTGCTCCTCCTCCTCCTGCTTCTATCACAGCACATGACATCAAGCACAAAAACTATTGCCATTGAAACTCCAAATCCGACACCAAATAATATTCCCATTATAATCATATATCCTCTATTCTTTGGAGCTTGGTTGCGTAAATCTGATGATATTGTAGTATTGTTCACTCTTGGAACTAATGTGTCACATGGAAGTAAGCGTAATCCGTTATTTCCTTCAAATGAAGTGCTCGGGAAAGTGCAGAATTGACCTCCAACTGGAATGTTTCCTACCAACTTATTGTAGGAGAGGTTTAAATATTCCAAGAAATATAAAGAAGCCAACTCTTGTGGGACATTACCAGAAAGCTTATTCATTGAGAGGTCCAATGACTCGAGCTGTGACAAATTCCCAAGTTCTGGAATAATTTTACCGGTTAAATAGTTATGTGACATGCTGAGCACTTGAAGAGAAGTAAGTTGGCCAATGGTTATAGGAATCTCTCCTTCAAAACAATTGTTTGAAAAATCTATTGACTTGAAGATCATCCATAACTTTTGTATTGTCATTTGTTGTGCCTTGTTCATGATGGTGAGCAAACCCAAATAATAGTATTGGCTTAGAAATTCAATTGTAACATCATCTAATGTGTCTATTTTATCTATCGTCATTGACTTGAAATTATAGAAGCACTCTGCACATAATTTGCCACTAAAGTTATTGAATGAGATGTCCAAGACATGTAACATAGAAAAAGTATAATCTTTTTCAAGATTTCCTTCAAAAGGCCCAACTTTCCCATGAAATTTATTAGACCTTAAAACAAGAACCCTTAGAGATGACAAATTTCCCAACCAATAAGGAAATGTGTCATTTAAGTTATTATTCCCTAGGTCCAAAATCTCAAGTGTTTGACAATTAGATAGAGACCTCGGAATCAGCTCATCTAATTGGTTGTCTCTGAGATCTACAATTTGCAATTCACATTTTGGACTAATTTCATTGGGGATTGCTCCATTAAGCTGATTTCCTCTTATTTTAAGCACTTGTAGATAAACTCCTTTCAATAAACATATTGGAATAGAACCTGTTAACATGTTATTTGATAAATCAAGCACCAGTAATTTGGTTATATTGCAGATGAATGGTGGGATTTCTCCAGTCAGGCTATTATTTGCAAGAAAAAGGTAGCTTAACCAATTTTGGTGTGAGGTGATATTGAAAGGGATAAAAGATGTGAAATGATTGTTTGAGAAATCTAACAATATAACTTTAGTTAATGGGAGAGGAGGAATTGGACCTTCAAGCATGTTGGAATGGAGATCAATAATTGTAAAATCATTATAATACGTAGTAAGATCAAGGGGAGGCTCTGCAACATGCGTGAACATATTGCAAGATAAGTTCAGGAATAAATAAATTCTCCAAAACGAGCTTGGTATTTCCTCATGAATTCTATTATTTGAGAGGTCCAAGGTATCCATCACATGTGGGTAATTTATGATTGTAGGGATCTTAGTTAGATTGCAACTAGCTACTGCCAAATGTAATAACTTAGGAAATGAAGATAAGAATGATCCATTATATGCATCCCAAGAATTTAGGGAAAGTCCACTATTTGAGAGGTCCAAAAAATTGAGATTCTTGAGATCCTTGATAAACTCAAACTCTAAGTCTCCACTAAAATTATTTCCTGATAAATCCAAGTAATCTAGTTGTAAAAGATTCACCATTGAAGGTGGTATTCTCCCAGAGAATTGACAACCAAAGAGATTCAAATATTTTAAAAACTTGAGATTGCCTATTGTATCCGGCAAATTCCCCAAAAAATTAGTATCATGAAGATCTAAAAATATTAACTTACTGTCCTCTGAAAATTTTTGAAGAGAACCAGAAAGCATTGGATTGTCGGAGATATCAAGGTACTGTAATTTTTTTAGTAGAAATATATCAACGGGAATCTTCCCAGCAAACCCGGCATTGGAAATATCGAGTTTTGAAAGATTTGCAAGCCTATCCCACCCATAATTCAGAATGGATTTCCCATGAAATTGGTTGTAGGCAAAATTGAGAGTTTGTAATGATGTGAGATTGAAAAGACTAGCATCAATCGTACCACCGATGGATTGATCTTTTAGGTTAAGGCCTATGACTCGCCCTAATGATTCATCACATGTCACGCCCTCCCAGATGCAACAATTCGTGCCTAGCTTCCATGTATCAAAATAACCAAAAGTAAAGCCTCGCTTCAGTTGGAGAAGTGCTAAGCTCTCTTCCTGGAGGCATTGACCAAGAGCATTGCAGTTAATTGAGAAAAACTCAAAAACAAGAGAAAATGAGAGTAGTAGGTGTAGAGAGATAAGCGAGTTGATATGAAATGACTCCATTCAGAAGAAGGTGCAGAGATATGATTGTCTGATTTAAGAGCCAATGTTTGGCTGTGTTAAATAGAAAAACAAAGCCATAAAAGAACTGAGTCGTCTCACCGGTCAAGACATGGCTTTGGTTAATATATATTTTATGTTGGATGGTGGAAGACGCCATAGTGGACGCTTTAAAAATCTACTTCTATTTTTTTAGTGTTGGGTGGTGGAAGACGCCAAAGTGGAAGGCTTAGCGATAATTTGAAAACTATGTTATGAAAATAAAACATACAGAAAAATGAACAAAAGAATACGAGGACAGCTTTATCAACTAATATTATATAAAGTTGGTAAGAAAATATTATTTGCACATAAAGCCATGGGATTGTACGAAGAGTAGCAATATGGCTAGTAACCAGAGTAGGTCTCTAGGGATTAATAGAGGATCAAGCTAAGATCTTATGCTTGTGCGTCAGTGTGCATTGCCTGCATCCCTGGAGTTGGAGTTGGTCTCTAGGGATTAAATTTTTATTCCATTTTACTCCATTTAAATATAAAAAAGTTTGCTTTATAGCACGTTTTATTGCACATCAAAGTGATTGAGTATTTAAAATCTCATAGGTGTTCTGTTCGAATACCACAGGTGCCACAGCTTGAGTGGACAAGCGGCCGAGCAGTGCATAACATGCGTTGGGTCAGCTGATATCATGTCAAGTTTGGGTTGGACCCGAACCTAACCCAAAGACCCGTTTTGACACCCCTATTCATTGATGTAGCTCATCAGAGGTAATGCCTAGTTTGAGCTGTGGAAGAATTGAAGTCTCTACCTAGAGGCATTGGCCAAGAGCATTGCAATTAATCCAGAAAAAAAAAACATAGAAAAAAAATATATCTTCTGCTGGGATTATTTTATCATAGTATTATCTAATATTTAATATGATTGAACTTATTTAGAACATTTTATCAATCGTTTTTTAACCTGTAAAAAAGAAAAACAGAAAAAATGAGAGAAGTTGGAGCAAAACGATCAAATTGATATGAAATGGCTCCATGCTCTGTTTAAAGATAAAAGGAAGAGGAAGTCATGAGTTAACTCGATAATTGATCCTTTTAAATTAAGTTCTATCTGTCATATTTCTTTGAGCTTATCAATGGAGTTGTGATCAATAATAATTTTAATCATTTTAATCAATATGAGGTAGTATTTAAGCTATGATAAATATAAAGTTTTTTTAAATAACGGGAGTATTATGTTTCATAAAAAATATAGTAAATTGTTGCTGAGGTGAAATATCTTAAACATATATATATAATAATATATATATATATATATATATATATATATATATATATATATATATATATATATATATATGAGAAAATCTACTGAGGTGAATAATTATAGATTAGAGAGGGGCATAAGATCAGTCATAAGAGAAAAAACCGCTGAGCGGGGGGGGGGGGGGGGGGGGGGGGGGGGGGGCTCTCATTATGGCAAATATACATTATATAGAGTGATAGTGGTCGGAGGGACTGTAGTGAATGGGTGACAAACGGCGGAGGGACCTATTCCGTGAGCGATGGAGGTTGGAGGGACTGTAATCTGGTGACAAAGGTCAGATAAACTATATCAGTGAGTAATGGAGGTCGGAAGGACTGCAGTTCTTGGCGATGAAGGTACCGTAGTCGTTAGTTATGGAGTTCAGAGGGACCATAGTAGGCGAGCGATGGATGTCGAAGGGATCGTAGTCGAACGATAACGGAGGTCGGAGGGACCATAGTCAAAGGGTGATGGTGGTGGGAGGGACCGCAATCTGCGGGTGACGGAGGTAGGAGGGATTGTAGTGAATGGGTGACAAACGGCGGAGGGACCTATTCCGTGAGCGATGGAGGTTGGAGGGACTGTAATCTGGTGACAAAGGTCAGATAAACTGTATCAGTGAGTAATGGAGGTCGGAAGGACTGCAGTTCCGGGCGATGAATGTCGGAATGACCATAGTAGTTGGGCGATGAAGGTATCGTAGTCGTCAGTTAAGGAGTTCAGAGGGACCATAGTAGTGAACGATGACGCCAGAATTCTGCCCGACTTCCCCGGGATGCAGAAATTCTACACAAGTAACGACAGAGTTCCCCGCTGACGCCAAAATTCCGCCCAAGTGATACCGGAGTTCTTCTCGGCCTCCAATAAACGTTAAACTTCTACCTGATGTCAGACCTTCACTCATCGCCAAGTTTCTACTCGATGTCAAACTTCTACTGGTTATCGGACTTTCGCTGGACATCTATTCGAAGATGGATTTCTTTCCATTGTTGGACTTCTACCTGATCCCGTCCTTCTGACCTTCGTCGTCAGACAACAGTTCTTCCGACCTCCGTCGCCAACCAACTACGGTCCTCCTGACTTATGTCAACCACTAACTACAGTCTTTTCGACCTCCATCGCCCGCCGACTATGGTCCTCCTGAGTTATGTTGCCCATCAACTACAGTCTTTCCGACCTCCGTCGCCTGTCGACTACGATCCTCCTGATTTATGTCGCCCGCCGACTACAGTCTTTCCGACCTCCGTCGCCCGCCGACTACAGTCCTTCTGACTTACCTCGCCCACCAACTACAGTCCTTCTGACCTCCGTCGCCAGCCGACTACGATCCTCCTGACTTACGTCGTCCGCAGACTACAATCTTTCTGACCTCCGTCACCAGACTATGGTCTTCCCGACCAAACGAACACGTCAATAGTGATTCTTTGTATTCACATCATGTAATGTATTCTATAAAATACATCAAGCTAAGGCAATCCCCCAAGGAAGGGCCTCATTTGTAATCAACTGCAATACTAGTAGATTCATTCAAACTGGGCTAGGCCCATTGGTTTTTTCCCCTTTTCAGGGGTTTTCCACATAAAAATATTGGTCTCCTACAAATGCTACACTCTCTTATCTAATTGCGTGCCGGATTTTCGTACAACACTAAGACGTTAAACTTTATATTTCTCTACAGCCGTGAATACTCCTGGACGCAACAAATATTATTATTATTTTATTAAAATATCCCCACTTAATTTCTCTTAATATTTTTAATTGCCAGACTTGTTTTTTTTTTTAACTATTATCTAATTATAACTTATTCACATTAGAACATGTTTTTGTGAGTTTCGTTATATAATGTATAAACAAATTGAAGTTTAGTTTGATTATGAAAGTGGTCAAAATAAGCATAATAGTTTTCTATTAAATTATACATTTCTACTTCTTTATAAAATTGCGTCATTGAAAGCACTTTGAATAATTTTTAGGTGTTTTATAAATAACTCATCAGCTGCTACCTTTGCCCTGCCAACAATCTCCGTCGTCATTATATAAATAAACAAAAATATATTGTAATACAGAAAAATTAATTTCTTTAATATCAAAACTTAAATAAAAATATAAAGATAAAAATAAAAGTGATCTCAAATAACTTTTCAATTAATAAATTTCGTTATAGTTGCTACACTTAAGTAAATTTTAATAAAAAGGCTCCACATTTTAAAAATTTCTAATAAAAGGGGGTTTTCTTTTTTTCTTTGGTTAAACCCCATGTAAAGGCTTACATGTCAATTCATCAAAAGTGTTACAAATCTTTAAAGGGTTCAAATGCTTACGAATGCTCAAAGAGCAACATTAAAAATCAAAATAAGCCTAAGGAGCCAATAATCCCTACTAATTGCAAGATAATTCACTACTAAAAATGGGTGTTTTGTAGTGGTTATTATCAGCAGTTTTCAAGTCAACACTATAAGAAGGTATGGGCAGTGGTTATCACCACTTGTAAAACTTCCTTATGACTTGACGCTCTCTTGCTCCAATCAGCTCATTCTACTCGTTTGATTGTTCCTCAATCTGCTCCGTCCTTTTGCAGGGCCTTCAGCAAGTCTCCGCAACCTCCTCTCGAGCCACTGCCCCCCCCCCCCCACCCACACACACACACACACACACACGTGGTGTTTCCGTCACAACCGAATAAATTAATCCAATCTTATTTGCCCTAATTGGCTCATTTTACTCAATGGGAAGGTAGTATGACATCCTACCCTTTGAAGTTCTAGGTGATTAACTTAGATTCTATTTGTCTTAGACTAATTAGGTTATTGGCCTGAGGTTTACCTCTTAAACTTTAGATGATTGGCCTAGAGCTCAATCTTACTCTCATAGACAATAGATGATTGATCTAAAGTCTATTATGCCCTACTTAGATGCTCCAACCTCTTAAACTTTAGATGATTGGCCTAGAGCTCAATCTTACTCTCATAGACAATAGATGATTGATCTAAAGTCTATTATCCCCTACTTAGATGCTCCACCTTGTCACATGGAATCCACTTGGTCCAATGTGCTTTGGTACCCATACTTAGTCCTAGAAACTTAGTCCTAGATAAGCCTACCTTAGACAACCTCAAGTGGTCTAATGGACACTTTTTTTTTAGCTTCATTATCGTCACAATGAGCTTCAATTCCATTATGCCCATTATATGTTAATTTGGCATAAATGATCAAAAAAGTCTATTTACCACTTAATTATTTTTTACTTAATTTGGCAGTTTGATGATGATGGTCCTATGAAAACAATCTGATGGTGATCTTTCAATGACAACGGTGGTCCTATGATCATGGTTGAGCAACAATAGTTTGAAGATAATGACAATGGTTCAATGATTGTGATGGTATGATGATAGCGATCGAGTAGTTACGGTCTGATGACGATGATTTAATGACAATAGTGACGGTGGATAGGTGATGTTCAGATGATGACGGTGCGACAATGATAGTCAAGCGTTGGCAATTTGATTGCATTAGTTACGTGCTTCGATGGCGATGACTTGATGATGGTCCTCAATTAATTTTTAATTGTGTTGAAAGTGCTTTATTTGAACTTAAATTGGATTACTTTTGTGTTGAGAAATCTTTTGCATTTCATATTATTGTTTATTATGAGCTTTTTCCCGCTAGAATTCTATCTAGGATGCATTTGACTTTTTTAAATAATTGAGTAAAATATCCTCATTATAATTTTGTTTGGATGGACTTAAAATATTTTTAAATTGTTTTTTTTTAATAAATGAAATATAAAGTTGAATGATTATTCATGCATTACACTCATCTCAATATAAAATAAAATAAAATAAAAAACCATAATGGATTTTTAAATTTATTGGCTTCCATTATAACTTAGTTACGCACATATATGCACAAAGGTGTCCCACTATCTTTGTGAAATTATAGTTTAAGATTTTAATAATTATAAGGTCATTAAATTACACAAATCAGATGCAGCTGGAGCCCGACTTGTTGGAGAGAAAAAAGTACAAATTAAAAACTAAAAGCATCAAACATTCAAGTCTATCAATGTAAATATTTCAATTACAACATACATTAATTCCACTAGTTCTACATATCTATGGAAATATTAATAATAATAATAAGAATCATAATTATAATGTTTTTCTTAATTTTCATTAGCAGAATTCTTATACAAAGAAGTTTCCATAAAAATTATCCATCAGTAGGTCTTCTGCTTCTCCTCCACTTGCTTCTATCACAACACATCACATCAAGCACCGCAACAAGTGCCATCGACCCTCCAAATCCCACACCAAATAATATTCCCAGCACAATCATATAACTTCTATTACTACTTGTTGATGCTATAGTCTTGTTCTCAGTTGTAAATATTGTGTTGCAAGGAAACCAACATAATCCCTCATTTCCTTCAAAAGACGTGTTGCGGAAAGTGGAGAATTGACCTCCAACTGGAATTTTTCCTATTAACTTGTTGTATGAGAGGTTTAAATAACCCAAGAAATGCAAAGATACCAATTCCTGCGGGATCATACCAGAAAGTTTGTTAACTGAGAGATCGAATGTCTCGAGCTGTAATAAATTCCCTAGCTGTGGAGGAATTTCACCTGTCAAATAGTTATGTGACATGTTGAGCACTTGAAGAGAAGTAAGTTGGCCAATGGTTGGAGGAATCTCTCCTTCAAAAAAATTATTGGAAAAGTCAATTGACTTGACAATCGTCCATATCTTCTGTATTATCATTTGTTGTCCCTTATTCATAATGGTTAGCAAAACCATGTAACTGATTGGGTGAAGTATTATAAATGTAACATCATTTTGTGTATCTACTCTGTTTGTCATCATTGATCTAAAATTACTGAAGCACTCAGCACATAAATTACCGCTAAAGTTATTGGATGAGATGTCCAATATATGTAGCACAGAAAAAGTATAATTTGTTTCATAATTTTCATCAAGAGGCCCAACTAGCCCATAGAATTTATTATATCTTAGAACAAGAACTCTCATCGATGACATATTTCCCAACCAATAAGGAAATGTATCCTTCAAGTTATTATTCCCCAGATCCATTAACTCGAGTGATTGGCAATTGGACAGAGATCTCGGAAGCAACCCCTCTAATTGGTTGTCTCTAAAATTTAAAATTTGCAGCTCACATTTTGGACTAAATTCATCAGGGATGATTCCATGAAGAAAGTTTCTTCTTAGATTTAGCACTTGTAGATCAATTCCATCCCTCAATAAACATGGTAGAATAGAACCTGTTAAACTGTTATTTGATAAATCAAGCATTTGCAGTTGTATCATGTTGCAGATGAATGGTGGGATTTCTCCAGTCAGGTTATTGTTTGCAAGAGAAAGAAATCTTAAGTAATTTAGGTTTGGAGTGGTGTTGAAAGAGATAAACGATGTTAGACGATTATTTGAGAAATCCATAAATACAGGTTCAATAAATGGGAGAGGAGGAATTGAGCCTTCAATAATGTTGGAATGCAAATCAATAACTCGAATTGGATGGAAGTCAGACAAATTAATATGATGCATTGAAACATGTGTAAACATGTTGCAAGATAGGTTAAGTTGCACAATGTTCCATATCAAGCTCGGTATTTCACCATAAATTTTATTGTTTGAGAGGTCCAAGAAGCTAATTTGAGGTTGGTATTTTATGAATGCAGGGATCTTTGTTAGATTGCAACTAGCCAGTGCTAATAATGATATATTGGGATAAGAAGATAGGGAAGATCCATGATCTGCATCCCACGTACCTAAGGAAAATCCACTATTTGAAAGGTCTAAATTTTTAAGACTCACAAGACCTTTGATTTGCTCCAACTCCACCATGACTTCACTGAAATGGTTTGAAGCAAGGTAAAGGTTGGAGAGCTTTGATAATTGAAATAGGGACCTTGGAATTGGCCCTTGTAATTTACTGTTATTAGATAGATTCAAGGTCTCTAGCTGTGATAGATTTCCTATCGAAGATGGTATTATACCAGAAAATTGACAGCTTGAGAGATCTAAATCTTTTAAAAACTTGAGGTTGCCTATTGTATTAGGTAAATTTCCAGAGAAATTGGTATGAGAAAGCGCCAAACTTATTAAATTACTGTCAACCGAAAAATCAGGAAGAGAACCATACAACATCGGATTTTCTGAGATATCAAGTTGTTTCAAATTTCTCAGCTGAAAGATTGGTTTGGGAAAAACCCCGAAGAGGGAACTACCCCTCATGCTCAGCACCTCAAGTATCATGGTGGAATTTACAAAAGCACCACTCCATTCACTCCAATATGTCGAGAGATCAACATTGTCTAGATAAAGTTCCTTCAAGCTCCTCATGTTTTGTAGAAGTGTTGGTTTAATTGTGAAAGAAAGACTATTATTTAAGGGAACGTAATTTGAGGAAAGGTTGATGACAGCCAACTTTTTCAAGTGAGCAATACCAACAGGAACCTTCCCAACAAATCCACAAAAGGAAAGATCAAGGCTTGAAAGATTTCCAAGTCGATCCCACCCATAATCCGGAATGGAATTTCCAAAGAACGAGTTGGTGGCAAAATTGAGAGTGCGTAAAGATGTAAGATTGAAAAGGCTGGGATTAATCGTACCGTCGAGTCCCTGATTACTTAGGTCGAGGCTTATGACCCGACTCCATTCATCGCATGTCACGCCCTCCCAGTTGCAACAATTTGTTCCTGGAATCCATGTATTGAACAGAAAGTATGAGAAGCCTTGCTTGAGCTGGAGAAGCGATGTGCTCTCAGCCTCAACACATTGGCCAAGAGCACTGCAGTTAGTCAAAAAATGCCCAGAAAAAAAGAGAAAGTGAGAGAAGTAGAAGGTGCAGGAAGGCCAAGAAGTTGATATGAAATGACTCCATGTGGAAGAAGGTGCAGGGGCATGATTTCCCTGATTTAAGAGTCAATATTTGGCTGTGTTAAATAAAAAAAAAAAAGCCATTAAAAGTCGTCTCTCCGGTCAAGATTTAAAAGTCGTCAATGTTTGGCTGTGTTAAATAAAAAAAAGAAGCCATTAAAGTCGTCTCTCCGTTCAAGACTTTTATATTATTTGATAATAAAATAAAATCCTTAATAATAATTTTAGTAAAATATTTATAAATAAAAAAGTAATGTACGACGAAAGAGTTGAACTTAAATATGGATTTATATCTCTTGTTCTCTTTTCTCACGCTTCTTCTAAGATATCTACTTCTATTTTGTTTCTCCTTCTTCCTCTCATCTATTTTTATGAATTTTTTTATTTTTTTCTTGATGGATGGTAGATGACTGGGAAACTTTGAAAAAACTATTTTTTTTTTATGTTGGATGGTGGAAGATGCAATAATAGAGATTCAATGATATGTCATCAAAAAATCATCTTAATCGGACATAAATTTTGATGCAAATATGAATAAAAAAACTTCCAAAATTAAATTTGGGATCATCCAAGCTTTGATTTCAGCAAGATTATAGTCAAATGAAACAATCTCATGGAGACGAACCCAACGACATCAAAATTGGTTTAATCTAAATCCAAATGGGTCCAAATCAGGGGCCCGACACCTATTTAGAAGCTTCATAATATTAATTGGATGTTCAAATGATATCCAAATATGAAATGCTTATAGGTGAATAGAGTAGCTCGATGATACAAATCCAATATGCTTAAGATCGCCGAATTCTGACATCCTTAAGACACTCAAATGCTCAATAAATATTTTATGACCAGAGATACGCTACAAGCTATTTGGTGGAACACTCCCAAATTATCATTTTTTTTTCTTCTTTTTTATTAGTCATGTCACTCTCAAAAAAATTATAAATAATCTCTTATTCTTCACATGAAAGGAGATAGAAGAAGAAAAAAACAAAACTATGAGAGTTGATTTGAGTCATTTCTCTCATCATTTGAATGACTACAATGTGAACTTCTCATAGGTTGAACTCTTAAATTTGTGGCCAACTTAGGTTGCTTTTTATGAAAGAATAAAAAACCTATATGTTTTTTTCTTCTTATTTTGAATGGAGGTGATGATCTCAAAGACTTACAATAATGGTTTCATCATTTAGTTTGAAATCGGCTTTTTTTATTATTTTATAATTCCAAATCATTATTTTATTTTGAATTCAATCCATTATTTCCATGGAAGAAATAGGAGTGCAAATATAAGATAAGAACAAAAAATTTGACCCAAATTCAATCATAAAATTCTGTATTCAAGTTGAACCGTTTAACAAATATTTCAGATTATTATTATAAAATATATGAAATATGAAACTTGTAGATCATCATTTGTCATTTATTTTTTATTTAAAATAGCTTTCTACTCTAAAAATTTTAATTTTTATACTAAAAAGTTTCTTTAAGAAGCTGTATAAAAACCGCCCCAAATGAAGCTTTTATCCAAAAAAAAAGAGTTAATTAAATTAATTTTAATTAAGATTAAATCAAACTTAAAAAATAATTAATTTCAAATTCTTCTCTAACGACCATCTAATTAAATTGTTAATTAAGGGACACTTAGATCAATTAAGATAAATTCACACACACATCATATATGTAAGTCTTGAATATAAGACATCTTTTTTGATAGCCAAAACTTCTAACCAAATGATCAAGGTGAGCTGCATAAATCTCTAGATTTGAAAAAATATATAGATTTTTATTTTTTTTCTTAAGAAAAAAAATTTTATTCCATCACAAAAAGAAGTACAACAAGTAGAAAGATCGAACAAGAGAGGGAAGCAAAAGGGAAGATTGAAAAGATAAAAATGAAGAAAGGCCATCAGGCTCAGTAATTGGCAAAGGCTTCCAACCACTCCGAAGCTAAGCACGAACCATCTAGAGGAGTGTGAGAGCAATAATCCACCAAGAAGCCAACCAACCGACAGCACCAAAAAAAGGGTCCCAACAGAGCTAAGAAGATGCGCCACCAAAGGTTGCCACGAGCCACGAATCCAGAGTAGTGAGCCCGAGCCACATCATTGCTCAAATAAAGAAAACTATAACCGCATGACCAACAAAAAATAACCACAACCTGTAAATTCAAAAAGTCGCCAGCAAAGGAAAACACACCACACCAAAACGATAGCCACCAATCATAACGGGTGCTGAAATTAACTAGGTTGCCTTTCAACCAAGGCTGCCAACGAGTTACTTCCAACAAGGGGGAAAATGTTCATGGATCAGACCATTCAACCAAAATGACACCACCACCAGGAAACCAACAGCCCATAGAAAGGAACCAATGGAAACCAACCGTAACAGCAAGACACACCATTAAAAAAATTGCCCCTTCTCTTCTTCTCCCTCTTGCTCTCTAACAGTTGAGGCTTTCCGCTGTTTTTGATTAGGTGATTTTCCCTACTCGACTCAGCGCCCCTCCTCTCATACAGAAGTTAGAATTTTCTCCTCTTTTTCATCTTCTGGCTTTCTAGCAGTGGAGGCATTATGCTGTTTTTGAGTAGGTGATTTTCCCTTCTCGACTCAGCGCCCCTCCTCTCGTACAGAAGTTGGAATTTTCTCCTCTTTTTCTTCTTCTGGCTTTCTGGCAGTGGAGGCATTTCGTTGTTTTTGAGTAGGTGACTTTCTCTACTCAATTTAGAGCCCCTCCAATTGTACAGAAGTCAAAATTTTCGCATCCATTTCTTTTCTTTCTCCTCCCTCATTCTAACTTTCTTACAGTTGAGGCATTCCCTTATTTGTTGTAGGCGGCATCCCCTACTAAAATTCAGGGCCCCTCTCCATGTATAGAAGTTTGAATTTTTGTAGTCGTTCTTTTTCTTCTTTTCTAGTCTTCTTCTTACATTAGAGGCATTCCCCTATCAAACTTCAGTGCCCCTCTTTTGTGTAGAAGGAGAATTTTTTTCTCCTTGTTGCAAATCTATTTTTTCATGACTTGTGTTTTGATGATTGACAAACACTATTTCTCTTGGACTACTTGTTGCTTCTAACTTTTCAGGAATCGAAGATCGGACGATCAAGAGGAAGCTAGTTCAAGTAGGTTTAGGGTTGAGTCAGTCTGTAATTTTATTTTCACCTTTTGAGTCTACTTGTAATGGTCAAAGAGACTGATGCTAAGTAACCCTACACACACACACACACCTGAGAGACTTAGAATTTCTGTTTTTGCCCACATCGGCTAGGCCGATATTTATATCGTCCTGGACGATCAGCTTAAAATAGAAAGTCTAATCAGGATTCTTAATTAAGGCAGCCGACATTAACATGTCGGCTTGGACGATACGTGTATCGGCCAGGACGATAAGCTCAAAATAGAAAGAAGTAGCCACCATAATCAATTAAGGTATACTGTAATTTTAAATTATCGGCCAGGACGATCCATGTATCGGCCTGGACGAAATTACCAAATTATGCCTTAATTAATCAGGAAATCAAGGGAGTAATTAAGGATGATTGATATGATCATATCGTCCTGGACGATCTTGTGATCGTCCAGGACGATCTATTCAAAATTCTTAAGTTACTTCAGGACGATAAATATCGGCCAGCTCAAAAACAGGGCGATGCTCAGGACGATTTGCCTCTGATTTGAACTGATCGGCCTGGACGATCGTGAGATCGGCTAGGACGATCAAGCCAAATTTCAATCGTCCAGCACCCAAAACAGGGCGATGCCCAGGCCGATCTTCTGTGATTTGTACTAATCGGCCAAGCCGATGTCCATATCGGCCTGGACGATATTGTCGGCAACTTGCAATTAATGAGCTCCTTTGAAGCTCTTCTATTTAAAGAGCTCTTGTTCAACGTTTTTTGAAGAACTTTTGGCTGCTGCCTTGACCTGAGAAGACCTTGAGGAGAGAAAGAGAGAGTGGATCTTGTGAGGGGGAGCTTGTGAGGGGATTCACAAGGGTAGCTTCAAGGATCTCTCTGCTTGTCTTTCGTCTGGAGTTTCTCGTCCGTGGAAGGGTCGGTAGAGGTAAGGATTTTGCTTTTGGTTGTGGTTCTCTGCCAGCTTTAGGAGGAATCAAAAGGAGGTAGGTTCTCTGCCTTGCCGGGGTGGCAAAAAGGAGGTTCTTGTGAGGGCTTCTCTGCCTAGCCGTGGGGGCTAAAGGAGAGTCACATTTTGTAGTGCAATACTTGGAGGGTGCCTGCAAGGAGTGGACGTGGGTCGAGTCGACCGAACCACTATAAATCTCTGTGTTCTTTTTCTTGCTTCCGCACTTTTTAAATTCCGCATTTTATTTCTGTGGTGTGATTTGGTTTATGTAATTTTCTTTCTTTGAGAAAAGATTTTTTAAAATACCAATTCACCCCCCCTCTTGGTTAGCTTGGGACTAAGTTCATAAGGCTTAACATCCCGAACGAACTTTCACTCCTTATTCTCGCTTGCATTCTTCTTTTTATAATGGAGCATTCCACTGTCAAAGATAGGTGGCATTCCCCTATTAAGTTTCAGTGCCCCTCTATTGTGTAGAAGAAGTCATGATGAGAGGCTATCTTCTTAATAAATAACCCTTAACAGAAGAATACCCATTACTGCTTGTATGCGAGGGTACTTTGAGAAGACCTGGCGGTGATAGTGTCTTGGAGGAGAACTAGAAGTGATGAGTAGATGAGAGATTTTAGATGTTGTTTAAACGGAAGTCTGTCGACGATGGACGATCGAGTTGAAGTTCATTAGCAGTCAACGATCGAGTGTAGAGCTGAATGAGAGAGTTCAAGGGTGTGGTGCAAGTAGCAAGCGAGCGAGAAGTCGATGATGGCAAATATGAAGTAAAGGACTACCGGCAAATATCAGATGAAGGGCCAATGATCGGATGTCTAGTGGCATTTTGCTAAGGCAATATGCATCCACATTGACATGTGTAGGCATCAAATATTTCTTTCTTTGAAGAAAAAAGTTGTAGGAGATGCTTTAATGTGCAGTAGAGAAGATGTTAACATAATCTACTAAAGATATTTGATCGTCTTGAAGTTGCTTATTGCTTGATGATTATAACTTGTACGAATGATACCAATATACCTTTTGCTTTCAGATTCTTGCAAAAATGAACTTATTGTATAATTTTTTGCAATGTAACTCCAGTGATATTGAATATGAAGTTGAGATCTTATCCCTTAGAGGAAATTGAATTATTTATGCATCTTTGAGTCATGCTCTGATATATTGCATAATATACTTTTTTGAGGCTTTTTAGCCTGCTAAAAATCTTTGTAGAAGATGTCAAGAGAATCTACATAGAATATATAACCTATCCGAGACTGTATGTCAGAGCCCTGCTCGATGATTTTAACCTATGTGAAAGAGGTTGAGAGAATCCACCAAGGATGTATGATCTATCCGAGGTTGTATGCGGAGCCTTTGCTCAATGTTGTTAACCTGTATGAAAGAGGTCGAGAGAATCCATCAAGGATGTGAGACTTATTCGAGGTTGTATGTCGGAACCTTTGCTCGACGACGTTAACCTGATGGAAGAGGTCGAGAGAATCCACCAAGGATGTGAGACATATCCGAGGTTGTATGTCAGAGCATTTGCTTGACGACGTTAACCTGAATGGAAGAGGTCGAGAGAATCCACCAAGGATGTGAGACCTATCCAAGGTTGTAAGTCAGAGCCTTTCCTCGATGACGTTAACATGTATGGAAGAGGTTAAGAGAATCCACCAAGATGTGAGACCTATCCGAGGTTGTATGTCGGAGCCTTTGCTCGACGATGTTAACATGTATGGAAGAGGTCGAGAGAATCTACCAAGGATGTGAGATCTATTCGAGGTTGTATGTCGAAGTCTTTGCTCGATAATGTTAACCTGCATGGAAGAGGTCGAGAGAATCCACCAATGATGTGAGACCTATCCGAGGTTGTATGTTGGAGCCTTTGCTCGACGACGTTAACCTGTATGGAAAAGGTCGATAGAATCCACCAATGATTTAAAACCTATTCGAGGTTAAATGTCATAGCCTTGCTCGATGATGTTAACCTGTATGGAAGAGGTTGAGAGAATCCACTAAGGATGTAAGACTTATCCAAAGTTGTATGTTAGAGCCCTGCTCTATGACGTTAACTTGTATGGAAGAGGTCGAATCTGATCCCCCTAGGATCGATTTTACCTTGATTGGGAGGGGGCGAACACCGCGTGTATCCTGAATCAAAGGTGAAGAATGGTCTATTTTTAGACCGTTACTACCTTTTTAAAGTCGAGATTAAGACCTTGCCCAAGGAGTAAAAGTCCAGCAAAGGACCGTATAAAGCTTGTAATTGATTGGAAGTATCCTTATTGTCGTTGGGATTTTCCTGAAATATCATCTTGATATAGAAAGCACCGGAGGATCTTTTCGACCAAAATTGGGGTCAAAGTTGCCCCCCATTCCGCATCTGATGCAATAATGACTGATGTCAGGAAGTTGCTAAGAGCGATATTTTGAGATTGCAGCAAAAGTTGCGCTCCAGTCGGGAACCATGTTCCGACAGACGGCGCCAAACTGTTGCATCCAGGAGTATTCGCGGTGGTAGAGAAATATAAAGTTTAACGTCTTAGCGTTGTACGAAAATTCGGCACGTAATCAAATAAGAGGAAGGGTCTAGCATTTATGAGACACCAAGATTTTTACGTGGAAAACTCCTAAAAAGGGGGAAAAACCATGGGGCCTAGCCCAGTTTGAATGAATCCACTAGTATTATAGTCGATTACAAATGAGGCCCTTCCTTGGGGAAAGGTCTGGGCTTAATGTACATTATATGAAGTACATTACATGTTGGAAATACAAAGAGTCACTGTTGACGTGTTCGTTTGGTCGGGTGGACCATAGACTGGTGACGGAGGTCAGAAAGACTGTAATTTGAGGATGACGTAAGTCAGGAGGATCGTAGTCGGCTAGCAACGGATGTGAGGGCTTGTCCTTTGATTTACTTCTCTGATTTTGATTTTTCCTCCCAGGATCGTCCTGGACGATGGTTAGATCGTCCAGGCCGATCAGTGTAAAGCTGATTCTTGAGGGGATCGTCCAGGTCGATTTTTGGATCGTCCTGGGACGATCAGATAAGACAAAAATCCCGAGAGTAAGGGTTTTTATCGTCCAAGGAAAAATAATTATCGGCCTGAAGAATCGTCCGGGCCGAATTGATTTTGTTCTGATCGGCCAGGACGATGTGGCGATCGGCCGGGCCGATATGTTGAGTTTATATGAAAAATCAGCTCGATTCGAGGAGAGAGAAAATCATTTGATATTTTATAAAATATCTGAGGAGAGAGAAAGAGAAGGAATCAAAGAGAAAAGTCAGATTTCGGAGGCCGCGGAGTGCTTTTCGTCCGTCGCCGCTATTGGGATAATTGAAGATCTCGCGGTAAGGACTCCGAATCCTATTTCTGTTTTCAAAGATGTTGTGTTTTGATCGATTCGTGCACTGATTTGTATTTCGTAGTCGAATTTTGGACATGGTTTTGTATTGAAACAACTTTCACCGCACAACTTTTAGAATGTTATAGATACGAATATTCTACACGATCTGAGTATTTTCTACGAAGATTTTACCGGTTGGAATTGATTCTACGCGATTTTAATTGAATAGAAAAATATCAGGATGTTATTTGATATGGATTCAGTAGAACAATAGCCTTATATTGATGTTGTGAACGTTCTGTGTGAATTTGGAAATTAGTGCTTTTTGTAGGTTTTTTGTGTAAATTTGATAGACTGCCGTTACTCTGCCGAAATTTCGTACGATTTCCGATTTTTCTGAGATTGATAGATTAAATAGATATGAATGTGAATATTGATATGATTGCTTTAATATTGACTATTGAATTGATTATTGATACTGGAAAACAAGTGGAACCTGGTTGAACGTTGGTTGGAGATTGAATTGACCTGTACAGGATGGTGGGCCGTCGGGCTTTCCTTTAAACATTGATTATGGATATATGGATGGGAGTCATAAGGAGTTCTTATAGATATGCCGACGGGCAGCCGACGGGCAATAGAGTGACGACTCTTTTTATTGAAACCAACGTATGGATATCTACAACAGCAACATAGCCAATTGATTGTACTTGTCCAGTATTATTGTATTGAATGCATGTTTACTGTATTGACATACGGATTTACTGCTTTGTCGATTTCTGCTTTATTGATTTGATTGGATTGACGGATTTTTTTTTACTATACGATTTCATTGATTGATATTGAACATTGATTGAGCATTGAGCATGGATACTATTGAGTATTGATATTGATATGGATGGATATAGACATTGTATTGATTCATTGATGCTATGGACATGGATATTATAGATTCATTGACATTATTGCTTATAGATTTATTGATATTGCCTATAAACGCATTGATACTATTATTTCTGTACTATATTGACTTGCTGCATGGATTTATTGATAGGATAGATTGAGATTTATCGTATTATTTTTCTGATCGATCTTATTGACTAGATAACATTGATTGATTGATTAGATTGATTAATTTGACCGATCGATTGATTTTCTTCTGTGTACAGATTTCTTCGAGATTGATGTGTATTGATTGAGTTGATTTATCGATTCGCCTGCCGCTGCATAGATTTGATTTCATAGACTATGGATTTCCGTATTGTAAAGATTCATTGATCATTGACTGTATGGATTTGATCGACTGACATGCATATTGATAGCATTGCCGTGCTTTGACTTCAATTATAGGTATTAGATGACCTGCTGGGCTTTGTAAAGCTCATTATATGTGGTTGATATTTTTAGGTCAGGGCTAGGGAGCAGGAGATAGAGTTTGATCCGGATCTACAGGTTTTAGTTCTTTTGGTGATTTTGATTCTTTTGTACTCAGGACAGGATAGATTTCAGTACTTGTGGTTATAGTGTAGTTCCTGAGTATTGTATATGATGTTTTGAGATATGAATCAACTTGTACATTGATGTTTTAAATGATATAGATGTTGATAGACTGTTTGTTGACGTTATAGATGACTCTGGTAAATGGTCGGATTTATTGAAATTCTTTCCAAGTTAGATCTTGGGGCATCACAATTGGTATCAGAGTAGTGTTATTGAAAGAATGGATTGTTATCAGAGTTGTAGGATTGGATTGAGAGTTGGGTAGAATGGGTAGCTGTAAGAGCTTCATTGGCATACATCATCGCATGTGTGTATTATTGTTCTGAATTGTGCAGGTGAAAAGATATGGATCCTCTGGCAGAATCCAGTATACCGAATGAGCAACACAGTGCAGCCCCAGTACCTTCAGAGAGTATGATGAAGTTGGCTACTGCGATTGCACATGTAATGGGGGATGCTCAGAGCAAAATGAGTGGGAGCAAAGAGGAAGAAACTGATAGACATTTGCAGATGTTTCATAAGCTAAAGCCTCTGTTATTCAAAGGAGCTGTGGGACCCCAGGCTGCTGAGGATTGGATCATGAGGATAGAGAAGATTTTTGACAGCATGCAGTGTCCGGGGAATCGAAAGGTACCATTGGCTGTGTTCTTGTTTGAGGGTGAAGCGGAGAGATGGTGGATTGGACAGCAGAGAGAGAAATTCCAGGGGAAGACCAATGCTGAGATCACCTGGGATGAGTTCACTGCAGTGTTCAGAATATGGTTTGTACCATCGTCAGCTCAGCGACAGATGCAGGAAGCTTTCATGAGATTGGAGCAAGGCTGCAAGTCAGTGATGCAGTATGAGGCCGAGTTTACTGCACTTGCGAGGTATGCTGCTCATCTGATTCCTACTGCCGAAGAGAAGTACTATAGATTTCTGCACGGATTGAACAGAGAGCTGAGACATCCACTAGTACCCTTCCGGATCCATGAGTTTTCTGAGCTGGTGGAGCGGGCCCGATTGATAGAGATTGACTTGGCACGCCAGTATCGAGGTACGATGATACCAGGAGGAGGAGAGATGAGGTACGACGAGATGATTCAGGTAGAGATAGAGATAGAGAGAAGAAAAGCAGGTATGATGATTTGAAGGGATTTGCATCGGGATCTGCATCGCGATCTGCATCGGTAGTATCGTCTGGTAGTTCTGGAGAGTGCATTCACTGTGGTAGACGACATGCAGGTCGGTGTTACTTACTGACGGGACAGTGCTTTCACTGTGGACAGCAAGGGCACAGAGCAGCAAATTGTCCTCAGAAAGGATTGGGTGGAAGGACTGATTCTGGCACGGGTACAGGACAGCAGAGGACTGTTGGCTCGAGGGCTTACAGTGAGAGATCAGAGAATCGGATGATTGATAGAGCTGTCAGAGATAGTCAAAGGGAGACCGTTGCGCCACGACCTCCTACACTTCTTCCAGTGGTGCCACGTGTTTACAGTTTACAGCATCATGAGGATCAGCAACGACCGGAAAGTTCTACTGGTAAGATTGATTTGACTAATTGATTGATTGACATTTGATCATGCATATTGACATTTGATTGATTGCATTATGTGTTCTGTATGGATTTCGACGAGTTTTGATTTTGATTTGGATTTAGATCGATTTGTTTTGCGTTGTTTTTGCTTCGTACCTGTAGGGAAATGTCGGGACGATATTTTTCTAAGATGGGGAGATTGTGAGGGCTTGTCCTTTGATTTACTTCTCTGATTTTGATTTTTCCTCCCAGGATCGTCCTGGACGATGGTTAGATCGTCCAGGCCGATCAGTGTAAAGCTGATTCTTGAGGGGATCGTCCAGGCCGATATTTGGATCGTCTTGGGACGATCAGATAAGACAAAAATCCCGAGAGTAAGGGTTCTTATCGTCCAAGGAAAAATAATTATCGGCCTGAAGAATCGTCCGGGCCGATTTGATTTTGTTCTGATCGGCCAGGACGATGTGGCGATTGGCCGGGCCGATCTGTTGAGTTTATATGAAAAATCAGCTCGATTCGAGGAGAGAGAAAATCATTTGATATTTTATAAAATATCTGAGGAGAGAGAAAGAGAAGGAATCAAAGAGAAAAGTCAGATTTCGGACGCCGCGGAGCGCTTTTCGTCCGTCGTCGCTGTTGGGATAATTGAAGATCTCGCGGTAAGGACTCCGAATCCTATTTTTGTTTTCAAAGATGTTGT
Source organism: Dendrobium nobile (assembly GCA_022539455.1). Taxonomy (NCBI): domain Eukaryota; kingdom Viridiplantae; phylum Streptophyta; class Magnoliopsida; order Asparagales; family Orchidaceae; genus Dendrobium; species Dendrobium nobile. Next base: position 52,232,509 of record CM039718.1, read on the forward strand.
GTTTTGATCGATTCGTGCACTGATTTGTATTTTCGTAGTCGAATTTTGGACATGGTTTTGTATTGAAACAACTTTCACCGCACAACTTTTAGAATGTTATAAATACGAATATTCTACACGATTTGAGTATTTTCTACGAAGATTTTACCGATTGGAATTGATTCTACGCGATTTTAATTGAATAAAAAAATATAATGATGTTATTTGATATGGATTCAGTAGAACAATAACCTTATATTGATGTTGTGAACGTTCTGTGTGAATTTGGAAATTAGTGTTTTTTGCAGGTTTTTTTTGTGTAAATTTGATAGACTGCCGTTACTCTGCCGAAATTTCGTACGATTTCCGATTTTTCTGAGATTGATAGATTAAATAGATATGAATGTGAATATTGATATGATTGCTTTAATATTGACTATTGAATTGATTATTGATACTGGAAAACAAGTGGAACCTGGTTGAACGTTGGTTGGAGATTGAATTGACCTGTATAGGATGGTGAGCCGACGGGCTTTCCTTTAAACATTAATTATGGATATATGGATGGGAGTCATAAGGAGTTCTTATAGATATGCCGACGGGCGGCCGACGGGCAATAGAGTGACGACTCTTTTTATTGAAACCAACATATGGATATCTACAACAGCAATATGGATTCTACAACAGCAACATAGCCAGTTGATTGTACTTGTCCAGTATTATTGTATTGAATGCTTGTTTACTGTATTGATATACGGATTTACTGCTTTATCGATTTCTGCTTTATTGATTTGATTGGATTGACGAATTTTCTTTTACTATACGATTTCATTGATTGATATTGAACATTGATTGAGCATTGAGCATGGATACTATTGAGTATTGATATTGATATGGATGGATATAAACATTGTATTGATTCATTGATGCTATGGACATGGATATTATAGATTCATTGATATTATTGCTTATAGATTTATTGATATTGCCTATAAACGCATTGATACTATTATTTCTGTACTATATTGACTTGCTGCATGGATTTATGGATAGGATAGATTGAGATTTATCGTATTATTTTCCGATCGATCTTATTGACTAGATAGCATTGATTGATTGATTAGATTGATTGATTTGACCGATCGATTGATTTTCTTCTATGTACGGATTTCTTCGAGATTGATGTGTATTGATTGAGTTGATTTATCGATTCGCCTGCCGCTGCATAGATTTAATTTCATAGACTATGGATTTCTGTATTGCATAGATTCATTGACCATTGACTGTATGGATTTGATCGTCTGACAAGCATATTGATAGCATTGTCGTGCTTTGACTTCAGTTATAGGTATTAGGTGACCTGCTAGGCTTTGTAAAGCTCATTATATGTGGTTGATATTTTCAGGTCAGGGCAAGAGAGCAGGAGATAGAGATTGATCCGGATCTACAGGTTTTAGTTCTTTTGGTGATTTTGATTCTTTTGTACTCATGACAGGATAGATTTTAGTACTTGTGGGTATAGTGTAGTTCCTGAGTATTGTATATGATATTTTGAGATATGAATCGACTTGTATATTGATGTTTTAAATGATATAGATGTTTATAGACTATTTGTTGACGTTATAGATGACTCTGGTAAATGGTCGGATTTATTGAAATTCTTTCCAAGTTAGATCTTGGGGCATCACAATTGGTATCAGAGCAGTGTTATTGGAAGAATGGATTGTTACCAGAGTTGTAGGATTGGATTGAGAGTTGGTTAGAATGGGTAGCTGTAAGAGCTTCATTGGCATACATCATTACATGTGTGTATTATTATTCTGAATTGTGCAGGTGAAAAGATATGGATCCTCTGGCAGAATCCAGTATACCGAATGAGCAACACAGTGCAGCCCCAGTACCTTCAGAGAGTATGATGCAGTTGGCTACTGCGATTGCACATTTAATGGGGGATGCTCAGAGCAAAATGAGTGGGAGCAAAGAGGAAGAAGCTGATAGACATTTGCAGATGTTTCATAAGCTAAAGCCTCTGTTGTTCAAAGGAGCTGTGGGACCCCAGGCTGTTGAGGATTGGATCATGAGGATAGAGAAGATTTTTGACAGCATGAAGTGTATGGGGAATCGAAAGGTACCATTGGCTGTGTTCTTGTTTGAGGGTGAAGCGGAGAGATGGTGGATTGGACAGCAGAGAGAGAAATTCCAGGGGAAGACCAATGCTGAGATCACCTGGGATGAGTTCACTGCAGTGTTCAGAATGTGGTTTGTACCACCGTCAGCTCAGCGATAGATGCAGGAAGCTTTCATGAGATTGGAGCAAGGATGCAAGTCAGTGATGCAGTACGAGGCCGAGTTTACTGCACTTGCGAGGTATGCTGCTCATCTGATTCCTACTACCGAAGAGAAGTGCTATAGATTTCTGCACGGATTGAACAGAGAGCTGAGACATCCACTAGTACCCTTCTGGATCCATGAATTTTCTGAGCTGGTGGAGCGGGCCCGATTGATAGAGATTGACTTGGCAACGCCAGTATCGAGGTACGATGATACCAGGAGGAGGAGAGATGAGGTACGACGAGATGATTCAGGTAGAGATAGAGATAGAGAGAAGAAAAGCAGGTACGATGATTTGAAGGGATTTGCATCGGGATCTGCATCGCGATCTGCATCGGTAGTATCGTCTGGTAGTTCTGGAGAGTGCATTCACTATGGTAGACGACATGCAGGTCGGTGTTACTTACTGACGGGACAGTGCTTTCACTGTGGACAGCAAGGGCACAGAGCAGCAAATTGTCCTCAGAAAGGATTAGGTGGAAGGACTGATTCTGGCACGGGTATAGGACAGCAGAGGACTGTTGGCTCGAGGGCTTACAGTGAGAGATCAGAGAATCGGATGATTGATAGAGCTGTCAGAGATAGTCAGAGGGAGACCATTGCGCCATGACCTCCTGCACTTCCTCCAGTGGAGCCACGTGTTTACAGTTTACAGCATCATGAGGATCAGCAACGACCGGAAAGTTCTAATGGTAAGATTGATTTGATTAATTGATTGATTGACATTCGATCATGCATATTGACATTTGATTGACTGCATTGTGTGTTCTGTATGGATTTCGACGAGTTTTGATTTTGATTTGGATTTAGATCGATTTGTTTTGCGTTGTTTTTGCTTCGTACCTGTAGGGAAATGTCGGGACGATATTTTTCTAAGGTGGGGAGATTGTGATGGCTTGTCCTTTGATTTACTTCTCTGATTTTGATTTTTCCTCCCAGGATCGTCCTGGACGATGGTTAGATCGTCCAGGCCGATCAGTGTAAAGCTGATTCTTGAGGGGTTCGTCCAGGCCGATTTTTGGATCGTCCTAGGACGATCAGATAAGACAAAAATCTCAAGAGTAAGGGTTTTTATCGTCCAAGGAAAAATAATTATCGGCCTGAAGAATCGTCCAGGCCGATTTGATTTTGTTCTGATCGGCCAGGACGATGTGGCGATCGACCGGGCAGATCTGTTGAGTTTATATTTTATAAAATATCTCAGGAGAGAGAAAGAGAAGGAATCAAAGAGAAAAGTCGGATTTCGGAGGCCGAGGAGCGCTTTCGTCCGTCACCGCTGTTGGGATAATTGAAGATTTCGCGGTAAGGACTCCGAATCCTATTTCTGTTTTCAAAGATGTTGTGTTTTGATCAATTCGTGCACTGATTTGTATTTTCGTAGTCGAATTTTGGACATGGTTTTGTATTGAAACAACTTTCACCGCACAACTTTTAGAATGTTATAGATACGAATATTCTACACGATTTGAGTATTTTCTACGAAGATTTTTCCGGTTGGAATTGATTCTATGTGATTTTAATTGAATAGAAAAATATCAGGATGTTATTTGATATGGATTCAGTAGAACAATAGCCTTATATTAATGTTGTGAACGTTCTGTGTGAATTTGGAAATTAGTGCTTTTTGCAGGTTTTTTGTGTAAATTTGATAGACTGCCGTTACTCTGCCGAAATTTCGTACGATTTCTGATTTTTCTGAGATTGATAGATTAAATAGATATGAATGTGAATATTGATATGATTTCTTTAATATTGACTATTGAATTGATTATTGATTGATTATTGATACTGGAAAATAAATGAAACCTGGTTGAACGTTAGTTGGAGATTGAATTGACCTGTACAGGATGGTGGGCCGACGGGCTTTCCTTTAAACATTGATTATGGATATATGGATGGGAGTCATAAGGAGTTCTTATAGATATGCCGACGGGCAATAGAGTGACGACTCTTTTTATTGAAACCAACGTATGGATATCTACAACAGCAATATGGATTCTACAACAGCAACATAGCCAGTTGATTGTACTTGTCAAGTATTATTGTATTGAATGCATATTTACTGTATTGACATATGGATTTACTACTTTATCGATTTCTGCTTTATTGATTTGATTGGATTGACAGATTTTCTTTTACTATACGATTTCATTGATTGATATTGAACTTTGATTGAGCACTGAGCATGGATACTATTGAGTATTGATATTGATATGGATGGATATAGACATTGTATTGATTCATTGATGCTATGGACATGGATATTATAGATTCATTGACATTATTGCTTATAGATTTATTGATATTGCCTATAGACGCATTGATACTATTATTTCTGTACTATATTGACTTGCTGCATGGATTTATTGATAGGATAGATTGAGATTTATCGTATTGTTTTTCCGATTGATCTTATTGACTAGATAGCATCGATTGATTGATTAGATTGATTGATTTGACCGATCGATTGATTTTCTTCTGTGTACGGATTTCTTCGAGATTGATGTGTATTGATTGAGTTGATTTATCGATTCGCCTGCCGCGACATAGATTTGATTTCATAGACTATGGATTTCCGTATTGCATAGATTCATTGACCATTGACTGTATGGATTTGATCGACTGACATGCATATTGATAGCATTGTTGTGCTTTGACTTCAATTATAGGTATTAGGTGACCTGCTGGGCTTTGTAAAGCTCATTATATGTGATTGATATTTTCAGGTCAGGGCAAGGAAGCAGGAGATAGAGATTGATCCGGATCTACAGGTTTTAGTTCTTTTGGTGATCTTGATTCTTTTGTACTCAGGACAGGATAGATTTCAGTACTTGTGGGTATAGTGTAGTTCCTGAGTATTGTATATGATGTTTTGATATATGAATCGACTTGTACATTGATGTTTTAAATGATATAGATGTTGATAGACTGTTTGTTGACGTTATAGATGACTCTGGTAAATGGTCGGATTTATTGAAATTCTTTCCAAGTTAGATCTTGGGGCATCACAACGGAGGTCAGAAGGACTGTAGTTGGTGGGCGACATAAGTCAGAAGGACCGTAATCGGTGGGCGACGGAGGTCAGAAAGACTGTAGTCGGCGGGCGACATAAGTCAGGAGGACCATAGTCGGCTAGCTATGTAAGTCGGAAGGATTGTAGTCGGTGGGCGACGTAAGTCAGAAGGATCGTAGTCGGCGGGTGATGGAGGTCTGAAAGACTGTTGTCGACGGGTGATGTAAGTCAGGAGGATTGTAGTCGGCTGGCGATGGAGGTCAGAAGGACTGTTGTCGGTGGGCGACGTAAGTCAGAAGGACCGTAGTCGGCGGGCGACGGAGGTCAGAAAGACTGTAATCGACGGGCGACATAAGTCAGGGGGACTGTAGTCGGCTGGTGATGGAGGTCAGAAGGACCGTTGTCTTGCGACGGAGGTTGGAAGGACTGTGTCTGACGATGAAGGTCAGAAGGACGACGTCATGTAGAAGTCCAACAATGGAAAGAAATCCATCTTTGGATATACGTCCAACGAAAGTCCGATAACCGATAGAAGTCCGGCGTCGGGTAGAAACTTGGCTAAGAGTGAAGGTCAAGCGTCGGGTAGAATTCCAACGTCTGTTGGTGGCCGAGGAGAACTCCGGCATCACTTGGGCGGAGTTTCGGCGTCAGGAGGGAACTCCGTCATTAATTGGGAAGAATTTCAGCATCCCGTGGAAGGGAATTCCGTCTTCTCGGAAATACGAACCCAACGACATCAAATTCGACTCAATCTGAGCCAAAGTGAGTCCAAATCAAGGACCCGAAGCGTTGTTGAAAAGTTCGAACCACAATTTGAGTTACCAACGGTTTCCAAGCATAACGTTCCTATATTCAAATCGAGCGGCTCGACGAGAATAATCCAATGGGCCCAAGATTATAGAATTCCAACATCATTAAGACCTTCAAATGTCTGACAAATGGTACACAATTAAGGGACTCAATATCGACCGTCCATCCGACCACTCCCTATTTACCCATGATCTCTCACCTATTTACAGGTCATGCCACTCCATAATATCTATAAATAGACACCTCATTTCTCTTGAGAGGGGACCCAAGCAAGAAGAAAAAGAGAATGATTGGAGGGAAGAAACTCCTCCACGACCACCGCCGGAATTCTGCTCGACGCCAGAGTTCCGCCCGACGCCCGAGTGATGCCGGAATTCTGCCCGACGCCAGAGTGACACCGGAATTCTTCTAGACATGCGAGTGACGCGATAACTCTTCTCGACGTTCAAGTGACACCAGAATTTCGCCCGATCTCCAAGTGACATCAGAACTCTTCTCGAAGTTGTAACTGGATTTCAATCTAGAAGTGATTCATTGTAATCAGATCGTCCTAAATTTCAAAGACGAGTTAGTCTCTTGTATCTCAAACAAACACTAGTGGAACTTTTTCAATTGGGTGTGGCCCCGTTGTTTTTTCCCTTTCAAGGGTTTTCCACATAAAAATCATAGTGTTATTTCATTTCCTGTTTGAGTGCTAGATATCCATACAATGCTAAGACGTAAACTTTCTAACTCTATTGTCGCATTTATTCTAGTCCACAACACTAGTTATTATATATGAATATGTTGATATTTTATTATTTTTTATATATTTTATAGCATATATCTATATTATATTTGAATTTTTTAAAATAGTTTATATTACAGATTTTTTTCATAATGTTAGGATATATGAAACAATTTATTATTATTATTATTATTGATACATCATCAAAAAATTATCTTGATCGGGCACGAATCTTGAGGCAAAATCAAGCCGAAAACTTCAAAAATTAAATCCAGGATCTTCTGAACTCTGATTTCAGCAAACTTATATTCAAACTGAGTATATCGGAAATACAAACCCAGCGACACCAAATTGAACTCAATCTGAGCCCAAATGAGTCTTAATCAAAGATATGAAGTGATATTGGAAGGTTTAAACCACAATTCGGATTACCAAACGGTTTCCAAACATGACAAGCTTATAGTTGAATCGAGCGGCTCGACGAGACAAATCCAACGAGCCCAAGATTGACGAATTCAAATATCATTAAGATCTTCAAATGTTTGACAAACTATCCACGATCAAGGGATTCAATATCATCTGTCCATCTGAACTACTCCACATTTGCCCTTGATCCTCCTCATATTTACAAGTCATTCCATTCCAAAAAAACTATAAATAGCCCTTCATTTCTCTTAAGAGGGGAACGAAGGAAAAAGAGGAGAAGAGAAGAAGAATAGGAGGGAAGAAACTCCTCCTCGACCACCGCCAGAATTCCGCCCGACCTCTAAGTGACACCAGAATTCTGCCCGACCTCCAAATGACGTCGGAGTTTCACCCGAACTCCAAGTGACGCTGGAGTTCTGCTCGAATACCATCTAACACTGGAGTTCTCCTCAGTAGACAACTTACGTCAGACTTCTACCCAACACCGTACCTTCGCTCGTCACCAATTTTCTGCCCGACGCCAGACTTTTGCCTATTGTCAAACTTTTGCCAGACATCTATCTGATGATGGATTTCTGTCCATTGTTGGATCCCTACCTAACTGCATCTTTCTAACCTTCGTCATTAGACAACGACCCTTCTGACCTTCGTCGCCTGCCGACTATAGTCCTTCTCACTTACATCGCCTGCTGACTACAGTCCTTCCAACCTCCATCGCCCGTCGACTATGGCCCTTTTGACCTCTTTCGCCCGCAGGCTACGATCCTTCTGACTTACGTCGCCCACCGATTACATTCCTTCTAAGCTCCGTCGCCCGCCGACTACGGTCATTCCGACTTACGTCGCCCACTGACTATGGTCGTTCTGACCAAACGAACACGTCAACAGTGATTCTTTCTATTCCCACCATGTAATGTACTCCATATGATGTACACGTCCATATGATGTACTCAAATGTCTGAAAAATGGTACATGATTAAGGGATTCAATATTGACCGTCCATCCGACCACTCCCTATTTACCCATGATCTCTCACCTATTTATAAGTCATGCCACTCCAGAATATCTATAAATAGACACCTCATTTCTTTTGAGAGGGGAACCAAGCAAGAAGAAAAAGAGAATGATTGGAGGGAAGAAACTCCTCCATGACCACCGCCAGAGTTACGCCCGACGCCCGAGTTACGCCGGAATTCTGCCCGACGCCAGAATGGCACTGAAATTCTTCTCAACATGCGAGTGATGCGATAACTCTTCTCGACGTTCAAGTGACACCAGAATTCTGCCCGATCTCCAAGTGACGTTAGAACTCTGCTCGAAGTTGTAACTGGATTTCAATCTAGAAGTGATTCATTGTAATCCGATCGTCCTAAATTTCAAGAACGAGTCAGTCTCTTGTATCTCAAACAAACACTAGTAGAACTTTTTCAATTGGGTGTGGCCCCGTTGTTTTTTTCCTTTCCAGGGTTTTCCACATAAAAATCCTAGTGTTATTTCATTTACTGTTTGAGTGCTAGATATCCGTACAATGCTAAGACGTAAACTTTCTAACTCTATTGTCGCATTTATTCTAGTCCACAACACTAGTTATTATATATGAATATGTTGATATTTTATTATTTTTTATATATTTTATAGCATATATCTTTATTATATTTGAATTTTTTAAAACAGTTTATATTACAATTTTTTTTCATAATGTTAGGATATATGAAACAATTTATTATTATTTTTATTATTGATACATCATCAAAAAATTATTTTGATCAGGCATGAATCTCGAGGCAAAATCAAGCTGGAAACTTCAAAAATTAAATCCAGGATCTTCTGAACTCTGATTTCAGCAAACTTATAGTCAAACTGAGTATATCGGAAATACAAACCCAGCGACACCAAATTCAACACAATCTGAGCCCAAATGAGTCTTAATCAAAGATATGAAGTGATATTGGAAGGTTTAAACCACAATTTGGATTACCAAACGGTTTCCAAACATGACAAGCTTATAGTTGAATCGAGCGGCTCGACGCGACAAATCCAACGAGCCCAAGATTGCCGAATTCAAATATCATTAAGATCTTAAAATGTTTGACAAACTATCCACGATCAAGGGATTCAATATCGTCTGTCCATCTGAAGTACTCCACATTTGCCCTTGATCCTCATATTTACAAGTCATTTCATTCTCAAAAAACTATAAATAGCCCTTCATTCCTCTTAAGAGGGGAACGAAGGAAAAAGAGGAGAAGAGAAGAAGAATAGGAGGGAAGAAACTCCTCCTCGATCACCGCCAGAATTCCGCCCGACCTCTAAGTGACGCCAGAATTCTGCCCGACCTCCAAATGACGTCGGAGTTTCACCCGAACTCCAAGTGACGCTGGAGTTCTGCTCGAATACCATCTAACACTGGAGTTCTCCTCAATAGACAACTGACGTCAGACTTCTACCCGACACCGTACCTTCGCTCGTCACCAAGTTTCTACCCGACGCCAGACTTTTGCCTGTTGTCAAACTTTTGTCAGACATCTATGTGATGCTGGATTTCTGTCCATTGTTGGATCCCTACCTAACTCCATCTTTCTAACCTTCATCATTAGACAACGACCCTTCTGACCTTCGTCGCCTGCCGACTACAGTCCTTCTCACTTACATCGCCCACCGACTATAGTCCTTCCAACCTCCGTCACCCGTCGACTACGGCCCTTTTGACCTCTGTCGCCCGCCGGTTACGGTCCATTTGACTTACGTCGCCCACCGATTACATTCCTTCTAACCTCCGTCGCCCGCCGACTACGGTCCTTCCGACTTACGTCGCCCACCGACTATGGTCGTTCTGACCAAACGAACACGTCAACAGTGATTCTTTCTATTCCCACCATGTAATGTACTCCATATTGTGTACATAGAGCCAAGGCCATCAACCCCCCCCCCCCCCCCCCCCAAGAGAGGACCTCATTTGTAATCAACTGCAAATATTAGTGGATTCATTCAAACTAGGCAAAGGCCCGTGATTTTTCCCCCTTTTCAAGGGTTTTCCACATAAAAATCTTGGTGTCTCATAAATACTACACCATCTCTCTTATCTGATTGCGGGTAGGATTTTCGTACAAAGTTAAGCCGTTAATTTTATATTTCTCTACAGTCGCGAATACTCCAGGATGCAATAATTACTATTATTTAAAGTGATTCATATTAAGGATATATCATCTTTAAGATATAATTTTATTAGGATATAAACTAAAATACCATCATAACCCATATAGTACTATTAATATAACTCTCATTTAATTCTTATTACAACTCCCATATTAGACAAGTTATCTCAATAATTCATCATATTAATAATTATGTTCTATCATGATATTTTTAATTAATCAATCGAGTTTGATCTACAATAATTTTAATCAATATAGGATTATGATTAAACTAAGATAAATTTTAATATTTTTAAAATGATGGGAGTATTCTGTTTCAAAAAAATATAGTAAATTATTGTCATCGTTTCTGCCACCATCACCATTGTCATCACCGCCTTATCAATTGCCGCCTTTGCCTTGACTGTCATCATTGCCCCACTAATGAACTTCATATAAATACATATAAATATATTTTCAAAAAGTATAAAAAATATTATCTTAAATGCTAAAATTTAAATAAAATATAATATAACCAGAAAATAAAAAATTCAAAACTTATCTCTAACAATCCTTTAATTAGTAATTTTCTACAATAATTTAATGAATTTGAGTATAAAAGTGTCCTCATCCAATAAAAAAGTGATAATTAAATAAAAAATGGGAAAATTCTATGTAAAATAAAACTTTGTAAAATGAAACCTTTATTTTGAAATGCTTAATTAATTTAATATTCTTTTATATCTTAACTCATTTTAGTTATTATTGGAGCTTAGCATGCATATATATACTCAGGTGCACATAAATATAAAGGTCTTCAATTTGATGTACATCCCAATGTTGATGTAATAGAGATGAATGTCAGCATGGCTAATTAGTATAATGCTTTTACAAAGAGTTTTTCATGCAAATTATCCATCAATAGATCTCTTGCTCCTCCTCCTCCTGCTTCTATCACATCACATGACATCAAGCACAACAACTATTGCAATTGAAACTCCAAATCCGACACCAAATAATATTCCCAGTATAATCATATATCTTCTATTCTTTGCAGCTTGGTTGCGTAAATCTGATGATATTGTAGTATTGTTCACTCTTGGAACTAATGTGTCACATGGAAGTAAGCGTAATCCATTATTTCCTTCAAATGAAGTGTTTGTGAAAGTGTAGAATTGACCTCCAACTGGAATGTTTCCTACCAACTTATTGTAAGAGATGTTTAAATATTCCAAGAAATCTAATGAAGATAAACTCTTGTGGGATCTTATCAGAAAGACTATTCATTGAGAGGTACAATGACTCAAGCTGTGATAAATTTCCAAGTTGTGGAATAATTTTACCTGTTAAATAGTTATGTGACATGTTGAGCACTTGAAGAGAAGTAAGTTGGCCAATGATTGTAGGAATCTCTCCTTCAAATAAATTGTTGGAAAAATCTATTGAAATAATGATACATTGATATTGTCATTGGTAGCCCCTTGTTCATGATGGTGAGCAAATCCAAATTATAGTATTGGTTTTCTAGAAACAATGTAACATCATGTGCATTGTCTGTTTTATCTATCATCATTGACTCAAAATTATTGAAGCACTCTGCACATAATTTACCACTAAAGTTATTGAATGAGATGCCCAAGACATGTAACATAGAAAAAGCATAATTTCTTTCAAGAATTCCTTCAAAAGGCCCAACTTTCCCATGGAATTTATTAGAACTTAAAACAAGAACCCTTAGAGATGACATATTTCCCAACCAATAAGGAAATGTATCCTTTAAGTTATTATTCTCCAGGTCTCGAATCTCAAGTGATTGACAATTAGATAGAGACCTAGGAATCGACTCATATAATTGGTTGTCTCTGAGATCTAAAATATACAATCCACATTGTGAACTAATTACATTGGGGATGGCTCCATAAAGTTGATTTCCTCTTATTTTTAGTGCTTGTAGATAAACTACTTTCAATAAATTAAACATGATGGAATAGAGACTGTTAACATGTTATTCGATAGATCAAGTACCTGTAAGTTGGTCATATTGCAGATGAACGGTGAGATTTCTCCAGTCAGGCTATTATTTGCAAGAAGAACGTAGTTTACCAAATTTTGGTGTGAGGTGATGTTGAAAGAGATTAAATATGTGAAATGATTGTTTGAGAAATCTAATAATTTATGTTTATTTAATGGGAGAGGAGGAATTGGAGCTTCATGCATATTGGAATGGAGATCAATATATATTATATCATTATCTTGCATAGTAAGATTAAGAGAAAGCTCTGTAACATGTGTGAGCATATTGCAAGATAAGTTTAGTTCTAGAATTCTCCAAAACCAACGGTATTTCCCAATGAGTTCTATTTTTTGAGAGGTCCAAGATAGTCATCATATATGGGTAATTTATAATTATAGGGATCTTTGTTAGATTGCAACTAACAAGTGCCAAATAGGATATGTTAGGAAGGAAGATAAGAAGATCCATTATATGCATCCCATGAATTTAGGGAAAGTTCGCTGTTTGAGAGGTCCAAAGCAAGGAGATTCTTAAGATCCTTGATAAACTCAAACTCTAAGTATCTACTAAAATTATTACTTGATAAATCCAACAGTTCTATTTATGATAGATTCCCTATTGAAGGTGGTATTCTCCCAGATAATTGACAATCATGGAGAATCAATTCTTTTAAAAACTTAAGGTTGCCTATAGTATTAGGTATATTCAAAAAAAAAAAAGTATCATAAAGATTTAAAGTTATTAACTTACTATCCTCTGAAAATTATGGAAGAGAACCAAAAAGCATTGGATTTTGTGAGATATCAAGATGTTGCAAATTTTTTAGTAGAAATATTTGCTTGGGAAGTAAACCTTTCAATTGGTTTTCTCCAGCTACTAGCGAAGATAGAGAAATAAAATTGACAAATGAATAAAAAATATTAGAGTCTAAATTATTGCCTGCAATATCAAGACTATATAAATGAGGGAGCATGGAGAGAGATGAGCAACTAGCATCTGAGAGAGAATAATAGCTCATGCTCAACACCTCAAGTGCATGGGTAAAATTGGCTAGAGCACCAAACCATTCATTCTTGTATGGCGAGAGATCCATATTGTCAAGATGAAGGTCCCTCAAGCTACTCATGTTTCACAAAAAAATTGGTTTACTAGTGAGAGAAAGTGCCCCAAATTCAGCATAAAAAGGGGAGAGACCAAGGAAAGTCAACTTTGTCAAGCGAAAGATACCAACATGAATCCTCCCAGCAAATCCAACATTGGAAAGATAGAGGTTTCAAAGATTTGCAAGCCGGTCCCACCCGAAATTAGGAATGGAAATTCCATTAAATTGGTTGTAGGAAAAATTGAGAGCGCGTAAAGATGAGAGATTGAAAATGCTAGGATCAAATCTCTATATTCTAAAATCAGGAAAAGGTTAGGTAGCTCCAAATTTGCTATCAATCTGATGGTTAGTTATCCCAAGTCCACTAGGGAAGAGGCCGTGCAAGCTATTATCCAGTATTTTCAAAGGCTCTACAACCCCACTCCACTGACTTGCTTGAATATGAGCATCTTCCCTTCTGGGACAGTGATTCCTGAACACTTGAATGCATCTTTTCCTCTTCTATTTTGGATGATGAAATTAAATATGCAATTTTTAAAGGCTCTTCTTCCTCTGCGTCGGGGCCGGATGGTTTTAACTTCTATTTTTATGAAACTGCCTAGCATATTTTGGGTCCGTTTGTCTGCAGAGCTATCAAATCCTTCTTTCACAAAGATTTTCTGCCTAATAGTGTTAAAGCCACGGCTTTAGCAATTATTCCAAAACATAAAAATGCTGCTAATATCAATGAATTTAGGCCTATTGCTCTCTGTAATGCCTTATACAAAATTATTGCAAATGTCATGGCTGAAAGAATGAAACCGGTTATGAGTATGATTTTGAAACAAAATCAAGCTGGATTTGTTAAATCTAGAGTGTCTACTGACAACATTTTATTAGCTAGGGACATTCTTTTTTATGCTGGGAAAAAGAGTGGTCCTAACCTTTTCTGTGCCAAGTTAGACATCAGAAAAGCTTTTGACTCTGTCTCTAGGGAGTTTTTGTTGGCGAGATTGTTACAAAAAGGGATTCCAGGGCAATTTATTGGCTGGATTAAAGCCTGCATTTCTGATGTTAATTTCTCGATTGTGATAAATGGTGCTCTGGAAGGATATTTTAATACTACTGTTGGACTGAGGCAAGGGTGTGTGGACCTCTGAAAGAGCACCGCTCGTGGGGTACGAACGCAGAAGGTACGGCTGCACTATTCAGTAGGACAAAATGATCGTATGCCTCTACACTCGACACGAACGAGTCGATGGAAGGGCAGATTGGATCATGCATACGACTAACCATTGAGGATAGAGGCTCTCTCCAACACACCCCGATGGGTAGTAATATACACGACTTAGTCACGGGTTTTCCCCGCCCGATACAAGAGCTCGAGTGGGGTTTAGTAGATGTAGGGCCAAGTTGCCCACGGGCGCAAGCCCCCGTGGTTAATTACATCCCAGGCCGGAGCCTAAGAAAACTCTCAATTAAGGATCATACATTATCACTTCCTAAAGTGGAATTGGGATGAGGGGGTAGACTAAGAAGTCCTACTCAAAAGGAAAGAAGGGTCTCAAAGAGCTGAATCAACATGCATGGCTCATTCCAGCATTCGGAGGCTCTAGGGTACTAAACAGAAACTGGAGAAAACCAAAGGTCAGACATTCGATCACATGCATGAGAGAAGGATGGAGGAGGCGTCATCCTGTGACGTAGATAAGTAAGATTTAGGATCCCTGAAAGGAAGGAACCTACCTACTATTTTAGGCATACTACGAGACCGAGTGTAGTAGCCTCGAACACTAAATATAGATTGGGCTTAGTGTTCTACGAACAACACTAAGACCCGTGTCCTAGCTAATGCAGTGCAAAACCTGGACTTACACTGACCTGGATTGGGGAGCCAGCTAACCACTTAGTCGCTTTAAAACCATCTATCCAGTCAATTATGAAAGATGGGTGAGAGGTACAGTTTCTGGAAGTATGACCGACATCTAGAGAGTTCCTAAGTGGTCCTGGACTTATGTTGGGTAAATGCTCCTAACTAATGCAATTAAATTTTAATTAGTTAGTTACTAATGCAAGCATGCTAGTTGAAATGTCAGCTCATGAATGCCATAGAGTTTTAAAAACAGGCTTATAGAAAATAAATTTTGAGAAAAAACTGAGTCTCCCTAGGTCCGAAACTTCATCCTCATAGGACAGATTATCCGTACTCTACCCGCAGGCAGGGAGATGTCTTATAAGAAGGAGAGAGAAATGCATTAATATGCATGCGACCCCGGACGATTCCGGCAGTTTCTTAGGTTCGTTAAATTTCTATGTTATTTAAAACCTTAAAATCTTAGAAAATTAGTTATGAGTATAAAAATTTTATAGTCCTTAAAGAGCCTAATAATATCCAGGCGAAAACAAAAATTGGCATGCAATAAATAAACCTAGAAAAGCAGGTATTTCTACTGCGCAATCTGGTAAACACATCAATATAAATCCAACTAATCAAGTAAATATCCATAGGCCAACTGCCCTTTAATTACAACCCAGGGTATGCAGAAAAGTAAAGTGGCCGGGCACCACTGTCAACAACCCGGATTTCTAAGCCTATGACAGACACCAACAACTTTGAGTGGGATATTGAGTCTTCAATCTTCAGTCTTATAGGTATCTTCTCCTTGGAACTCTACTCCTTGGACTCCTTGGATCACTCCTCCTTGGATTCCTTGGATCCGTCATGGCTTGAATATCCAAATGAAGAGACAATTCTCTCCTCAAAAGGGGAGGTATTGCCTTTTCTCTTTGGATATCTAAAGCCATCCCACTCTATCTCCCAAAAAGAAGAAGACTTTTCCCTATAAGGATGCCTTCTTCTTTTGAGATTTGAGTTGGATAAGAATATCCACACTCAGAGTTATTTTCACAACTCTCACCAATATTACAAATAAATTTTTACATTAAATGAAAGCAATAAAATCTAAAGCTCCCTGCAAGGTTATCCTAATAAACATCTCGAGCAGTTATATATAAAAAAGAATAATACTCAATCCATTGAAGCTGTGCCAAGCCATGCTCTTAATTACGAGGGCTAAGCGATCCACCTATGCAATTATAATTATTAATTTAGCCCTCATTTTTATTGGGGGGAGCTGAGCAAGCACCTGCATAAAACATCATTAGAAATCATGACATTGCCCCCCATTTTATTAGCTTGAGCATGACCACCTGCACGGAAGAACAGTATATATATATATGACGTTCCTAACCTAGGGGTAAATATAGCGCTCATCACATCATTCATAGAGTGCAGGAAAAGTAAGCAAACACATCAGCAATTTCAAACAGCATGCAATGAAAATCATGGAAAGCTCCGGCACACAGCAGAAAAATAAAACCCAGCGGCCTAACATAGATCTAGAAGTGGTGCCCTAGCAAATAATTTTATGTGTGTATAATGCTTGTGTGGTTTGAATAGATCCTAAGTTGGATGGTTGTTTGAAATTATCTAGAGTTCAGGTATGTTGAGAATCAGGGAAGGGAGTTTTGGTTGAAATTCAAATATTAGTGAATTAGGGTATATTCTAATTATTTTAGTTCGTTGATCAGTTTTAAGATCTTAGGATAGTCATATTTAAATTTTAAGTGATATTAGCCAATTTTAGAAAGTCTCGGGTCCTCATAGGAACTAGACTAAGGGTCCAAAAAGTCACTATGGAAAATAGGCTAGGTTTGGGGTTCCTATTACCTTAGGAAAAAATTAAACTTTAATACGAGCAGTTAGACAGGTAGTACACTAAAAATTTGAGTTTTCTAGGCAAAGTTATAAATTTTAGAAATTTCGGACCCTAAATGAACTACGGTTGACCAAAAAGTTGACTTTCTAATTTAGGTTAGTTTTTGGATATCTGGTATTTTTAATAAATACTAGACCCTAATAGGAGTCCAATGCAAGTGAGTTTGCCTAATTTGGAATTTTCTACAATTCGTTATGGGTTTTCTAAGTTCAGGGTATTAATGAGATTTTTTAAATTTTCCAAATAAATGGCTGATTTTATGATTTTGATCCAAATCAGCTTTAAACTAATTGGAATCACTCCCAAACGTCAGGGATGACCTGATAAAGTGTTTCCAAGTGTTTAGAGAAGATTTAGAATTTTTAATAATTTTTAATTATTTATTAGGGGCAAAATGGTAATTTCCACCTAAGGTCAAACTAAGGGTCAACCTAGAGTCAAACTGAGGAGCCCTATTTATCTAAGGTTGAGGATCACACTCTGGTCAATGCAAGGTATTATGGGTAATTTTCTGACCTAATATGTATTTATTGTATTTTTCGGAAGGTTTCGGGGCCTTATTTAGCGGGTTAATTAGGGTTGGTTAATTAAGGGGTTTAACAAGCCCTACAAATTCCTAGAAAATTTAGGAAGGTTTATGATGTCCCTAAGTTTAATTGTTAAGGTTTTCATTTCAATCCAGGATCTATCCTAGCTCCTAGAAAATTTCTAAGTTTGCTAGACGGGTCCTTAATTTTTGTCCTTAAGGTGACACTACGTTATATGGGTTTAAAATACAGTTTACACTAACCCTCAAGGTAATAATGCATGGGAAATACATAAAAATAGTAAACAAGCCATGTCCTTATATCTAGGAGAGTCTAAACTAAGTGAACGTGGTGCAATCCTATACATGCAGACTACGATACAAGAAAAATAAATATAACTAATGAAGGGATTAGTGAATGATTGGAATCCAACCATCCACTAACCCTCTTCCCCATGATTTGCTCTTCACACATAGAATCCATATTTAAAATTTCATGTAATGGGTCTCTCAAAATTAAGAGATTTAATATATAAGTAGTTTCAAAATAGTTTCAAAGTACTTAAGTATAGATATATACATTTTTGGAAATTAAGATAATTAAAAATAAGTCAAATTGAAGTAAATAGGTATATGGGAGACTCACTGACCACCCAAGCAAGGTTTCAAAAACGATTTGAAAATAATTTATAATTTCAAAATAATTATTTAAATAATAGGAAAAATACTCAAAATAGCAATCTAAGACAGAAATCTATCAAAATAGTAAAAATCAGTGACTGAAAATAATTTCAAAATGAAATACGTATTTTTTTGAAAAGATCGAGGGGTTGCACGCAAAAATCCGATTCAAAACGAGGAAGTTATGATTTTTACAAATTTAAATACGATAAAAGAATATTTTAAAATAGTGTCATTTTACTGTTTTCAAAATAACTACAGATATCACTAAAATTTTCAAACAAGAATGGTCTCAAATTGTACAGAATTCAAATACGAACAAAATATGGTGCTGTACATCGAAAACGGATTTAAAACGACAAAGTTGTGCATTTTTTAAGTTTAAATACGATAATAGAAGACTTTAAAATAATGCTCTTTTGTTGTTTTCAAAATAACTGCAGGCAAATCCAATGCTTTTGAATAAAACTAATTTTAAAGTGTGCAGAATCCAAATATGATCAAAACGATGTGCTGTGCGTCGACAGCTAATTTAAAACGGGAAAGTTATCAATTTTGAAAGTTTAAATATAATAAATGGGTTTAAAAATAATTAAAAATAAATAATATTTAAAAATAATTATCAAAAATAGCATAAAATAATATTTTAATAGTTCTGGAATTTAAAGTAATTTAGAAATACATAATAATAATAATATTTGAATTATTAATAATATTTTATGCAATTTATCTAATTACAATAATTAAAGTAATATTTAATTATTAGAAAATACATTTTTTAAGAAATATAATAATAATAATAATATAAAACCAGTAAGAAAAAGATTTAATATAATATTATTAACATTATAATTAAAATAATAATAAAATAATAATAAAATAATTAAAAGAATAATAAAAAATAGTATTTTTACTGTTTTATAAATAATTCAAAATCTACATATCATTATTATAAAATCGGATTAACATGTAGATAATAAAAATACGATCAAAACGAGGTATTATACGTCAAAATCGGATCAAAAATGAATTTTTGACGAATTTTTAAGTGAAAATAGCTTTAGAATCAATTAAAATAAATATAAAACCCAAAATTACCTCGGCTCGACACGTGACGTCGCTCGGTTCGTCCCGCAGTTTCGGCGCAATCATTACCAATGATTGCGCCGCCGCGCAATCATTGGTAATGATTGCCGCGGCGCTGAAATCCAAGCCGGCCACTTAACCACGTCGGCAAAGCGCCCCGGCCGTCTGATCCCACGCGGATTGGATGGACGCTCTGGATGGCGCCACGTGGCCAGCGGAACGGCGGGGCTAATGCTCGCGGTCAACCCAGACTGCTGAGGGCTTCGATCACGGTCGTCGATCACGAGATCGACGGCTGCGATTGACCCTAGCTGATCGGCCGCCTGATCCGAAACCCTAAGGGGTTTTTTTGCTCGTTCTCGCTCGATACTCAACCAAATGCCATAAAATTTTAACCCTAGATTCTACTAGTGAAGAGCATCATTGGGGGCTATTTTTTTCGAATTAATACGATGACGACTCTAATTAACCCTAAGTGTTATAACTAGGGTTTGAGATATACCTCAATCCACTCGGTAGATTCGAACAATCTTGGGCTTGTTGGACTCATGGGATCTTCTAGAACAAGTATCTAGTTGACGTCAAGCTCCAACTCTTCCTCGATCGAACAGGAATCAACTGAGAAGGAAAATAGGCTCGGTCTTGCCGGAATCTCGCCGCCGGCGTGGGTTCACTGTCAGGAATTGGTCGAGGAGGGTGAGGGGAAGTCCAAGGAACTCTCACATGAAAGTTCTCGGGCTCTAGGGGCTTGGAGAGAGAGCAAGATCAAAAAGTCCTCTCCAAACCTAATTTTCTTCTATTTAAAGCCTCTAACCTATCTTGAATGGCCTAGATCTAATCACCAGCTATTTTGGGAGGGAAATAGAGCTAGGAGGCCGTGGTTTCAAATTCAAAATGAAGGGATATTGAATAGAGCATTAAATAGGCCTTTAATTTCACTTGAATAGGTGATTAAGACCTATTAAGAGTCATGGTTAACCAAGTCCACGTTTGACTTGGTCAAACCAGTCAAGGGGGTCAATGGGGAGTGAGGATCAAATCCTGGAGACTTGAAATTGGTTTAGAATTGATTTTAGGCTTAAAGGGTCCAAACTGGTCAACCTTGGTTGACTTGGTCAACTGGGTTGACTCAGGGTCCAAGCCCGGGCTCAACAGACTCGACTCGACTCACTGAACCCATTGGAGGGGGTTGAGGGGTCCGGCTTGGTCAATTTGACTAAGTCAACCCTTTGACCAAGTGTCTGGGCAAAATCGAAGTCAACTGGGTGCCCCCTTAGTCCATATCTTTTCTGCTTGGTTATGGATTCCTTTTCTAACCTTCTTGAGGTAAGAGGCTTTAAAGGAATTTCTTCTCAGAACTACTCTCTTTCCCATTTGCTTTATGCAGATGATGTCTTGATTTTTGGGGAGGCCACAATTGATAACTGTCGTATCTTAAACACTGTCTTAAATGATTTTGCCAACGCCTCTGGTTTACATGTTAATTATGATAAATGTGCTATTATGTTTCCTAAGCACCAAAGAAATCAGCATGACATTTGCAATGCTCTTGGTATCCAGAACATTGTAAACAAAATTACATACCTTGGGATTCCTCTGGCTTTCTACAAATTAAAAATAGAGGATTTTCTTCCTCTTATGGATAATATTAGCAAGAAATTGAATGGTTGGAAGGCAAACTTGCTTTCAATTGCGGGCAGACTACAATACTTGAAATTCACTATCCAAAATACTATAGCGTATTGGATCCGAGGCTCAATTTTACCAAAAGCTATTTACAAGTTTTTTAAAAAACACTGCTCCAGATTTCTCTTTTTGGTGACTCTTCCTCTATAAAGAAACTTCACATGATAGCTTGGGACAACATCTGTAAGCCTAAACATAAAGGGTGGCTGGGTATCCCCTCTCTTGCTGCTTTGCAATTTGCTTTCAACTGCACTATCATTACCAGGATGTATAATGGTTCTTCTCTTCTTTCCACTTGGCTTCTTCATAAATACAATTCTCCTTGGAAATTGCCTCACTCCAATGCTTCTATCTTCTGGAAACTGATTTGTAAAACTGCTTTGGATGCTAAGCAGCATTTTAGTTTTACTATTACTAGGAATGCGCCTATGTCTTTGCTATGGGATCACTGGTGTCACAATCTTCCAGTGCATGATTACTTAGGAGATGGTTATGTGGGTGATACTTCGGATTGCTGTCTTTCTGAACTTACTTCTGGAGGTTTTTGGGATTTTCCTGTGAATTTCCCAACTCTGTTGCAACAAACTTGTTTAAGTGTTAATATTGCTGAACAGGAAGGACCTTGTCTGTTTTGGAAAAACAAAAGTAATGCTAAATTTAAACAGTTTATGGAGGAATTTTACACTGACATGCCGGATTGCAATTGGAACAAACTCATATGGCACCAAAAAAAACATATTATAAACATTCGGTTTTTGTATGGCAAGCTTTAATGGGAGGGTTAAAAACAGCGGATGCACTTTTTATTATACACATCCAAGTTCCGGCCACTTGCAACTTATGCCGCTCTCATGATGAATCTATATCCCATTTGTTTTTTGAGTGTAATTATTCTTTTAATACTTTGCTTGGCATCATTCCTGGAACTAGAAATTTTCTATTGAGACCCTCCATTATGCAATTATCTGACTGGATTGTGGTTGTTTTTGAGAAAAAATCGGAGGTGAATTTTCATAGAATGCCTATTGGCACAATCATATATAATTTGTGGAAAGAAAGAAATAATAGAAGGTTTGGGGGGAAGTACTTATGCTATACCTCGCTTATTCATGTTATCAAAAGAGTCCTTTTTGAGAAGCTTTTGAAATGGAAAGATGCAGAAATTTTGATAGACTTGCTGTAACATGTGGAAGTGTCTGGGTTTTTGTTGCCTTTTCCCTGCTATTTTGGCTTGTCTGGACAATGAGGAGGCTCCCTCAGCAAGTCCCTTGGATGGTCTTTGGGCAACCAGGGAATAACATTTATATGAAGACTTTATTTATTTTGAGTCCAGACAATAAGCCTGGGAGCATTTTCTGGAAAATTATTTGGATTGCTGGAGTGAGCTGCTTCTCTAAGCCAAGTGGAAATTCTCGTTGCTGGTTTTGTTTTGCTGCAGGTCTTTGGATGCTTACCTCCAGTTCGTATTGCTACTGGGAGCAAGCCTTCATTTTTTTGGTTTCTTCTGTTTTGGGAATTGCTGCGGGAAGATCGACAAGATTATTCAAAGTGCTCTCTGGTTTCAATTACTGCAGCTGGATGATGATCGTATGGGAAGTTTTTTGCAGCTTGCATTTTCTTTGTTCATCAATTATGCAGCTGGATGTACTAGTGCTGTTGCTCCTACCACGTTTTGGTTATTTCACTTAAATTTGTTTTTTTGGTGGTATAGAAGGGGTATAGTTGTGATTTCTTTCTTTTTGCCTGCATAAGTTTTTGGTCTTGCTTTTGTAGGCTGTTTTCTTTACTTGTATTTTTCTTTTGTAATCTCATCTTTTTTCAGTAATAGATGGGCTTAGGCCCCAAATTTTCCCAAAAAAAAGAAAAAATGATTCCTTTTTTTTATGTGGAAGAAAACGTGCGAGCTAAAGCTAATCTGAAATCAGCTTTTTCTTTGTGGAATTCCAATCCATTATTTACTTGGAAGAAGATGTTGCTATTATTTCTAAAGCTTTGGGGATCAATGAACGAACCGAAATTTAATCAGCATTTAATAAACGTCGAGAATAGAAACTCCTCCGAAGTTCGGATCGATATAATTGAGAAATAATTTATTATTAATTTACCATTTTAAACTACAGCAAAAAATAATGTATAAAAATAGAAAGACAATATACGATATTTTGAAAATTACAATAATTAGAAGTTAATGCATAAAACAGAGAGATAATAAATGAATATATATGGTTGTGATTGTCAAAAAATCCACAACGTTGTTTCGATTATAAACTTTTTTTTTCTATTTGAATAATATCTATGTTGCAATTGACTTTTTTTCCTAATTACAATTTAATTTGGATGGACTTAGAAATTTTTAAATTTATTTTAAAATAAATGATATAAGAATTTGATTGATATTCATGCATTACACTCATCTCAAAATAAATTTAAAAAAACAAAAACAAAATGAATTTTTAAAGTATTACAAATATTTTCTTTTAATGGCAAAACTAAAATAAAATATAATTAAAACAAAATAAATAATCTCAAACAATGCTTTAATTAATAATTTTCTTGCAGCTAAACTTATCTAATAAATTTGAATATAAAAGACTCCTCATTAATTTAAAAGTTATAATTAAATAAAATGTGAAAATTCTATGTAAAATAAATTATTAGTGAAACCTTTGTCTTTCATGTTGAAATGCTTAATTACTTTTTAATTGGGTCAATGTTTTATGATCTAACCCATTAAAAAATATAATATAATATAATATAATATAAATATTTTAGTATGAGATTTTGATAATTAAAAAATCATTAAATTATGCAAATCAGATGCGGCTAAAGATCGACTTGTTGGAGAGGAAAAAGTAATAAATTAAATATACAAGTATATCAATGCAAATATTTGAATTAAAACATCCATTAATTCCAACAGTTCTTCATAACTATGACAATTTAAGAAAAAATAAAAAACATAATGAGGAACATTACTATAGTGATTTTCTTAATTTTCATATGCAGAATTCTCGTACAAATTTAAAGAGACTTCCATGCAAATTATCCATCAATAGGTATTCTGCTTCTTCTCCTTCTGCTTCTATCACAACACATAACATCAAGTACTACAACTATTGCCATCGACCCTCCAAATCCGACACCAAATAATATTCCCAACACAATCATATAACTTCTGTTCTTTGAAGCCCGACTATTTAAACGTGACGATGCTATAGTACTATTCTCTGTTGTAAATGATGTGTTGCAAACATAATCCCTTATTTCCTTCAAATGATGTGTTTGGGAAAGTGGAGAACTGACCTCCAACTGGAATTTTCCCAATGAAATTGTTGTATGAGAGGTTTAAATAATCCAAGAAATACAAAGAAATCAATTCTTGCGGGATCATACCAGAAAGTTTATTCACTGAGAGATCAAGTGTCTCAAGTTGTGATAAATTCCCTAGCTGTGGAGGAATCTCACCTATCAAATTGTTATGTGAAATGTTGAGCACTTGAAGAGAAGTAAGTTGGCCAATTGTTGTTGGAATCTCTCCATCAAAAAAATTGTTGGAAAAATCAATTGATTTGACAATAGTCCATAACTTTTGTATTGTCATTAGTTGTCCCTTGTTTATAATGGTGAGTAAACCAATATAATAATAGTCGTGGTCAATTTAAGTGTAACACTATTCATTATGTCTACTCTATTTACCATCATCGACTTAAAATTACTAAAACACTCTGCACATAAATTACCATTAAAGCTATTGGATGAGATATCTAAGACATGTAGCATAGAAAAAGTATAATTTATTTCATAGTTTTCATCAGGACGCCCAACTTGCCCATTAAATTTATTATATCTTAGAATAAGGACCCTCAGTGATGACATATTTCCCAACCAATAAGGAAATATATCTTTCAAGTTATTATTCCCCATGTCCATCATCTCAAGTGATTGACAATTGGATAGAGATCTTGGAAGCATCCCTTCCAATTGATTGTCCCTAAAATTTACAATTTGTAGCTCACATTTTGGACTAAATTCATCGGGGATGGCTCCATGAAGCATGTTTCCTCTTAGATTTAGCACTTGTAGATGAATTACTTCTCTTAATAAACAAGGTGCAATGGAACCGATTAGCTTGTTATTAGATAAATCAAGCATCTGTAGTTTTGTCATGGTGCAAATGAATAATGGTATTTCTCCAGTTAGGTTATTATTTGCAAAAGAAAAATATATAAATTAAATAGGTGTGGGGTGGTGTTTAAGGAGATAAGAGATGTGAAACGATTGTTTGAGAAATCTAATAACATCGGCTCAATAAATGGGAGAGTAGGAATTGGACCTTCAAGCATATTGGAATGCAGATCAACAATTCGAGGTGGATAGACAAACAAATTAATTGGCGGCATTGTGATATGTGTGAACATGTTGCAAGATAAGTTCAATTCTACAGTGCTCCATATCCAGCTCGGTATTTCCCCATGAATTCTATTGTTTGAGAGGTCCAAGATGGCAATGTGAGGTTGGTATTTTAGGAATGCAGGGATCTTTGTTAGATTGCAACTAGAGAGTACTAAGTTTGATATATTGGGATAGGAAGATGAGGAAGATCCATCATGTGCTACCCATGAACTTAAAGAAAATCCACTATTTGAGAGGTCTAAATACCTGAGATTCTTAAGATCCTTAATCAACTCCAACTCCATGGCTTCACTAAAATTGTTCGAAGAAAGTATGAGGTTGGAGAGTTCTGATAATTGAAATAGAGACATTGGAAATGGCCCTTGTAGTTTATAGTTATTTGATAGATCCAAGGTCACTAGCTGTGATAGATTTCCTATCGAATGTGGTATTCTACCAGAAAATTGGCAATTTGAGAGTTCTAAATATCTCAAAAACTTGAGATTACCTATTGTATATGGTAAATTTCCATAGAAATTGGTATAAGAAAGCACCAAAGTTTCTAAATTATTTTCCACCAAAAAATCAGGAATAGAGCCAAAAAGCATTGGATTTTTTGAGATATCTAAGTTGCTTCAAATTTCTCATTTGAAAGATGTGCTTGGGAAAAAACCCAAAGAGGGAACAACCCATCATGCTTAGCACCTCAAGTATCATGGTGGAATTTGCAAGAGCGTCACACCATTCATTCCCATATGTCGAGAGATCTACATTGTCAAGATAAAGTTCAATCAAGCTGCTCATGTTTTGTAAAAATGTTGGTTTAATTGTGAAAGAAAGATTCTTGAGATCATGAGGATGGGAGGAGAGGCAGAGGGAAGTCAACTTTGTCAAGCGAGCAATACCAACGGGAATCTTCCCAACAAATCCAGAAAAGGAAAGATCGAGGATTGAAAGATTTGCTAGATGTTCCCACCCGGAATCCGGAATCGATTTTCCATCAAACATGTTATTGGCCAAACTAAGATTTCGTAAAGATGTGAGGTTGAAAAGGCTAGGATCAATCGTACCCTCAATGAATTGACCATTTAGGTCAAGGCCTATGACCCGTCTCCATTCATCGCACGTCATGCCCTCCCA
Organism: Dendrobium nobile; assembly: GCA_022539455.1. Taxonomy (NCBI): domain Eukaryota; kingdom Viridiplantae; phylum Streptophyta; class Magnoliopsida; order Asparagales; family Orchidaceae; genus Dendrobium; species Dendrobium nobile. The sequence goes on from CM039718.1 coordinate 52,259,314, forward strand.
GCTGCAGCAATTTGTTCCTGGAATCCATGTTTTGAGCTCAACTAATGTAAAGCCTCGCTTGAGCTGGAGAAGCGCTGAGCTCTCAGCTGGGATGCATTGGCCTTGAGCCTTGTAGTTAATCGAAAAAAACTTAGAAAAAAGAAAAAATGAGAGAAGTAGTAGGTGCATGAAGATAAGCGAGTTGATACGAAATGACTCCATTCAGAAGAAGGTGCAGAGATATAATTTAAGAGACAATATTTGACTGAGTTAAATAGAAAAATGAAGCCATAAAAGTTGAACTAAGTCATCTCACCGGTCAAGACATGGGTGTGGTTGATGATTATACTTTATATATCTTCTTCTTTTTTCAGTGTTGGATGGTGGAAGACGCCATAGTGGAAGGCGCCATAGTGGAAGCTTTAAAAAGTCTTCTTCTTTTTCTTTAGTGTTGGGTGGTGGAAGACCCCAAAGTGGAAGACTTCACGATAATTTGAAAATTATATATGTTATGAAAATAAAACATATAGAAAAATGAACAAAAGAGAATGCGAGGACAGCTTTATCAACTAATATTATATAAAGTTGGTAAGAAAATATTATTTGCATATAAAGCCATGGGATTGTAGCAAGAGTAGCAATATGGCTAGCAACCAGAGTTGGTCTTTGGGAATCAAAATAGCATTAAGCTAAGATCGTATTATATATGCATGTGCATGGGTGTGCATTGCATGTATGCCTATAAGTGTGTGCATGCATGTACTACTTGACATCTACAACAATATCAAAATCATCAACAACAATGTATAATCAGAATTGACGCTTATGACTTGTCTAAATTCATCAAATGTCATGCCCCCCAGCTATAGCAGTCCATTCTTGACATTCATTGAAAGGGGTGTTAATATTTGACTCGACCTGAAATCAAACCTAGACCCGACCCGAAAAATTATTGGTTTAGGTTTGAGATTCAAACCCATTTATAAAATCGGGTCGAATTTAGGTTGACTCGGAAACCCGAAACTAATTAACAAACTCATGCATGTTGGATCCACTTCCATCGTTGCCATCGTGGGCCACGAGCACATCGTTGTTGCCAACTGTGGCGATTCACGGGCTGTTATGTGCCGTCAAGGCTCCACTATACCACTCTCCATTGATCACAAAGCATGCATATCGACCGTATGAGATGCAACGGATTCAAGACGGCGGCGGTCGGGTTATCTTTTGGGACAGGTCACAGGTACAAGGTGTGCTCGCCATTTCACCTGCCATCGGGGATGATTATTTGAAGCCGTATGTGACGGCAAAGCCAGAGGTGACTGTACATGGCGTTGGCAAGGCGAAGCAAGAATCGTGGATAATGTTTTTAGGTTGGTCGGGTTGACCCGATTCTGAACCAGTCCGGGTTCGAATTACCGACCCGTTTACCTAACTTGGTCGGGTTGCGGTTGGGTCACCTGGCAACAGGTCAAATTTGGGTTGACCCAAGCATGACCCGAAGATCCGTTTTAACACCTCTATTCATTTATGTAGTTCATCAGAGGTAAGGCCTCGCCTGAGCTGGGGAAGCACTAAAGTTTCTACCTAGAGGCATTGGCCAAGTGCAATGCAATTAATCTTGGAAAAAAGACAAAAAGAGATCGTTTGTTGGGATTATTTTACTAACGTATTATCTATTTTTTACTAACATTGAACTTATTTAGGACATTTTTTAAATCGTTTTTGAACCAGCAAAAAAGATAAACAGAGAAAACGAGAGAAGTTGTTGGAGCAAAACGATCAAATTGATATGAAATGGCTCCATGTTCTGATTAAAGATAAAAGGAAGAGGAAGTCATGAGTTAACTCATTAATTACTCCTGTTAATAAATAAGTTCTATCATAATTTTTTTGAGCTTATCGATGGAGTTGTGATCAATAATAATTTTAATCAATATGGGGTAATATTTAATTTAAGATAAATTTTAAAGTTTTTTTTTTTTAAATAATAAGAGTATTGTGTTCCATATAAATTATAGTAAATTGTTCCTAGAGAAAAGCCAATAAGGCCTACGAGAGATACAAATTTCACATAGATGTGAAAATAATATGGAGATTTTTTCAAACCGGAACATTTGTAGCGTTAGAGAGATAAATAGTTTAGCGTCCAAATTTTGTATGAAGAATTATTACACAGACAGATAATAGAGATGAGTGTAAGATCAGTCGTAGGAGACGTATATTTTTACATGAAAAACCCTAAAAAAGGAAAAAATTATAGGGCCTGACCTAGTTAAAATGATTATACTTGTGTTTATTATTGAGTACAAATGAGACCTTTCCTTTAAGGGGAGGCCTTAGCTCAATATAGTAAAAACACGTCATATAGAGCGACAGTGGTCGGAGGGACTATAGTCAATGGGAGACGGACGTCGAAGGGACCATAGTCAGGAAGCGATGGAGGTCGGAGGGATCGTAGTCAGGTGATAGAGGGTCCAATAAACAATAGCATTGAGCGATTGAGGTCACATAGACTGTAGTCGGCGGACCACAGAGGTTGGAGGGACCATAATTGATGGGTGATGGAGGTCAGAGGGACCGTAATCTGCATATGACATAGGTTTGAGGGATCGTAGTCGGCGAGTGATAATGGTTGGAGGGAACACAATCGGCGGGCAACGGAGGTTGAAGGGGTTAGAATTGGTAGGCGAAGATGGTGAGAGGGACTGGAGTCGACAAGCGACATAGGTGAGAGGGACCATAGTCGGTGGACAATGATGGTCGAAGGAATCATAGTGGGTTGGCAATGGTGGTCCAAGCAATTGTAGTCGACATGTGACGGTGGTATGAGGGATTGTAGTTCATAGGCATCAGTGAGGGATTGTAGTTCATAGGCATCAGTGAGCGATTGGATCGTATTCGATAGCAATGGTGGTGGAGGGATAGGATTCATCGATAGAAGGTGTTCAGAGTGGTGTATCGATGGTAGCTGGGTTGTGGTCTGGCAATGGTTGGAAAATGGAGGAGGTATATTGGGATCGGTGGACAGGTGGTGGTTCGGCGAATGTCAGCAGCTGGACGGAGGGATTGCAAAGGAAAGCAACTAGGCAAAGGTTCGGTGGTGGTTTGAGAACTGATGGTGGTCCGATGGCGGTTACTGGTCCGATGGTTGTTGATGGAAGTTCACCGACAGTGGTGTTTGGGAAGAATTCTAGGATTCTTGAAACCTCGGAGCTCTCTTTAATCTCCATCCAAAAGCTCAAGCTTATAAAGGTCCAAGCCCTCTTTCATATATGAAGTGGGGGTCTATTTATAAATTTTTGAGAGTTACATGCTCCATAAATATGGAGAAAATCTGGAGCAAATTGAGATTACTCCATCGGACGGTACATATTGATCCCCTCAATCATAAAGCATTTGCCAAATATTTATATACCCAAATGATGTCATAATTAAGATATATTGGGCTCGTTGGATTCATCTCGTCGAGTTGTTCAATTCGAATATCATCTGATTATCCAATTTATACTTTGAACATTCCAAATATGCTCCCCTATATATATAACAGATTTCTAAGCATAAAACTCAATCCATAAGCTTGTATCGTTTCTCTTGGACACCAGTCACTCCCATCTGGATCTCTATTATGGTATGAAGTGGGACCTATAGAAACATTGGCAAGCAACATCTCAGTCTCCAGAACATTCTAGAATATCAAGTAGTATTTTCATGGCTTACCTCAATTTGGGGGATTTCCTTTAAAGGCATGTCTGCAAAGTAGGCATATAAGGCTCGCAACACAGCCTGCGCATAGAGAATTAAAAAAAATGTTCAATAAAAAATAAATAAATAAATAAATAGAAGTCAGGATACACACCTGGTGAGAGATAACCACTACAGGTGCCCGCTGTCTCTCAAGCTCAATAATTACAGGTTCGAGTCTAAAAATAGGAATGAAATAGCAAGAACCAGACATATTTTCATTAAGTTGAAAAGGAAATGAAAAATAAGCTCTTATAACCATTAGATAGACACTAAGGGCTCCAAAGAAGTTTACTTCGTCAAGCCAGAGATACCAAAGTTAAATATCCTAATAAATCTGATAAAGAAAATATTGAGCCATGAAAAATTCGATAATTGGTTCAAGCTGAAATGTGTAATGGATATTTCGTTGTTGAAAAATATGAGGGTGCGTAAAGAAGTGGGATTGAAGAGGTTACAAATAATTGTAAAAGTGATGAAATAATTGTTTAGGTCGACACCCATGACCCGTCTAAATTTAGCACATGTCATGCCCTCCCAGCTATATCAATCAATTCTTGGCATTCATTGAAAGGAGTGTCAATATTTAAGCCGACCCAGACCCGACCCAAAAAATTTGGGTTCGGGTCAACCAGTTTGTAATACGGTTCAAGTTCGGGTTTGAGATTCCGACCCATTTGTAAAATCAGGTTAGATTCGGGTTGACTCGGAAATCCGAAATCAACAAATTTGAGCACGTTGGATCCACTTTTGTCATCGTTTTCGTGGTCCCTGAGGACATTGTTGTTGTCAACTGTGACGATTCACATGCTGTTCTGTGCTAGATTGGTCGGATGAGATGAAACAGATTTAGGCTGGCAACGACCAGGTTATCTTCTAGCACGTACTGGCCACAGGTACAAGGTGCGCTCGCCATGCCACATGCTCGTATGTGACGTTAGGGCTAGAGGTGACTGCAGATGATACTGACAAGGAGAAGATGGTGCTGGTAAGGCGAAGTGCATAAACATGAATAACATTTCCAGTTTGGCGGGTCATTTCAAGTTGGCCTGAATCTGAACCAGGTTTGGTTCGGGTTTGGATTTCTAAGCCGTTTCCCTAACTAGGTTGAGTCAGCTGGCAGCGGGTCAAATTTGGGTTGGACCTGAACCTAACCCTAAGACCCATTTTAACACCCCTATTCATTGATGTAACTCATCAATGGTGAGGCCTTGCTTGAGCTGGGGAAGCACTGAAGTCTCTACCAAGAGGCATTGGCCAAGAGCATTGCAATTAATCTAGAAAAACAAAAAATAAAAATAAAAAAATAAAAGAGATCATTTGTTGGGATTTTTTTTACTATAGTATTCTCTATTATTTAATAAGCTTGAACTTATTTAGAACATTTTATGAATCATTTTTGAACCTATAAAAAAAAAACAGAGAAAATGAAAGAATTTGTTCGAGCAAAACGATCAAATTGATATGAGATGGCTCCATGCTATGATTAAAGATAAAAGGAAGAAGTCATGAGTTAACTCGATAATTAATCCTGTTAATAATTAAGTTCTATCATAAATTTTTTGAGCTTATCAATGGAGTTGTGACCAATAATACTTTTAATCAATATGGGGCAATATTTAAACTAAGATAAAATTTTTAAGTATTTTTCAATAATGGCAGTATTATGTTTCATAATAATTATACTAAACTATTGCTAGAGTTTCACAAACATCTTAAACATAAAATTAAAAATATTTTTTTTAATGAGAAATTAAAGCCACTGAGATGAATAATTATACGGCCTACTAGAGATACAATTTTCACATAGATGTGAAAGTAATATGGAGATTGTTTCGGACTAGAAAATTCGCAATAGTAGAAATATATAGAGTTTAGCGTTCAAGCTTTATATGAAGATTTAGCACATATACATATAAGAAAGAGGGACGTAAGAGTCATAAGAGACACAAAAAATTTTACATGAAAAACTCTGAAAAGGAGAAAAATCATGGGGCTTGACCCGATTAAAATGATTACATTGGTTTTTTATTGTTGATTATAAATGAGACCTTTTCTTGGGGGGAAGCCTTGGCTCGATATAGCAAATGTACATTATATAGAGTGACGGTGGTCGGAGGGACCATAGTCGGTGGGCGAAAAATGTCGATGGGACCATAGTCAACGGGAGATGGAGGTTGAAGAGATCGTAATCCAGTGACAGAGGTCTGGTAAACTATAGTCAGCGGGCGATGGAGGTTGAATGGGCCATAGTCAGCAGGCGACAAATGTCGATGGGATCAGTATGAGTGTTGAATCAAAAAAATATTAGTGGTATCATTACTATCAATTAATAAAGAAATCATAATAAGCAATAAAACCAAAGAATCAGTAAAGACTTTCGAAATCATATCAATATTGTAAAACTCTATAATGATGTATAAATGATATCCAATTATTTTATATAACCATCTTAATCACATGCTCAGTGTATCACATGCTCTGTATGTCACATAATTAACATCAGTACAGTGAATCAATAATAGTATCAAACGATATCACTGTCAAGATCAGTTACAATAATCGTCCACTGGCATGAGCAGTAAAATAATACAATAATAATAAATTTATGCAGTAACATTAAATCTGTATAGTAATAAGAATAATGTCTCAATAACATGCATTTCATTAGTCACATTAAAAAAGAAGTCCTAGCTATCACGCTATTTTTTAGTATCAATATCCTGTCAATAACAACTATTGGCTTAGTAAATAGAGTCGTCACTCTTTGTCCGTCAGCATAGTAATCATTTATTTATAACTCTAAATCATTATCACATGAATTAGTATACGATAACATCAAATTACACTATTTAAACGAAAGTCTGTTAGTTCACCATCATGTACAGGTCAATTAGTCTTCAACCAACTGATCAACTAGTCATTACTTTTTTTACACACATTATAAAAAAAGTAATAGCAACCATCTATTATCAATCACATATTAATTTTTATTCTCAATATTTGTATTAGCAATATGCTTAAATAAAAATACTAAATTCATATATAGTGTAAATCTTCATAATTCAATAACTTTTGTTTTACATAGTGAAAGTCATAAACGTTACAGTCAAAATATCTAGGAATATCAGTGCAATAATATATAAAAAGTTGTGCGATAGAAGTTTAATAAATTCATAGAAAATATAATAAAATCAATTTTGAGGAGAATCAAACAGTCAAAATATAAATCTTTGATAATAGACATAAGGTTAGAAGTTAGAACCATTTACATCAATCTGAACAATTTTCATAAAAGCGGAAAAGGATTCGAAGACCAAAAATACAAATTTATCTTTCTCTCGATGCGCTACAACTCAAACAAGAATTCAAATTTTTCCATTTTCAAATATCTTCAAAAATTCGGATTGTTATGTTCTCACTCTTCCCTCTCTCCTCTTCCTCTCACTTTCCCTTTCTTTTTACACGGGAAGCCACATAAATAGAAGGGGGCAGGAATGTCTTAGTGCTTTAAGCTTAAGATTTAATATATATATGAAAATATTGTTTTTGGCCAACTGCTATGACGCTCAAACATCGCAGCACCGCATTCCGGTTCATGGCACCACCGCATCAAAATCTTAACGCTGTCACGTTGAATTATTTTTAAATTTTCACGAGACTAGGGAACCAAAGCGGCGAAAAACTCAACGCCACAACACTCCAAGTCAAAATTTTAAAAATTTCTTATTTTTTATTTTAAAATTATTTTCATAATTATTAGGTTGTTATATAAGGGATGGTGGCAAATACAATGCTTTGCACTTATATAAAGGATAAAAGATGAAAAAGCCATGAAGTTTGATTTGAGTACTTTCTCCGGTCATTAGAAAGACATTGATGTGGACTCCCTAGTGGTTGAACTCCCTGTGGCCAACCAAAGTTATTTTTTTAGGAAAGATTAAAAAAAACATTACTTTGAAGGGAGGAGAGAGATGATTTGGAAGACTTGTGATTTGCTTTATGGATAACAATCTCGAAAACTCAAGTAATGATTTCATCAAATATTCTAAAATCAGTCTTTTTTAATGAATTTTATTTTTTTAAAGACATTTTAGTCAATTAAGACAAATTCAAACACATCATATACGTAAGACTCTGTTCCAAACTCTCTTAATTAATAGCTAAATCTCCCAACTATCAGAATAAAAAAAGTTGTGTTTAAATCCATTATTTAGTTTGGAATTCCAATCCATTATTTTTGTCGAAGAAGACGTGCTATTTTAAAAGGAGCACAATTATTTCTAAGGCTTTTAAAGAGAAAAAAAAAACTATGTTGTTCTATCATAATTTTTTTAGCTTATCGATCGAGTTGTGATCTACAATAATTTTAATCAATATAGGGTTATATTTAAACTAAGATAAATTTTAATATTTTTTAAAGTGATGGAAGTATTCTGTTTCAAAAAAATATGGTAATGTCCTCGTTGCCCCACTAATGAACTTCGTATAAATAAATATAAATATATTTTCAAAGTAAAAAAAATATTATATTTAATGTCAAAATTCAAATAAAATTAATATAAATAGAAAAAAATAATTCATAAGTTATCTCAAACAATCCTTTAACTAGTAATTTTCTTTCAGCTACAATAATCTAATAAACTTGAATGTAAAAGTCTCCTCATCCGATAAAAAAAGTTATAATTAAAGAAAAAAGTGAAAATTCTATGTGAAATAAAACTATGTAAAATGTAACCTGCATTTCAATAAATATAAAGGTCTTCAATATTGATGTAATTGAGATGAATGCCAGCTTGGCTAATTAGCAGAATGCTTTTATAAAGAGTCTTTATTGCAAATTATCCATCAATAGGTCTCCTGATTCCCCTCCTCCTGCTTCTATCACAGCACATGACATCAAACACAACAACTATTGCCATTGAACCTCCAAATCCAACACCAAATAATATTCCCAGTATAATCATATAACTTCTATTCTTTGGAGCTCGGTTGCCTAAATCTAGTGATGTTGTATTATTCTTCAGTCTTGGAACTGATTTGTTGCATGGAAGTAAGCATAATCCGTTATTTCCTTCAAATGAAGTGTTCGTAAAAGTGGAGAATTGACCTCCAACTGGAATATTTCCTACCAGCTTATTGTAGGAGAGGTTTAAATATTCCAAGAAACATAAAGAAGCCAACTCTTGTGGGATCTTACCAGAAAGGCTATTCATTGAGAGGTCCAATGACTCGAGCTGTTTTAAATTCCCAAGTTGTGGAATAATTGTACCCGTTAAATAGTTATGTGATATGTTGAGCACTTGAAGAGAAGTAAGTTGGCCAATGGTTATAGGAATCTCTCCTTCAAATAAATTGTTGGAAAAATCTATTGACATAATGATCTTCCATGACTTTGATATTGTCATTTGTTGCCCCTTGTTCATGATGGTGAGAAAACCCAAATAATACTCTCGGTTTAATGTAAGAACTGTAATATCTTGTACTATGTCAATTTCATCTATCATCATTGACTTAAAGTTATTGAAGCACTCTGCACATAATTTACCTCTAAAGTTATTGAATGAGATGTCCAAGACATGTAACATAGAAAAAGTATAATTTCTTTCAAGATTTCCTTCAAAAGGCTGAATTTTCCCATGGAATTTATTAGACCTTAGAACAAGAACCCTTAGAGATGACATATTTCCCATCCAATAAGGAAATGTGTCCTTTAAGTTATTATTCCCTATGTCCAAAATCTCAAGTAATTGACAATTAGATAGAGACCTAGGAATAAGCTTTTCTAATTGGTTGTCTCTGAGATCTATAATTTGCAATTCACATTTTGGACTAATTTCATTGGGGATGGCTCCATGCAGATGATTTCCTCTTATTTTTAGCACTTGTAGATAGACTCCTTTCAATAAACATGATGGAATAGAACCTGTTAACATGTTATTCGATAAATCAAGTACCAATAAGTTGGTCATATTGCAGATGAATTGTGGGATTTCTCCAGTCAGGCTATTATTTGATAGAAGAAGGTACTTTAATGAAATTTGGTGTGAGGTGATGTTGAAAGAGATAAAAGATGTGAAATGATTGTTTGAAAAATCTAATAACTCAATGATAGTTAATGGGAGAGTACAAATTGGAATAGAACCTGTTAACATGTTATTCGATAAATCAAGTGCTTGTAAGTTGGTTATATTACAAATGAATGGTGGGATTTCTCCAGTCAGACTATTATTTGCAAGAAAAAGTTCCATTAGCGAATTTTGGTGCGAGGTAATGTTGACAGAGATAAAAGATGTGAATTGATTGTTTGAGAAATCTAATATTGTTTGAGTAGTTAATGGGAGAGGAGGAATTGGACCTTCAAGCATGTTGGAATGGAGATCAATAATTCTCAAAGCGTTATAATCTATAGTAAGATTAAGAGGAGGATCTCCAACATGTGTGAACATATTGCAAGATAAGTTCAGTTCCGAAATTCTCCAAAACCAGCTCGGTATTTTCCCATGAATTCTATTATTTGAGAGGTCCAACATATCCATCATACGTGGGTAATTTATAATTGTAGGGATCTTAGTTAGATTGCAACTTGGTACTGCCAAAGATGATATATTAGATAAGAAAGATCTATTATATGCATCCCATGAATTTAGAGAAAGTCCACTGTTTGAGAGGTCCAAAATAATTAGATTCTTGAGATCCTTGATAAACTCAAACTCTAAGTCCCCACTAAAATTATTTCCTGATAAATTCAAATAATCTAGTTGTGATAGATCCCTTATTGAAGGTGGTATTCTCCCAGAGAATTGACAACGAGAGAGATCTAAATATTTTAAAAGCTTGAGGTTGCCTATTGTATCAGGCAAATCCCCAGAGAAATTAGTATTAAAAAGATATAAAAATATTAAATTATTGTCCTCTGAAAATTTTGGAAGAGAACCAAAAAGCATTGGATTGAGCGAGATATCAAGATGTTGCAAATTTTTTAGTAGAAATATTTGCTTAGGAAAAACACCTTTGAGTTGGTTTTCTGGAGCGAATAGCGAAGATAGAGAAGTTAAATTGACAAATGAATAAAAAAGGTTAGAGTCCAAATTATTGCCTGTAATGTCAACACTATATAAATGTGGGAGCATGGAGAGAGAGGAGCAAGTAGCACGTGAGAGAGAACAATAGCTCATTCTCAACACCTCAAGTGCAGGGGTGAAATTGGATAGAGCACCACACCATTCATTATGGTATGACGAGAGATCTACATGGTCAAGATAAAGGTCCCTCAAGCTGCTCATGTTTCGCAAAAATATTGGTTTACTAGTGAGAGAAAGCCCCCCAAATTCATCATCAAAAGAGGAGAGGTCAAGGAAAGTCAACTTCATCATGCGAAAGATACCAACGGGAATCTTCCCAACAAATCCGGCATCGGAAAGTTTGAGGCTTGAAAGATTTGCAAGCCGGTCCCACCCGTAATTCGGAATGGATATTCCATGAAATTGATTGAAGGAAAAATCTAGCGTGCGTAAAGATGTGAGATTGAAAAGGCTAGGATCAATCATACCACCAATGGATTGAGCTCTTAGGTTAAGGCCTATGACTCGTCCTGATGTTTCATCGCATGTCACGCCCTCCCAGATACAACAATTCGTGCTTAGATTCCATGTATCAAGGTCACCAGAAGTAAAGCCTCGCTTCAGCTGGAGAAGCATTGAGCTCTCTATCAGGAGGCATTGACCAAGAGCATTGCAGTTAATCGAGAAAAACTCAAAAACAAGACAAAATGATAGAAGTAGTAGCTGCAGAAAGATAAGCGAGTTGATACGAAATAACTCCATTCATAAGATGGTGCAGAGATATGATTTAAGAGACAATGTTTGGCTCCGTTAAATAGAAAAACGAAGCCATAAAAGTTGAAGTAAGTCGTCTCTCCGGTCAAGACATGACTATATATGGCTCTTCGGAAAAAATTAAACTTTCAGGAAAGAAAATATGTATCTTCTTTGTTTTTTGGTGGTGGGTGGTGAAAGATGCCATAGTGGAAGACGCTGTAGATGCTTCATTTTTTTTTTTTAAGTGTTGGGTGGTGGAAGACCAAGTGGAAGACTTTTTGATAATTTGTAAGCCATGCTATGAAAATAAAACATACATAAAAATAAATAAAAGCAGACGAAGACTTTACCAACTAATAAGTCTAATATTATATTATATATAAAGTTGGTAAGAAATTATTTGCATATAAAGCCATGGGATTGTAAGAAGAGTATATAGCATTAGCTATTGGAAGAGCTAGAGGTGACTGTAGATGGCTCTGGCAAGGTGAAGATGGAGCTGGCAAGGCGAAGCGTGAATAGTTTCCAGGTTAGCGGGTCATTCAGGTTGACCAAAGTTCAAATCAGATCGGATTTTCCTAATCGGGTTGGGTTCGGGTGGGTTAGCTGACAGCGGGGCAAGTTCAGGTTGGGCCCAAACCCGGCCTGAAGACATATTTTGACACCCCTATTTATTGATGTAGCTCATCAAAGGTAAGGCCTCGCTTGAGCTGGGGAAGCACTGAAGTCTCTACCTGGAGGCATTGGCCAAGAGCATTGCAATTAATCCAGAAAAAAACTTAGAAAAAAGAAAAAGAGGATCGTCTATTGGAATGATTTTACATTTTTTTTTTAAGATTGAACTTATTTAGAACAATTTATGAATCGTTTTTGAACCTGTAAAAAAGAAAAACAGAGAAAATGAGAGAAGTTGTTGGAGCAAAACGATCAAATTGATATGAAATGGCTCCATGCTCTGATTATAGATAAAAGGAAGAAAATGTCATTAGTTAACTCGATAATTAATCCTGTTAATAATTATGTTCTATCATAAATTTTTTGAGCTTATAAATGAAGTTGTGATAAATAATAATTTTGATCAATATGGGGTAATATTTAAACTAGGATAAATTTTATAGTTTTTTTTAAATAATGCGAGTATTGTGTTTCATAAATATTATGGTAAATTGTTGCTAGAGTTTTACAAACATCTTAAACATATAATTAAAAATACTTTTTAATGAGAAAATCCATTAAGGTGAATTATATGGCGTACGAGAGATACAAATTTCACATAGATGTGAAAGTAATATGGAGATTGTTTCGGACTGAAACAATTGCAGTGTTAAAGAGATAAAGAGTTTAGCGTCTAAGTTTTATACGAAGATTCAACACACAGACAGATAAGAGAGAGAGACGTAAGATCAATCATAAGAGACATCAATATTTTTACATGCAAAATCCTGAAAAGAGGAAAAACCACGGGGCCTGACCCGGTTAAAATGATTACTCTGCTGTTTATTATTGATTACAAATGAGGCCCTTCCTTGAGCGGAAGGCCTTGGCTCGATATAGCAAATATACATCATATAAAGCGATAGTGCTCGGAGGGACAATAGTCAGCGGGCGACGAACGTCGGAGGGATCATAGTAGGAGGGGAATGGAGATCAAAGGGTTCATATTTGGGTGACAAAGGTCTGATAAACTGTAGGTTGCGAGCGATGGAGGTCACATAGACCGTAGTCAGCGAGCGACGGAGGTCCACTGACTACAGTCTAAGGGACCATAGTTGGTGGGTGACAGAGGTCGGAGGGACCGTACTCGAAGGGTGACGGTGGTGGAAGAGATTGTAATCGACATGAGACGGAGGTAAAATAAATCATAGTTAGCAGGCGACGATGGTGGGAGGGACCGCAGTCGGTAGGAGATAGAGGTCAGAAGGGCCGTAGTCGGCGGGCAATGGTGGTCGGATGAATCATAGTGGGCTGGCAACGATTGTCCAAGCGATTGTACTCAACGTGCCGATGGTAGTCTGAGGGGTCATAGTTGCCGAGCGTTGGTGGTCGGTTGGATCATAATCAATGAGCGACGATGGTGGAGGGTATTGAGTCATCAAGTGATGGTGATCAAAGTGGTGTATCAATGGTAGGCAGGCTGTGGTCCAGCAACGGTCAGCAACTGGCGGAGGTCCAGTGGGATCGGTAGATGGGTGGTGGTTCGGTGACGTTCGGCGGCCAGGCGGAGGTCCTGCAAAGGAAAGCGGTTGAGCAAAGGTCCGGTGGCTGTTGGAGGGGCGGTGGTCCGACAATGAATAGCGGTCTGACGGTTGTTGATAGAAGTTCACCGGCCGTGGTGATTGGGTAGAACTTTAGGATTCTTGAAGCCTCGGAGCTCCCTCCAATCTCCCGCGAAAGGTCAAGCTTGCAAAGGTCAAAGTTCTCTTTCATATGTCAAGTGGGGTCAATTTATAAATTTTTAAGAGTAGCATGCCCCATAAATATGGAGAAGATCTTGAGCAAATTCGAAGTACTCATCAGTCGGTTCATATTGATCTCCTTGATCAGAGCGTTTGTCAAATATTTATATACCCAAATGATGTCAGAATTAAGCAATCTTGAGCTCATTGGATTCGTCTCATCAAGTTGTTAGATTTGACTATAAGTATGATATATTTGGATATCATCTGATTATCTAATTTTTTCCTTTGAACATTCATAATGTGCTCCCTTATTTTTAGTCATCGAATCTTAAAGTATATAGCATACTTATAATCGAATCGAGTATGAAACATCGAAAGTGGTCATAGAGGCTCTTTTGAGCTTCAAAAATGTTAAAATAGAATATAAAACATCGAAAAAAATAGTTCCCGAGACCTAAATTCAGCGAAATTGAACTTTCCAGGCAAAGAATCATTTCACTTCTTTTTTTTTTTGGGTGGCCTCAGCCTCGCAATGAGAGGCGGCTACAGTGTCGCTTCATTGGGAATTTTTATTGCGTCCTCCCACCTGACGTAACTTTACGTTCGGTAAGCCGTGATAACGCGACACCTGGCATTAACTTTACCCTATTGACCCGACGTTAGCCCATACGCTTTTACCTCCTTTTTTTAAATATATTGGGTTACCCCGTGGTAATGTATATGAAATGGGCGGGAAACAAAAGAAATACGCGGCTTTTACCTCTATTCCTGGTATTAAAACCTTTCTTGTATTAAACCTAAAATGTTCTACAGTCTTTACGGTTCCCGTAATATTCAAATACCTTACGTAAAGAAGTCGTTAAGTTTTTAAGGAGATGGAAGGATCGAATGAAGGTTCCGGTTTTGAAGACTTCATGTTCTGCGAGGAAACTCAAACTTTAAGCTATGACGAAGCATTTTCTGATTTGATATTAGTAAGTTTTTATCTGTATCGTTTGTTTTTCTTCTACTTTTTACTGTTTCATTAAAGGATTTCAAAAGTTCGTTTTAGCAGTATCGTTAAACTGCGAGGACGATATTAGTTTTTTTAGGTCGGAATTAGATTGGTATTCTATATTATAGAATGGTATACGTTCGGTACTGACTATAATGGATAAGTTAAATGTCGGGTTGCATATGTATAGAGCAATACCGACCAATACCGAGCAATACCGAGAGATACCGATCAATACCGAGCAATATTCTTGAACTCGTAACCTCGGTTTTAGGTAGTTATTGAAATTTATATACACCATACCTAGCAATACGGAGCAATACCGAGTATTACCGAGCATTACAGTTGTACTCGTTAATTCGGATTTATGTTGCTATTGTTTAGTATATATTAGTATAATTTCGGTCTAAATGTTTTTAATTTCTGGAATGATATTTAGATATAAAGCTAACATGGATGATTGATTAATTATTAGGGTGTTTACAGCTCTGAGAAAGAAGCATATGCGAAATATTGCCAGTACGCGCATTCAACTGGATTTAGTGTTAGGAAAGATCATCACCATTTCTGGCCAAATACAAGGTTAATCAAATCAAAGGATTTTGTATGTTCTAAAGCAGGTTTCAAGAAGGAGAATGAAAGCGGTACCAAGTTAAAATATCGAAGATCATGTACAAGAACTGGATGTCCAGCCATGGTTAGATTTTCCGTGAGTCAAGAGGGGCTTTGGTCAGTGAAGAAATCTGTAGAGAGTCACAATCACGAATTGGCTGGGCCGGATGATCAACATCTGCTCAGGTCGGCTAGGTCTATTACTGAAGATAATTCATCTGTTTTGAAATCTATGACAGAAGCGGGTATAAGAACTGTCGATGCATTTACGTACCTATCTGATGAAGTTGGAGGTGTGGCTAATCTTGGTTTTACGAAGCGGGATGCGTACAACCACATCCAGAAAGAAAGAAGAGCAAAGTTTGAGAGTGGAGACACTAATTCACTTATAAAGTTGTTTAAAGAACGGGCTATTGATGACCACATGTTTGCATGGGATGTTGAAACAGATGAAGATGGATGTCTTTTGAATTTCTTTTGGGTTGATGGTGTTGGTAGAATTGATTATGACTGTTTTGGGGATGTGATTATATTCGATACTAGTTATCGTTTAAATAAATATAACTTGGCTTGTGCCCCAATTGTTGGAGTAAACAATCACTGGCAAAATGTTTTACTTGGAGTAGCATTTTTATCTGATGAGACGATAGAATCTTTTACCTGGCTTTTTCAAACATTTATAAGAATCATGGATAACAAACATCCCATTACCATATTTACTGATCAGGACCAAGCCATGGCTCGTGCAATAGAGATTGCTTTGCCTAATACACGACATCGATTGTGCCAATGGCATTTGTACAAGAAGGCACCTTCAAAGGTTTGGTGCTTTAACAGCAACAACAGAGTTAAATGCTTATTTTTTTACTGTTTCAAACATTGTGACTCAGCAGAGGAATTTGAGAGTAAATGGGCTGAAATGTTATCAGAAGGAAATCTGCAAAATAATCATTGGTTGAAAGATCTCTACAAAATCAAGGAGAAGTGGTCAACTGCATTCAACAAAGATTGTTTTAATCTTGGCATTTTATCAACCCAACGTAGTGAATCAACCAATCATGTATGCCATGGCTATTCCAAGCCAACAAGTACTATCACGGATTGCTTCCTCGGTTTGGAGAAGATTATGAGGAATTGGCGTCGAAATGAACAAGATGAAGAATTCAGATGTAGTCAAACTGACATAGTTCCATATATGAAAAGTAGCCCAATATTGAAGCAAGCTGCAAAATTTTATTCAAGGAAGTTGTATGCATTTTTTGAAGAGGAGTTCTTACATGGACTTGGTGGATTATGCGTGGAAAATACCTTGTCAGATTTATCAAGGTTTTCTGTTTGGAACATTGATACCTCCACTGATTCTCACAAATGGATTGTCAAATTTAATTCAATTGAAGGTACCATTGAATGCACATGTGCTAAGTTCGAAATGATGGGAATATTATGTGCGCATTGCATGAGAGTAATGAGACAGTTAGACATTATTAATATTCCCATTAAATATTTACTCCCAAGATGGTCAGTCAATGCTAGAAAAGATTTATATTCAGGAGGTAAGATCCCAAGTGTTTGTAGTAATGCCGGCCAACTTATTTCGGTTGATAGCAACTTCATCTTTAGAAATTATGTATGCCGTTTTGCATATAAAATTAGTACAGAAGCTCAAGGTAATAAAGAGGCTGAGATCTGTGTAATAGAAGATTTGAGTACTTTGGCTGCAAAAGTTCATTCCATCAAGCTTGGTAGAAAAAACATACCAATTCATGCAACTGGTCATGAAACTATTAAAGATCCAAAGAAATGTCGGCCCAAGGGCGTTTCAAATGCAAGATTGAAGGATCACTGGGAGAAGAAGAAGCCCAAAAAAAGTAAACAAACCTCTACGATTCCTTCCACAAGCTTACACTATACATATCCAGATTCAGGTAGTCAATCGTCCTTTATGTAATCAGTAAATTTTGTATTCAACTGATATCAGTAAGATGACCTTTTGAAAGTAAACGTGATTTTGGAGATTTTTTTGGCTAATACCGAGTAATACCGATCGTTGTTGCCATTGTACCAAGTTTATTTCGCGTGATACCGGTAACCTATATCGAGATATATATGAATTCTGAGCTATACAGACCAATACCTATGCATTACGAGATATTATACCGAGAAATACCGAGCAATACCGAGCTGTACCAACTTATACCTGTACCTAAAACGAGATATAATGAGATATACCGATCAATATATATGAATACTGAGCTGTACAGAGCCATACCTATGCATTCCGAGCTATTATACCAAGCAATACCGATAAATACTGAGCAATACCGAACAAAACCGAGAACCGTATTGTATAAAAAATAAAGACAACATTATTAGAGCTAAAAAATTTCAGTCATACACTATTGAAATTTAGTACATATAAGGTCATAAGCAAATTCAGCCCTATACAATGGCATATTTGAATGCCAGTTCAAATACCGATACCATTTAATTGGTTCTTGTTGTATTAGAACTTCCATATATTTACAAAGATACATTCCGCAATCGACACTATTATTTTGTGTCGGAACATTTCTAAATCCTTTGATTGGCCATTTTGTTATATCGATGTCGAAGGCGTCTTCTGTGTCTTTGTAGAAATGCGTAATCTAGATCACGAAAATCAAATTAGCATATAATAATGTTGAGAGTAGAAATGATCAGAAAAGAATTACGGATTACTTACAACTTCCGGGAGAATCTCTTTATGTGTCTTCTTCGGTAATGAATCATAGAACTCCCACCGCTTCTTTAACAAGTTGCAAAGTAAAAGTGTCCAATGTTTTCCATATATTATTGGAACAAAAATCAAATTTACTTTCCTTACAAGTGTTTTGTCTATATAAGAAACGAACGGTCTTGTGTTCGATTCATTGTATTGTTTGTAGTAGAGCTGGGTTTAAATAAAGAAGCAGTTGTCTGATTAGTTCGTATATTAGCAAACCGGCCTGAATCTTAACTACTTACCCAATGAAAGCTTGAAACAAATAGAAACGGTTGGTTGCGAGATTGAGATGTTGCTTCCTTCTGCGTTAATAGATAACCAAACGCATCTATGTGATTATTATCAAGCTCTTCCGACATTAATAATTCATCCAACTGGCTTCTATATATTGCTATATTTCCAACCTCGAAGATAGAATCGCTCCTGCATTTTAAAAAAAAAAAAATATCAAACTGTTGTATGAAATAGTAATCACTATGCTATAAAATGGAGTACTCACATAAACTTGAACTGTTTAAGGGCATTATCGATTATCAGACGTTTATCATCAGCAATTAAGTTTCTGCCTGGGTAATCTAATGTTTCAGCTGCTGGATTCAGAGGAATTTCTTTATTTTCATCAACTTCATAAACAACAATTTCTTTACCACTGGGCATTTCAACAGCAGTGACATTTGCTTGTTCTGGTTCAGCAGGAGTGAAAACAGTAGGGCCAACTGGAATAACAGGTGTAGGTTCTGTTTTAGGTTGTAATGCCGGAGTTGGTGTAAGAATTGGAGCTTTTTCCGGTATTCTATCTGGTTGATCACTTGCTATTGCATTACCTGAATCATCTTTGGTAACCTTTTTTCTTTTAATTTTCTTCTTCGTAATACCCGTAGTGAATGGTGTGGATACAAGTTTTCTTTTTCGATCATTTCTCCTCTGCACCCTTTGTGCTATCCCTGACCTGACAGTCGTGTCAACCTCATACTCACTTAAGGTTGTGTCTTCAGATGCAGTTGGAGATAAAGAAGAACCGGGACACAATTCTTTCTTGTACGACTTTACATAAGAAGGGAAATTTTTTTCAAAGAACTGCATCATGAACCGATCTTTCATTCCAATTCGTTCTTTCAAATCAATATTTTCCTTCTCTAAGAAAAGTATGCGCTGTTCAAGTATGTGATTGGTTGCTTCAACAGCTGTAACCTTATTGTTTATGAAGTTGAACTTGCTAAACAGCTCAAATATTGATTTACTTAATATCCGCAAGTTAGTTTCATCATCAACATTTGTTGAATCAATATGTGCAGATGATTCAGGCTGCGTTTGAGTTGGTGGTGCTGAGTCATGTTTGGGATCACTTGACAACCGCACTGGAGAAGGAGTGGGTGGACTTGACTCGGCTGTTGTGGGTGGACTTGCCACACGTATTGGACTGGCAGGTGGAGAAACAAGCAGCAATAAAAGCTTCTCATCATCAGTTACATCTTTCAATTCTACAATTATCTGCAAAATCTCATTGCATCTCATTAATCCATAAAACAAATACAATATCAAAATGCAATTCAATAAAATTATATAGTGACCGTACCTCATCATCTTGAAGTTGAGTAAACATACTAATTACTTCTTTCTCACTGTAAATAAAGTTACCATCCCATCGAGTAAATCGAGGACGGGATCGATCATCCATTACAGCATGAATTGTTGTATGTTCAAGAAACCAAATCTGTAAAATTAAAGAGAATATATTTTCGTTATAGGTTTTGTACACTAATCAAACATTTATTGAAAAAGCAAAGAATACTCACAATTAAAATCATTACAAAACCATTTACATAACCAAGGCCAAATCCTTTGGCTTGTTTGGAAGCAACAACGTTCAATTCTTTAACTAGGAAACTCCTAATTGATTCAGGCCAGTTGTACTGATTAAATGTATCAAGATTGTTAAGAAGTTCCAGGATGGCTAATGGTATGCGGAAGTTAGCCATTGGATAAAATATGTTCGATAGCAGGTAAAGGACGAAGCAATTCACGAGATCATCCATTGGAGTGCTACTATCCATCCTCTCAATGTCGCGGCGAATGTCATTTGTTGTTTTGCCACTGGATCTGCCACTGCCACTGTCAAAAATAATACCCCTATTTGGCATGCCAATCAATAATGCAACTTCCTCAGATGTAAATTTTAGAGTTTGTCCTTTGATAATGAAACTTTCAGTCTTCATGTCCCACTTCGATAATAGCATATGTATAAGTGGAACATTTTGAGGCATAAGAGGTAGGCGGAGGAACTGGCTGATTTGCAACTGACGCAGTCTATCAACCAAAGGATCTCCAAACCTTTTAACAAGCCCATTACAAACTTCTCTAAAACTCGAAGTCCGGCATCGGAAATGAATCTTTGGAGTATATCCCTGCTTAAAATCAATCGTTAGCAATGCTAATAACTAATAACGCCCAATACTAACTCCTAGGTATTGCTCGGTATTGTTCGGTACAGTTCGGTATCGAGCTGCACCGGCCTGTTACGTGCCAATAGTGATCTTATACAAGCAATTATAGGCAATTACCGAGCAATACCGAATATTATTGCTTCTCGGTATTACTCGGTATTTCTCGGTATTGATCGTTGCGCATAGGTACCGAGCAGTACCTAGCAATACCGACTAATTTTTATGCTCGTTGCGCATAGGTACCGAGCAGTACCGACCAATTCTAAAGTCATTCAGTTCTTTCATGGCAAAACCGCTAGTTAAACCCTAACCCTAAATACCACATAAGAAGAACACTGCTACCAATGCTAGGTATTGTTCGGTACAGTTCGGTATCGAGCTGCACCGGCCTGTTACGTGCCAATAGTGATCTTATACAAGCAATTATAGGCAATTACCGAGCAATACCGAATATTATTGCTACTCGGTATTACTCGGTATTTCTCGGTATTGCTCGTTGCGCATAGGTACCGAGCAGTACCAAGCAATACGGACTAATACCTATGCTCGTTGCGCATAGGTACCGAGCAGTACCGACCAATTCTAAAGTCATTCAGTTCTTTCATGGCGGTACCGCTAGGTAAACCCTAACCCTAAATACCACATAAGAAGATTACTGCTACCAATGCTAGGTATTTTGCCGACCAATGCTTGCAAATACCTAGCAGTACCGACTTTAAGAATGCTCGGTAAAGCTCGGTAGCAAGCTCAACCGATAACTTAACCAATCTTTAACTACAATAATACTGCAACAGTATTGCTCGGTAACTTGCAAGTTTATTCGTGTTTACAGAAGATGAAACTAACCTGAGGCATCGTAAATGCGGAGCTAGCAAGTTCACTGAAATGGAAGAAGAAGCGCCGGTTGGAGAAGATGAAGGCACAGTAAAGTTTGTCTCGCCAGTTTTTCTCGGTTCCGCGGAATAATTTTCGGGTCCGTTGTTCGTGCCAACATTTTTAAATTTCGCACGTGCCATAACCCCACTCTTTCGGGTCGGGTCACGGGTATTGTTGTTGCCAGGTGTCGCGTTATCAAGGATTACCGAACGTAAAGATGCGTCAGGTGGGAGGACGCAATAAAAATTCCTTCATTGGAGGCGGCTGGTTTTTCTCATGACTATATTTTTTTTCTTTTAAAATTTTTCTAAAAATAAAAAAAATAAGAAAAATTTTCGATTTATTTTTAGAAAAATTCAAAATATTTTTCAAAAAAGAAAAAATATATATTCTATCTATATATTTAATTGTTGTATTTTTTTCTTTTTAATTTATTTTAGAAAGAAAAAAATGGTTTTTAAAAAAAATTTAAAAAATTTCTAAAAAAATCCAAAAATATCAGAAAAAATTCCAAGCTTGCCCCTATTAGATCTATAAATAACCTCCTTGGGGATGGGGGAAAAGGCACACAAGTTTGGAGGCTTCTGGTGGCGATCAAGATCGGTGGCTGTGATCAAGACTCAATACTCTTACGAAGACTCCAGTTCTCCCCTATGGGAGAAAAACTATCCTGCAAGAGTTAAATTACCGATGGTGGTGGTGATCAAGACCTAATACTCTTATGAAGGTTCAAGTTCTCTCTCAACAAGGGAAAAACTGTCCGACAAATGTTTAAATATCGGTAGCAGTGGTGATCAAGACCAGGTATTCTTATGCATGCTCCAATTCTTCCATAATGGAAAAAAATTATCTAACAATAGTTTAAATATTGGTAGTACTGACGGTCAATACCCGGTACTCTTATGTAGGCTCCATTTCTCCCCCGATGGGGGAAATTTGTCCGGCAAGAGTTTAAATACCGGTGGCAACGGCAGTGATCAAGACTCGACCTCCTTATGCAGGTCCTTAGAGGGGTGCGTTGGTGGTGGCGATTGGAGTATGTGCTTCTGATGGAAGTCGAGCGAAGAGTCGTATTATTAAAGATGCACACTACCGTTGTCAATTGGATGAAGGCATGATGGCGCCGTATTCTTTGGAGATGCTTTACGACAAAACCATTTGATCATAGGCCCCAATTACAACCCTTTGGTATCATTTGATAGTAAAATCATCTATTAAAGTACATATTTTACATCCTCATTGATGTAAGATTATTTAAGAATAAATCATAACATGTTTGTTATGAGTTGAAAGTATTGCCAAATTTATCACTCTTAACAAATTATTACTGATGACTAATGAATTTTTCTACTTGAGTAATTTTAAATTTTGATAAATATTAAAAATTTCAATTTCATTGAAATTTAAGTTTCAAGTGATTAATTTTGAAATTTAGAAGCATTTTAAAAATCATATAATCCCTTATGGTTCATATTTTTAGCCAACATACATAATCCTCATCCATTTATTATGATATATTATCTGATCACTTTTATCAACTCTATCTATTTACTAATAGAAGATCGGGTTCAAGTACTGACATTATAAGTCCATCTGTGTGATAAACTAAAAATATTAGATTTTTGCATTTATTTTTATTTTTATTTTGCAAAAGAATATTAAGGATCCTCTGCGGTTTTTTATTGAGAAGCTTTATTGGGTCTAATTTTTGGGTGGAGCTCTTTTTGGATCAATACTAGACTTTTTTGTAGAAAGATTGTGTTTCTTGTGGAATCTTTCATCTTTCTTTTTTGGATGCTTGTCCGTAGCATCGTTAGCTTGTATTCATTTGTGATTTTTGCTCTTTCTTTTTGTTTGGGGTTTGTATTGGCTCTTAGGTCCTTATTGTATTGTTTTGTGAGCTTTAGTGAGCCGTTGATCCCCTTTTTTCTATTGTAATCATTTTTCTTTTTAACACGTATTCCCTTTTGGGGTTTTTGTTTAAAAAAAAAAGACCTAATACAAATGCAAAATAAAATATCTGCATGGATTATATGATCATATGTTAACTTAAAAAAAAATGAATTTTTATGATAAATTATTTGAATATTGTTAGGTTATCCTTCATGAAATTCAAGTCTCATCGACTATAATCCTTACAAAGAGAATGATCAAATTTAAAATGAAGAATTATTAACCTTGCCCTATAGGCAAGACAACTCACTCACGAAGTATACAGTAAAAAAAAATTAACTTTTACATTTGCAAATGCAGGAGATTTGTGAAGTTACAAAATAATTACTCTCTTTCGAAGCCATCATACATTTCTTCCATAGAGAATAAGAAATTTGAGTTTATCACCTTAACCTACACAACATTCTTAAAGCTCAAATTTAGGAGTTTTGGGCATTAGTTGGAGCTCAACTGAGCATTAATAGAGAGAAGAAACGAGGGAGAAAGAAAGGAAAAAAGCGGGAAACCATAGATGAAGGTAGTGATGGACAACAATTGGAGTGAGTGGTGATGGTGAGGGTGTTGCGGCCGCACGACAAGCAAAGACAACAACGATGAGACTAAGCACAAAGGTCACACGAGGGAGAGAGCATGAGAGGGTCAAGGGATAAGGTGGTCGACAGAGTCAAGCTACGGCTCACCCAAAGTTAGTGGTGCCTGCAGCTGCGGGTGCAGCTTTATGGTGGCTATGTTGGAGGAATCAACGAGGGGTGAGGGAGACGAGAGATCTGGTGAGGCTGGTGATTCACTAGTAGCAAACAAAGATGAC
This sequence comes from Dendrobium nobile, assembly GCA_022539455.1. Classification (NCBI taxonomy): domain Eukaryota; kingdom Viridiplantae; phylum Streptophyta; class Magnoliopsida; order Asparagales; family Orchidaceae; genus Dendrobium; species Dendrobium nobile. The sequence continues at coordinate 52,283,704 of CM039718.1, forward strand.
ATGAGAGAGAGAGAGAGAGAGAGAGAGAGAGAGAGAGATGAAGGTGCTCGTGCGAGGATATTTGTTAAATGAAACTGTTCTATACCCAATCAACCTCAAGAATCACTTGTAAAAATATGTCACGGCAACTAAACAGAAGATGCACCAGATTATAATGGAAATAAGACTATGTATGCTTAATTAGAAAAATAAAAGAAGAATATACTTTTTACACAAGGAGTTGTCACAGAATACTAGTGTTAACAAATGACAGAAGGAAAATGAAGAAGATTGTGAAATAAGTGCAACCTAACATGTACATTTACATACCAACAGAAAAGGCAATAACAGATTTCTTGATCTGTTATGTATATATCCTAAGCACAAATCAATCCATAAGCTTATATCGTTTCTCTTGGACACCAGTCACTCCCATCTGGATCTCTATTATGGTATGAAGTGGGACCTAAAGAAACATTGGCAAGCAACAACTCAATCTCCAGAACATTCTAGAATATCAAATACTATTTTCATGGCTTACCTCAATTTGGGGGATTTCTTTTAAAGGCCTGTCTGCAAAGTAGGCATATAAGGCTCTCAACACAGCCTGTGCATAGAGAATTTAAAAAATATTCAATAAAAAATAATAAATAAATAAATAAATAGAAGTCATGATACACACCTGGTGAGAGATAACCACTACAGGTGCCCGCTGTCTCTCAAGCTCAATAATCACAGGTTCGAGCCTAAATATAGGAATGAAATAGCAAGAACCAGACAAATTTTCAATAAGTTGAAAGGAAATACATTCCAAAAAAATAAGCTCTTATAACCATTACCTTTGTATGACATCAAGATATGATTCACCACGAGGATAACGATAACGCAGCTTATCTTTCCGACGAGATCTGAAGTCAATAGAAAAAAAAATTTGAAATTTAACTAGTCAACAAAAAAAAAAAGAATGAGCAGACATATTGGGATAAAAATGAAAATTTTAAGATCAGCAGGTCTTCATTGGGTAAGGCTGTGTTAAGGATCGACACAAATGCATAAAGTGATCTAGGTTCGAAGTGTGATCAATCCAGACTCATATGAAACATAATGGATCACACTTTGGACCCAGATCATGAGGTGACAAGTATGAAGGATTAAGTGCAAATAAATTTTGAATTAAGTAGCCAACATCTTGAAAATCAAGCATGAATGGCACTGGAGTTGATCATAGAAACAAGTTTTGAAAATTCAAGTATGAATGTATCTTTAGTTTGATAGCTATCAATCTTGAAAATTAAACCAAATCTTATTCAAGATGGTTGAGAAAATTTAAACTCCAAATTTAACAGAACAAAATTTAACAAGTATATAACAATAGTGATAAAAACCAATTAACATTACGTCATATAGTTAATTTAATTAAATACTAAGAATGGAAAATATAGAATGTTTTTCATCTTGAAAGCAAGGAACAAGAAACAAAGTAGGCTTTAGATGAGACTAATAAGCAATGTTCATACTCATATTCCTCAGGCATGTTCCTCTTTATCTCTTCGTAAGTCATTCCATCACAGGCCCCAGCATTTATCTCTTCGAGAGCACGCCATTGTATCTACAAGCATGGGCAACCAGATTACAACATTATATATTTAAACAAGCAAAATAGAAATTCAAAAGAATGTCAGATTTCGTAGAGAATTGGATACTGTTTGATATAAATGATTTGACCTTGGGAAATCCAACAATCGGAGTGGCTGTTAATATTGTTCGCTGAAGTGTGCTTGTCCATATCTACGCCACAACACAACAGAAGTATAAAATTTCACATTAAGGTAGCTTTATCTTCAAAGATCAGTGAAACTAAGTTGTATCATTGCAAAAATTAAAACAAAATTTTCAATGAAAGGAGTCCAATAGTTATTTCATATTGGTTGTTGTTACAGGAAAAGAAAAAGAAAAGGTCGATGCAGCCTAAGTTGTAAATATTTCAATTTTATATGTTAATGTTTGTCTCTGTTTGTAAGTCTATATTTGAGGTATGTAGACAGTTCAGTAATATATTAGTTTGGATTCCTTTAGTGACTTTGTACTCTGAAGTATTTGTTTTGTTGTAATTTGATTTCTATTAGTTGCTTCCGGTTATGTATTAAAAGTAAGATTGTGGATGTTTTATTAAGATGATGAAACATATTTTGTTTATGTGTGTGATATTCTACAATACTGATAAGGGGTATTGTGGGGCATTACAGTGATTATGATGATGGAAGAAGAATTCAAACGGCCAACAGAGCCAAGGCAAATTATGGTTATAAAGATGGATTGCGAGTGAGGATTAAATTTTCCACAAACAGTTAGGAGAAGAATCATAATTTTGTCAAAGTATCATGATCTTATCAAAAGTACTAATAATCTGGACAAATAAGATGAATCCAAAAATTTCTTTCAAGCGTTGCGGAAGAGCTATAAACCAAGTAGGCATAAATCATACCTATAGACAAAAGCTAAAAAGAATCAAGCAACTACCTTTTATTATATAAGATTCCACCAACATCGCATTCCTGAGAAACTCAACTATCATGCTACAATAAAATGAACCATACCAAGCATCGAGCTACATGAAGATGCGATTGTAGCAAGCATGAGGAAAAGTAAACCAAAAAAAAAAAAAAAAAAAGTGATTTTCATTACAGTTTTTGCATTGCATAATTTTATGCAGATTCAAGAAGTTAGCACAAATGTTACCAAGAAAAAATTGGTCCACTTTCCAAAACCAAATGTTAGTCTATTTAATAGTATTATAATAAGGACTTCTAATACTGGAAGGAGAATATATGTTTTAATATCCTCATAATTGATGGCATTATTCTCACTTATTTATTTTATTATTATTTTCTCATTTCTGCCTATTTATAGACCCAACTTACTCAAGTAATGATATACAATAATTTGATTCTTCCCAACAAGATACAACATTATTAAAGCACTGGCCACTTGTAATATCCAATTTTTCCTTAGGCAGTGTGCAAATTTGGCTCAATTCAATTATATCCCGAAATACCAACTTCCACGAAAAATCATCAAAGAGCATATCATTGCGTACTACTCATCAAATGGAGCCAATTGATATATTAAAGTATATGTCAATTTGCAAGGAAATGGAAATTATGTAATTAGTTTTGAATTGAATTATTTTCATAAAGTTTTATTTACTTTTAATTTACAGTAGCAGGGTATCAAATAATGTCGACAAAGCACTTCATGGCATGCACCAATGGATTTGAAGGACATTTAAGGAAAATTGGAAATTTATACCATCTAATTTCTATTTCTTTCCAGCCAAAGCCATTTCTTTCCTTATTAGCTCTCGATTTTAAGTGTTTTTGTCATGCTGGAAGTCTGGTGGGCACTGTGGGTGTTGATCGCAGGTGTATTAGAGCTGCATACCTTTCGTAGTCTCATAGCTCACTAAAATTTTATTTTGGCTGGTTTTTACTGAAAAATGTTTCCCCAAGTAGCGGGATAAAGGCTTGATGTTGTTGTTGTTACTGAAAAATGCAAAAGATATAGTTAAGGCTGAATAGAACCATATTCACTTTATATTTTATGTTTTATTTTGTACAATATAAGAGAAGGGTTGATTTGAGGTTAGTAGGGCATTTATGATACGCATGTTTTTGTGGTTTGTTAGATGGTCTATAAATGTAAACTATAAATAAAATTTTTTATCTACTTCAACTTTGTTGATGGATGTTGTGAAATCTAACATGAATATTATTGAAATCTAACATGAATATTATTGAAATCTAACTTTGTTGATGGCCTCTCTAAGATTTGTGTTATTTCTCACTCACCAACAAGGCAACAATTTCTCTCATTTTCAGGTATCTTACTCCCCTCATTTTAGATCCATCCATGTCTCTCTCGCATCATTCCCTATTCAATCACAGTCACATATATCTTCAATTGATCCTGTTAGTATAGGGATTCCTATATGTTAGCCTCCACCTCCTGTGTCAATTGTTCTACTAATTCAAAGGCTCATCTTACAATCATTTCTTTATATATTATGCACCTATTATTCATAATCATCATACTTTTGCTGAAGTGGTAGGCAGATCTTTGAGTTTAGGATTGGACCCCTCTTCTTCCGCCTATTTTCCTATATATTTTAATAAAGATTTTATTCCATCGCAACATAAGCAACCATTTTCCTTTCAAGAGAAACCCATGCACCATGACGAGGAATCTCAAAGATTGTTATATCGCTCTCATTGTTTATTATAAAAAAATTCTCATTTGGTCGACCCTCATAAATTCTTATCAGAACTTCACTTGATGGGTAAGTGTTCTGCTGGATTAATTGATTCACATCACATCATTATAAGACTTTCTTCAGATGTAGACTACATGAAGCTCTTCTCTAGGCATACATATATGATTTTCTAATGCATATGCCTAAGTGGTCTCCTCATTTTGATGCATCCGTAGAACCACCAATCACTCATATCTAGAAGCTTTTCCTCAATTTCTTTGCATTTCTTCAATCCATCCACTTTATACACTTCGGGTTCTATATTTGATAAACCTATACAAGCAAATGGTACTTCTACTCGGTTTTTGAGGTTTACTATTACAAGAGTTTTGGTAGAAATGGACATAACATTACTGTTGCAAATAAGCTAAGGATTGGCTTCTAGTCATATACTTATGGACATACTATAGTTTTAAGAAAATCAAATGTTCAGGGTCATGAAGCACATTCAAATGGTCATATCACCCCTTCTTCAATGATTGTGGCTTCTTCATCAGTTGACGTATGCACTCAAAACATGGGACTAATTGATCCTTTGAAAGTTGCATCTGGTGTACCTACCCCTGCTAATCCTTTCACATTCAACATCAACACCTCTCAAAATTAATTTTGATATTGATACTCTTGCTCTTAAGGTTACTCTCTCTTCTATTCATGAAGACACAAAAGTTCATAAATCAATGCATCCTCTTAATTCTTATGGGAGCATACTAAATGAAAATGCACTCGTAGATGGGAGATTTCATATCCTACTCAATAGATGGGGCTATAATGAGGCAAAAAAAAAACTTATCATTGCTCTCCATTTTTTACTAAGCTTCAAGCTTGGCTAGCCAATTAAGCTTGTACTCCATGATATCTTTATTTTTTACACTCCATGATATCTTTATTTTCTACTCCATATCTTTATTTTGTATTTTTTTCTCTAACAATCCTTATTAATTGCCCTTATTATTCTCCTACCATTTTCTTGTTATAAAATTCTATTTTAAGAAAATAATAATAACAAAAAACTTTAATTTACTAAAGCGTGAAGACAAAAAACAATTTCTAAGAAAAACAACAATAGGGTCAAAAAACCATCAATCAAGCTAAAGATAACAATAATGCAAAAACAAAAAAATTGATTGAATCCTGATTATAACTAATTTTAAAAGTACTGCCGAGGCAAACTTTTCTTTCAATTAAAAAAATTTTTGAAGTAAGAAGCATCATAATTATGCATTAACATGAAAGCCACTAAAAAAATACAGAAGGAATAAGTTTTTCAAGATTCTTACAGAAGCCGCCTTTTCAGATTTCAGTCGTTTATTTATAAAGTTGGCAAGTTTTCTTGAGTAAACCTCCCCTGCTTCGCTGCTCAGAAAAATGTTCATAGCATTACTTCAAAAATAATGTTACCAGAGCAAGATTCAACTTTATCACATATCAGAAGTCCATTGCCAACCTCAAAATTGCATCACCGCCAATTCTTCCTCTAACATTATCTTGGCTTTCACCATGTCGAGTTAGCAGAATAGGGCGGGGTGTAAGATGAGTATTCACCTGAAACAAAATAATAATAATAGTTATGGACGTACTAAAAGAACAGTCTTCAACAAAAAGGAAAATGCTCGACAAAGTTTAGTAAATCAGATTTTGACCAGTCATTTGTTATAATTATATAAATAAAATTTAGTAAATGGACAAAATAATCAATAGACTGTTAGGCACTTCCAATTTGGGCCCAATTTTTTTTCAATTGTTCAATTTAATCTCTCAAATCATTATATCTGAAACAATTTGATCCTACCATCAACTTTGTTTTAAGCCAAAATAAGCACCTATAATCTAGACAACATATGGCAACCAACCGCCAAACATTAAAGGCACCACATAGTTCCAGCAAGGAAATTGTGGGCTCCGAAAATTCGGCCCCGGCCTCCGCTTGCTTTTCTTATTCGGCGAGGGAGTTTTAACGAACTAAGTTCCGAGGTAAATTTTGGAAGGCAGATGGGTTTGTAGATAAGACACTACCCAGAGATTTCGCCCTCATTTTGGTGAGGACTTTATGATCTGAGTTCTGGTTTCCTATAGGCGCAAGCCCCTATAGTTAATTACCCCTCCCGATCACGAGAGAGAACTTTCGATTAAGGCTAGTCGTCAATCAGATACGTATAGAATACGTGTTATCTGGCATATAGTAGCAGCAAGGGTTTAGGATATTGGGCTTAGATTTGGGTATTTGGAAAGGTTTGGAAATTTGGAATTTGAAGGGTTGAGAGATTGATATTTAAAAATAGAAATTTCACCATCGTACACTTAAAGCGAATGGTGGGGGAATGGATGATGGGCCCGATCAAGATCCCATGGTTCCGTCGTCCCGGGCCATCGTGGTCCCTGGTCTACTTAGTCAGAGGAGGTAGTCGACCCAACCTGACAGAAGGATCCTTGTCGGCAGCCATGGGTTGCTTCGTCCAAGGGGACCTTGTAGACCTGGGGTGATGTTTGTCTAAGGGGACAAATTTAAATCCACTTAGCTAACAGAGGGCTTTGTGCCCCATCGATCATATCTTATTGATTCATATCTCAAGGATTTGACGCCATTAAGGAGCGTATTGGCTTTAGCCATAACCGCTATCTGTGGTGCCATTTGGCGGCAAAACCACTCGGTTCAGAGGGCCCCGGGTCATAACCGTTTACCTGCAATGCCATTTGGAGGAAAAACTGCCGGTTAGAGGACACGTACCACGTCCTTACTGGCAAGAGATTTTTTGAGAATGGATCCTAGTGATATTTTCGACCAGGCATTTGGCTCTTTGTGAGCTAGAGTAAATTTCAATTTGTCCGCCTTGGCAAACTGTTGCGGAGGGCGGATGATTTTGCTTTAAGTGTGTTGATGGTTAGATTTCAATTTTAAATATTTGGGATTTTTGGGATTTTGAGATTTTTGTGGAGTTTTATGAGATTTTAGGATTTTTGTGGGTATTTGGGTGGAGTTATGAAATATTTGAAATGGATTTTGGATATTTTGGAGATATTTGAAAAATATTTGGAAACCCCTCCGGTTGAGATCTGAATTCAACACGGCCATCATCGGGGTGTTTGGGGTCATTTTCACTTTATGGATTGAACCTTGTCAACTCTATCTATTGGTCGATAGAGGATCAGGTTTCGTAGGCTTCGTGCCTTTGTTAGTGAATTCATATTGTTGTAGGCCTTGAAGGCCTAATATGAATGTTTTAAAGCAAATATACCGGTCGCAACAATTTTATATTTGCTTAATGGTTCGAACCCTGTCGACTTCTATTGACCCATATAGAAGGATCGGTCTCGAACCTGAATTCACTTGTCAACCCGCGCAGCATCCCTAGACGTCACGTATGTACCAATAACACGCTCGCCGGGGCCCATGCGGGTTGAGAATATATTTTCCCCCTTTAGTGTACCTATGTGTATACAATTTATAGTGCACGTGTGGGGGTGTTCTTGGAATATACGCCTTCTGTCTGCTTATACGGAGGTTGCAGATCCGGTGGCGTGGCGTTGTAGTTGTGGACGCCTTCTGTCTGCTTGTACGAATGTTGCAGATCCGGTGGCGTGGCGTTGTAGTTGTGGACGCCTTCTGTCTGCTTGTACGAATGTTGCAGATCCGGTGGCGTTGCATTGTTGTCTTGATATTGACTCCCCTTTTCTCATTCACCGGGGATATGGTTCTTCTTGACTTTGAAGTTTGCTGCCCTGCTTTGGAAAGATCTCCTTTCAAGATCTTTAGTATAGTGGACTTGTAATTTTTGATATTTGTGGAGGCTAGAGTTGTTTCCCTCCTTGAATACAGGATCGAGAAGATCTTGATCATCATTGTCGTAGGTGATATCTACACTTGTGCCCACAGTGGTTCGCTATGCTTACGAGGTTTTCACTGTTGTTATCCACAAGTGGCTTGTAGTCATTTCCAGGGGACCGTTGTATCAGCTACGAGCTCCTAAGAGTATTCGTAGGAGAACACTTGCTTTTGCATTGAAACCACCTTTCACCAATCTCAGGTGGGCTTGATTGTACTTGTTTGACCTCGTAGGGATCATCGTAAGAGGTATTTGTACTTGTCGTGTATTACAGTTCTACTTGTAAGAAGGCGATGAACCCGGCTGCAATTGAAGGGTTACTGACTGTGGGAACGAATATAATGACCTTTGTGATATTATTGAAAGCTTATATCGTTGTTTGTGAGTGCACCAACAATTCATTGAAAGCTTGTGGGAACGAATATCGATGTGAGTGAACCAACAATTCACTCATATTTGGGATTTTAATAAATGACCTTCATTCATTCATTGACCTCTTTATTCGTAGGGGGTACATGTCTTCTACGACGACCTCCTGAAAGTATTTTGTAGAAGATCCATTATTTCTGCATCGAATCCACCCTTTCACCAATCTCGGGTGGGCTTGATTGTACTTGTTTGACCTCGTAGGGATCATCGTAGGAGGTATTTGTACTTGTCGTGTATTACAGTTCTACTTGTAAGAAGGCGATGAATCCGGCTGCAATTGAAGGGCTACTGACTGTGGGAACGAATATAATGACCTTTGTGATATTATTGAAAGCTTATATCGTTGTTTGTGAGTGCACCAATAATTCATTGAAAGCTTGTGGGAACGAATATCGATGTGAGTGAACCAACAATTCACTCATATTTGGGATTTTAATGAATGACCTTCATTCATTCATTGACCTCCACCTGCATAATCAAACTTAATGATTGATATTCAGGTAATCATGCATTCATTAAATTTGATTATCTAATTATGGTTCAAATCCAGATTCACATCCACTATGCTTGATCTAAGTCCCGGTGTTAAAATCCTTCTGGAGTCCAACTCAAGTTTCTTGCTTGAGTCTAAATGCTTGAATCATATTTGATGTGCGAACCAAATCCAATTTGAGTTCAAGGTGCTATGTCTCATGCAGTCCTTTGAGTTCAATTGAATGTTCAAATTACTCAAATTTGGGTTCCAATTTTATTTCAATTTGGTCTTTAGAAATCATTTTGAGTTTTGGTTCTGGTCCACAGTTCATTTGAGTCCACATCTTTGTTCTTTTGAGTTCGATCAAGTACAGGTACGATTTCACCCGAAATTTCGGCAGCCTCCCGGCGTCTCCCCCGTTTAGGGGAAAACTACGAGAAACTGGGCCTTTCCCACCACGCGCAATAAAGGCGTGTATGGTAGGTGTCCTCTAACGAGGACACCGCGGCCGTGATTTTTTTTGTTCCTCCCACCACGCGCAATAAAGGCGTGTATGGGGTCTTTGACGGTACCTGTTTAAATGACACAATTTGCTTTCCCCCCCGCTCGGGGGTACTTATAAGTGACCCCGCCTCGCCGTAGGTGCCGCACCGGGGTCCCTTCCCACCACGCGCAATAAAGGCGTGTATAGGCGGTTTTCCGGTGCGCCACGAACACCGAAGTAGAGTTTAGGCGATTGCTCGCTTCGTCGTAAGCATCAGACCGGCGTCTCATCCCATCACACGCAATAAAGACGTGTATAGGAGTTTTTCCAGTATGCTGCAAACAACGATGCGAGAATCTGAGTTTAGAGAGTTCGTACCTTCGTGGGCTTCGATGGCGGCGGTTTTAAAGATGCACAGTTTGCTTTCCCCCCGCTCGATGGTACTTATGAATGACCCCGCCTCGTCGTAGGTGTCGCACCGGGGTCCCTTCCCACCACGCGCAATAAAGGCGTGTATAGGCGGTTTTCCGGTGCGCCACTAACGCCGAAGTAGAGTTTAGGCGATTCCCGCCTCGTCGTAGGCGTCGGACCGGGGTCCCATCCCACCACGCGCAATAAAGGCGTGTATATGCGGTTTTTCGGTCCGCTGCTAACTCCGAGGGCGAGAATCTGAGTTTAGGAGATTTCGTACCTTCGTAGGGTTGCCGGCGGTGTCGGCCCGAGGATCGAGGCAAGAGAGACAAGCATTTGTAATTAATTAATCATCTAATTATAACTAATTCATTAATTACTTTTAATTATAATTAATATTATTTAATTATAATAATTATAATTAAATGATAATTAAATAACGAATTAAAATTAATAACAATTAACTATTTGATTATAATTAATCTATTAATTATAATTAATTATAATTAGTTATACCTAATTATAATTAAAAATAATTAATGTTAATTAATAGTTAAGTGTAATTAATAATAAATAACAATATTTAATCATAATTAATTATAATTAATATAATTAATAATTAATAATTAATTATAATTTAAAATAATTGTTTCATTAATTATAATTAAGATTGATTAATTATAAATAAAATTAAAATAATTACCTCTCCCTCTCCAATCTCTAGTTTAACAGATTTATGGGATTCGGCCGAAGCAGCACACTTAAGGGAGAAAGTTACCTTCCCAGCTAGCGAGCTCGTGTTGTTGCTTGCGATCAAAATGGTGTAACTTCCGATCTGCAGGAGGGAAATGTCGTGAAAGGAGGCGGGGAAGGTTCGCGTGCGGGAGGAGCACGGCAGGAGTCTGGGGTTCGGTCGGCCAGGAGTTCGGACAAGGCTCGGGATCCGACGGGTAAGGTGGGTTCGACCTCGGGTTTCAATCGGAGACAGAGGTCGGATGTCGTCGCTTCCGATCGAAGGAGGTCGGACGTTGTTGAGGCTTTCGATCGGCTTTGGCTAGGTATGAATGAAAGCTTCTTCTTCCTCTCTCTCTCTTTCTCTCTCTCTCTCTCTCTCTGCTTCTCTGAGATTGGGATCGGCACAAGCGGTGGTCGGGAGTTGAGTGCGGGAAGGAAGAGAGGTGTCGTGGGAGCAGCGGGATGCTTACGGGAAGGAGAAGCTGAGTGCCGAAGAAGTGAGACTCGCTCTCTATTTAACGACACAAACGGGCGGGAGCTTCTAAGGAACGAGCAAATCCCGGGAGATGACGCCAACGGCGCTGTTCTGTACGAGGTAAGCTATTTGAACGGGATTTACGCATGGATTCACAGAGAAGCAACTGATTAGGCATTGACATACAGTACCTTGGCAGAACTTCGGCAAGATTTCGGGATTCAACGGATATAAGTTATATACGCATTGGATTTATTCTTTCTTCCCTTTTTTGTTCTTTGTACATAGGTCAACAGAAATATAAGCATTGATTCTCAAATCCATTTAAGGAGACAACAATCTATTCCATGGCACCAAGGTAGAATTCAAGCATGAAAAAGGAAACTATATAGAAAATGATTCTCTTAAATAATGGAAACTCTTTTTTTTTCCTCTTCTCATGGATAGATTGATACAGTATACTTAAAAAAAAATAAAAATAAAAGCAAAATTTTCAAATCCATACCAAGAAGAAGACAATCCGACCAGGAAGATATCCACTGATGTTGTTCACCTACATGCCAAAAGAAAAAAAAAATTTAAGAAAGAGGATTACATATATATACCACAGGATCTTGGAAAGCATGATAACCTGACAAGGGATTCAAGTAATAAGGGTTCTTAAAGCAGATATATACAAATTTGTCATCGCAAGATGACATCAATAATTGTCCTTATCATTGTCACAAAAATGAAAGGAAAAATCCATGTTTAAGTTCAAAAAAAAAGTTGCTAAAATGGTTATCCTACACTTTTTTTTTTTAAGATCGGTGATTAGATTGCCTCAGTTGTGATATGGAGTTCACTGGCTCAAAAAAGGGCAAATCCTAAAATCAGTTCCTTAGTTTCCACTACTGCCGTCAATCCGACAACCCACCTGCTTCAGCCTGCAGCCAGGTTACAGCACTCCCAACAATTAATTCATCATCTCGAATACAACCACTCCTGCCATCAATCCGACAACCCACCTGCTTCCAGCCTGAAGGCTGGTTACTAAAAGACCTGCTTTATTGCAAATTGACTAGGAAAACTTCTTTCTTATTTCTTGCTCGTTTGAGTGGCGGGTTATGGTCATATGTAATTACCTTGTTTCTTTCTTGTCTAGGAGGGATTGTATTCCTATAAATTGTGTAACCTTTCTACCTTTTGTGAATAAGAAAAATATAGTATTCTTCTTCTATGTTTTCAACGGAGTATTAGAACCATCATTCTCAATCTTTCATACTTGTGGTCTACCTTCCACTTCTTGCAAATTTCTAATTCTTCCCATAATTCCTCTAAATTTTTTCTTTACATTATGATGATGGTTGATAAAAAATTGCTTAAGAAAAAGCTCCTTCTCTAGTATCACCTCTTTTTATGCATTAAGATCCTATGCTGACTCTAGTATCTAAGAAACCTTCACCAATCCTTGATTATGCATCTTAAGCCAAACCCCTTAGCACTAGAGATCAACGTCAAATTGTTTGCTCAAAAAGATATGGAAGATTAAGCAAAAGAAATAAGCTCAGCATGTAACTTCCACTTATGATAGCAAAATAATGTTGGGGCACTTTCACATTGTTCATTCAAATTTCGTGTATCTCAAAAAATTGTTTTGGCCTCTTCTTCTCAACAAAATCTTGAAGCATTTCAATATGAAACTTCTCGATTATCTAAACACACTTGAGCTACCTAACCTAATCATCTTTATAAAATGGCCCAACCATGTGCAATCATAAAAATAAAAAAAAAATATTAAAAAAAAAAAACCACGTGCAATCATCCATTATAACATTTGAGGGCCATCCCATGTGAACAATATCTTAGGTGCTACATGATTTATATCCCTTCACTGATGATCCACATTAGAACCACTTCAATCTTTGCAATAAAAGATAAATCTTAAACCAATGCCATTTTTCAAAAATTCATTCTTTTATAGAAATCCATTTCAAAAATCAAATTCAAGTCTATAAGATTAATAATGGGAAAGAATAGTTTTATTTCATTCATGGAGAATATCTCCTTCAACAAGAAATCATTTACTAAAGTTCTTATATCCATATTTTTCAACAAAATGAAATTGCATAGAAAAATTGACACTTTCTTGAGGTTGCTTGATCAATTATAAACAATAGTAATCTCACAAAACATTATTCGGGGGAGATTAAGCTTATTAGTACATACCTCAAAAATCATATATCATTAAGAATTCTAAATTAAAACTCATTATACTCTCACCCAAGCATATCCCAAAAGTAGATTTATCTACATTCCTCTCTAAGTGTTGGCACACTATATTTGTATTGGATACACCCTAGAACAACTTGGATCATCATTATCTAAAAAGTAAACTGAACCTAAAAGCAAAAGTATGAATGTTGATCCCAAATATCTTACGTGATAGTAATAAATTACTGTGTTAGGTTGGTGTTACGCAAGATAAGGTAGAATTTAAAGATTTGGATGCAGAATCAGCAAATCCAAAACTATTATCCAATCTTAATTTGATTTTTGTAACAATAAAAGACACAAAAGATTTTACCAAGCTATAAACAAATAAAATGCTAGCATAGTTGCAAAAAAACAAAACGAGGGAAGATCAAGGAAATAATATTTCAATTAAGGGATGACCAAAAAGGTGCAATTACTTGTATCTGCCCACCATTTCCGCTGACTTTGTCTATCATCTTTACATAGGAACCTTCTTCTACGGGTTCATAGACCTGGTTACCAATATTAAAAACATGTTGCAAAACAAAAGAGCATGGAGAGCTAAAGTATGCCAAGAGAGCAAGCAGCTCATGATGCTTAGGACCTTTTCATAATTGGCTAGTCGTTCCTTGAAGTCCCGTATTCCAGCTTCAAAATCAGTCCTGAAGCAAAACGAAAGCTACTGCATTTCTTACATTTTCATAGAAGTCGTCATACTTAGAAAAGTTGAAAAAGTTAACAGAGCAGCATACTCTTCTTCATAATCAGGGCTTTGTTGGATTTTGAGACGAATATTTCTTTCAATTATGCGTTCATCATTACAAATTGTCTCCAAAAATATAATCTGGAAATTGACAAAGACAAAACTCACCCAGAAACTACTCAATAAAAGAACTAAGAAATAAATTATGTAGTAGAGTCGCAAATTGGAATGGAAATTGTTTCTGATAAAAAAAAAAGAAATTCTTTTATCAAGGAAGAAAATCGTGGAAACGAACCTAAAAGCAGATTTAAAATGATCGGGAAAGTTCCATACATAAGCCGTTAAGCGCTATCTCAAAAGATCTTAAGGTTCAGCCAAAAAAATAAGTTAATACTGACAAGGGAAATAGATATATTCTTGCATACTTTCATTATCTCCGCCCAGCTTTACTAGCAGTACCTATAAAGATTTTGATTTTCTTGTTATAAGAATCCACCATTTCTCAGTTTCCATTGAGGAAGTATTAGCGAACATCATAGAGCAAAATAAGCTATTATCACCATTAGGAGCAGCCTTTCTAAAATTATTTGGGTTAGCCCTTGTGACAGCATATTTTTCAATCATTCCTACTAGGAAACAGGGGTTAAAGTTAGCATAGAAAAATGACTATGAAATATAAGCCAATAACAATCTTAACCATTACACCACTTCAACTTCTAAACTAAGGTTGTGTCATTCGAGGCAAATAGGTGAAAAGTCAAAACAATTGCAGCTAAAGCCACCCCACTACTGAAAAACTAGTGATTTGTGGCGAGCTTTGCGAGGAAAAATTTTTTGACAAAATTGCGCCGGATTTGTGGCGGAAATTTCCATCACAAATCCGCTGCAAACCCCTCACAAATAAGTTCATGTAAACCGATATCCATCTCATTTCTTTCATTCGCTCTCGACCTTGTTTGCACCTCCACACCCGCAGCGACTAGCCCCCCTCGTGATGTTCCTTGCTCGCGAGCCCTCACTGACGTTCGTTCTTCGTTTCCTTTGTCGCTGTTCGACTTCGCTTCTTCAACGACATCCTTCTTGTTGGATCGAGATTGGAAGCAACAACGGGAGCTCGGCCGCTGTGAAGGTAACTTTCTCCCTTTCATGCGCTTCTTCTGCCAAATCCCTTAAATACGCCGAACTAAAGGGTTTACTAAATCTGTGACTTAGGGAAAAAAGAGGGAAACAAAGGTTTTGTTGGTGGATCGGAAGCAATAATGAGAGCTCGCTCGCTGTGAAGGTAACTTGCCTTAAGAATTTTCCATTTTTTGTTAGATTACATCAAGGATCAGCCTTAAGCTCATATCTTTTTGCTTTAGTCATGGATG
This sequence comes from Dendrobium nobile, assembly GCA_022539455.1. Taxonomy (NCBI): domain Eukaryota; kingdom Viridiplantae; phylum Streptophyta; class Magnoliopsida; order Asparagales; family Orchidaceae; genus Dendrobium; species Dendrobium nobile. The sequence continues at coordinate 52,299,133 of CM039718.1, forward strand.
TTCTCACTAGACATTTGTAAGAAGTACCCGGGTGTATGCTTTTTGCTGATGATATTCTTCTTGTTGATAAGACTATAGAGGGAGTTTAAGGTAAACTTCAATTATGGAGGTCAACCTTAGCTAAAGGCTTTCGTTTGAGTAGATATAAAATTGAATATATGGAGTTTAATTTTAGTAATAATAGATCTAGTGAGGGGATTGTGACTATGGCGATCAAGACATTAATAAGAGCACATGTTTTAGATATCTTGGGTCTATTGTCCAAATTGATGATGAAATAGATGGGGATATTATTAGTAGAATTCAAGTTGGATGGTTTAAGTGGAGGAATGTATCGGGTTTGTTGTGTGATAGAAAAGTACCACTCAAACTTAAGGGAAATTTATATAAGATGGTGGTTAGACCTACAATGCTTTTTGGCGCAAAATGTTGGCCATTAAAAGAGAAGCATAATATTAAGTTAAGTGTTTCAGAGATGAGAATGCTCAGGTGAATGAGTGGCTTCACTCTTGGAGACATGATAAGAAATGAGCATACACATGAAAAGGTTGGAGTAGCTCCAATGGTAGATAAGAATAGAGAGAGTCGCCTTAGATGATTTGGTCACATAAAATGGTGGCCTTTCAATGACTCAGTTATGAGAGTAGATGTATTAAATGGACCTATGCTAAGAAAGATATAGGTAAACCTAAAAAGACTTGGTTAGAAAATATTAGAAATGACATTTCTTTAATAGATCTAAATGAAAATTTGACTCTTAACAAGGCATAATAGAGAAAAAGAATTTGTGTAGCCGACCCCACATAATGGGATAAAGGCATGATATTGTTGTTGTTGTTGTGGTGGTGGTGGTTTGATTACACATGAATGTAAGGGCTATAAACATTGATTCATGATCTTATTTCAAGTTTAAGTGACCACTAAGGACAACAATTAAGGTGTACATAGAATGTTGGCCATTAAAAGATAAGCATAATATTAAGTTCAGTGTTGAATAGATGAGGATGCTTAGGTGGATGAGCAGCTTTACTCTTATGTTAAGAAATATAGAGTTATAGACCTAAGATCATAATATTAAGTGAGGTGTTGCAGAGATGAGGATGAGAAAATAGATGCACGAATGAGCAGCACAACTATCCATGAAAACTCCTAAAATCATCACCATTGTATATTATTTTATATTTTTCTAAATTGATACAAATCTCATTATTTGGTTGTAGGAATTTATAGCACAAATTGTTATGGGTATTCGAAATTATAGAAGTTAGATGTATAATCAGTTATTGCCTAGCTGTAAGACATTAACAGAAGAATTTCTAAATGGAGTGAATTAATTTATACAGGCAGTCTATCAATTATCTTCCTTCATATCAGAGGGAAGGATTTGTTATCCATGTTCCAAACATAAGAATCAAGACTACCTCACACCAGATAACATTACTGTTAATTTATATCGCAGAGGATTCATGCCAGAATATTGGTATTAGACTTCAAATGGTGAGTACGATCCTCAGGCCCATCTATAAATTATAATATAGTTGAGGAAGACAAAGTTAGGACATTTGAGGATTTGGTTTATGATACAACTGGGCTAGAATTTCAACAATATACAGAAGAATCCCTGAAATAAAGATGCACAAAAGTTCTATGCTTTGTAGCACACTGCATAACAACCAATTTGGAATGCATACACTACTCACTCAGAGTTATCTGTTGTTGTGAAGATGTTAAGCATTAAGACAAAATATAGTATACCTAGAGAATGCTTTAATAAATTCATTGACCTACTTAAGAAGACAAATCTGGCAGATAATTTAATTCCAACAAACTTATACCAGACTAAAAAATTGATATCTAAACTTAGCTCGGAAAAAAATGAAAATTGATTATTGTGTTAATGGAAGAATGTTATACTATGGGGATAATTTGTCATATATTACATGTCATCATTATAATGCACCAAGGTTTAAATCAAATTTTAGGAATAAAAAAGGAAGAAGGATGTGCCAACCAGTCGGCTGTTATACTTACCCATCATTCGTAAATTACAACGTTTATATGCATCTATGAGCTCTGCAACACATATGTGATGGCATAAAGAACACAGCTCGCAAGTAGGCGTCCTAACGCATCTGTCAGAAGCAGACACCTAGAAACACTTTGACCGTACACATCATACCTTCGCCGCATAACTAAAAAATGTAAGATTAGGTTTTTCTGCATATGATTTTACTCTATTTAGCCAATCTGCCTTATCTTACTCATGCTGGCCTGTGATACTCATCCCCTATAATCTTCCTCTAAAGTTGTGGATGACTACACCCTACATATTTCTGATCCTTATCATTCCATACCCACACAATCCAAAAGTAAAGATAGATGTGTTCTTGCAACCTTTAATTTATGACTTTAACTTATTGTGGAATGAAAGAGTTACTACAAATGATGTCTCCACAAAATAAAATTTCACATTGAGAACAACATTACTTTAGACAATTGATGACTTTCCAACATATGGTATGCTTTCTGGTTGGAGCACTACAGCCAAGCTAGCTAGCCCATATTACATGAAAAATATAAAATCATTCACTTTGAAGCATGGGGGCAAAAACACTTAGTTTGACTGTCACCATATGTTTTTACCTATAAACCATCCATTCAGGTGAAATAAAGAATCCTTCACTAAAAATAGAGTAGATACAACACAACCTCTACCAAGGCTAAGTAGTGAGGAAATATTTAAAAGAGTAAATTTCATACCCACGATAATTGATTCTCTATCATGAGTTATTTACAAAGTACCCAGGTATGGAGTTACTTATAATTAGACAAAGAAGAGTATTTTTTGGTCTTTACCATAGTGGAGAATAAATTTGATCAAATATAATTTAGATGTGATGCATATAGAGAAGAATATTTTGAAGGATTATTGCAGGATGAAAATGCTTGAGTTGAAGAATGGTGGAAATCGTAAACTTCTAAAGACAAGTTTCATTCACCTTCACTTTAGAACAGAGGTGAGCGGTTTGTGAATGGGTGCAGAGCCTAAAGCTACCCGATAGATATATTTCTAACCTCGGTATATGTGTTGATATGAGATCAGGTAGATTATTTGGATTGAAAAGTCATGGCTGTCATGTAATCATGGAATGTTTGTTGCCCATAGCTTTCAATTCTTTTTCAGATTCAATCATAAATCCCTTGACCGAATTAAGTATTTTCTTCAAGGACTTATGCTCATCAAGACTGAACGAAAAAGCTTTGTTATATATTGAGCATAACATTCCTTTCATTATGTGCAAGCTTAAGAAGATATTTTCTCTAGGATTTTTTGACTCCATAAAACATCTACCCGTGCCTTTACCATATGAGGCTAGACTTGGTAGACCAGTTCAATATCGGTGGATATACCCGTTTTAAAAAATAATTTTATGCAAACATAACATATCAAAATTTATTAGCAAATTTCTAATTCACTCCCATACATTTTTAGGTAATTAAATAAACTTCAAAAGACTATAAAGAACAAAGCACGTCTCGAAGGATCAATATGTGAAGCATATTTGATGTATTAGACTACTCAATTTTGCTCATACTACTTTGACACAGAGTTAGAATCGACAAGGACTACTGCACTCGAAATTTGGGTAATCCAGATATATGTTCATCTACCAGTTACATATCAATATTCAACATAAGTCATGAGGAAGCAAACGCTTTTACTGTGTGTTATTTGACAGATAAGAAGATGAGAGTTGTCATGTTATACACACTACTTAATTGTGTTGAAGTTAAGTCATATCTAGAGTAAGCTTCAGTTAAAATTCTATATATTCTATGGACTCATACATAGAGACCCAAAATTAATTTTTTTTGTAGGATATTCGTTAATGATCTGAATACAACATCACAATTAGAGCAGAAAAAGAGAGTGGGATCTGAATTTTCAGATTGGTTCAATAAAACGGTATGTATTTCGACACGTATCTTCAACCTTATATATAACTAATTAACTTGATGAAAATATATATATATATATATATATATATATATATATATATATATATATATATATATCAATGTTTAAAATTGCGTATTCGGGTATTGAGGCATTTTTCATTCGTGAGGCAAGGCGTTTTGAGGCGTAAGCCTCAAAATCAAAAGATTGCGTAAATATAAAATAATAAATTTTTTATATACTAATGAGTGAATAATATAAAACATAAAAAAGCATAAGATATGAAGTGAAATCAAAATATCCCAATAATAAGACAACATAAAATATAGTTCAAATCAAAATTTTATCTTTCCTAAATCACAGTATTATTTTCATTAACATATAATTCCAATTTCCAAAAACAAATAGCAATGACATATCACATAAGAACTCATAAGTCATCAACACTGTCATCACTAAGGGGTTCTTCATTTGAATCATCATTATGATGAACTGCTCTCTCCCCTTCCTCTCTTATAGAGTCCAATGTCGGGCATTTAATTCAAGATTTATGTAAGTTTTAATATATATATATAGCGTGAGGCATAAACCTCATGCTAGTGAGGCGAGGCGGGCCTCAACCAAATTGAGGCGCAAGCCTCATAAAAAAAACTCGAGGCGTAAGCATCGAGGCGTTTTTTACTGGAATTACGCAAAGGCGAGCCTCATATTGCGCAATTTTAAACCATGATATATATATACACTTTCTACATCAACCATGTCCACAATAAAGTTAGAGAATTGCAAGACCAAGGTTTAATGAGTCTAGTTTGGGGAACTATGAGAGCAGTGAAATGTTGGCCAATTTTTATTGTCAACGATTAAAGATTTCAAACCAAAAGATTTGTGTAAAGGTTGAAAAATAGAAAACTTTGGTGTATATGTGAAAGGGAATAATCATACAGGTGATGATTGTGAGTATTATGAGGTCTTGCAGGAATCCTACAGTTGGATTATCCTGGTGAATGACACAACTTATATCTTTTTAATTGTGATTGGTTTGATCTAGTGCCAAATAGAAAAATAAGGGTGCGTCCACTTTATAGTATTACAGAAGTAAAACGCGATAGAATATATGGAAAATACAACTCATTTGCCTTTGCTAGCCAGGTTACCCAATTCTTCTTTGCTAACTATCCAGGTAAACTGAGGGGTAAGCAAGATTGTCTTGTAGCCATCAAGACTAAACCTAGGGGGGGTATTGAGAATAATGCATCAATACCAGCAGCACATCAAGAAGAGTGCAAGTCAAACTTTATAGAGCCTGCTAATGATGTAGATGATCAACTTGCAGTTAATGAAACCGAGTTATTGTTAGAGGAGGTAGACTTGGACATTGAGAAGTATGTTGACGATGTTAGTAGTGAGGATTTGGCCTCATCATATGGAAGTGAATTATCTAGTGATTAATAGTTAAGAGGTAAATATGAATAAACAAGTATTTTTTTACATGTTAGTATGCACATACAATAGTTTATATATAGTAGTTCCTTTTTTACATGTTATCCCAATGGAAGTGTTTGATATGTGGTTCAAGGAGTTTGAGGTTAGTAAGCCACAATATTATCAAAAGCTGTCCATATTTTATTAAGCTAATAAAGAATATTTTTTTCCTAATTTTTTTGTGCAGCGAGATTTCTATTGGTTGTCGCAGCATGATACACGTATCATAACAAATTTTGAGAAACATGGAGTGACTCGCTTAGGAGACATATTTGTCTTCTTTGGATTGGGGAGGGTGTATGGGTTGAGCTAAGGAGTGCTTGGGGTAGCCCATACTATACAGCGAGGAGGGGGTAAAACAGGCAAAATAGAGCTTCTGACATTGGGCACCTGTGAAGCTCCCTACATACTTGGGGCTCAGTTCTACACACTGAGCATAGATGACAATTAGTAAGAACTTTAATAAATTTTACTAATTTCTTTGTATATACATTATAATGTAAGTATATTGCAGAAGGAGATGGTTGGTAGAGAACCCACTGTGATTGAGTTATACAGTCGGACTCATAGGCGTCAGCAGAACCAACAGTGGGTGGAAGAGAGATCTAGGAGGGCATATATAAGTATATAAGAATATTATACTTATAGAAATATTGCAAGTGACGAATATACGGACATTAATCTTATATTATGTTTTGTTCGTATGATGAGTATACACGACTTCGAGAGAGCCAATCAGCAGCTGGAAAGGGATCTTCTATGGGTTCTGCAAATGTTTCTGACTATTGCACTTGGACGCAGGTAGTACGCAGAATGCAGAAGGGGTGAATTTATGGATTAAGCTCGTAGACCTCTACATATGAGGGGCAGTCCTCTTCTGCCACCAGCCACTCCACAGGCAGCCAGAAGAGTTAGTTAGCCAGTAGGTGGCTTAGCAACAGAGTTAGAAAATGTCTAAAAAAACTCAAGAGGACATGAACACTTATTGGAGGAGCTTAGAAAATTGAGCGAGCAGATTAGCGGATCTCAATCAACTCCTCCATCGGCCGAGCAGGACAGCGAGCATACAAATTCAGATTAGATTTTCGCCTGAGATGGCTTTTGATATATTTGATGTATAAGATATGTTGAAATTGTAACAGTGTTATAATGTTTTTTGAATTTTATTGAATATGGTTATTTGTTCATTAATTTGCGCAATTTATATATTACTCTTTGATTATATTTGCTTTGCATAAGCTTGGATTGTGAATGTTTGAAAGCCCAAATAATGATTGTAGGAGCTTTTTTTTATGCTATAGGTTCGTGGCAGATTTGCGGTGAAAAATCCGCCGCAAATGTTGAAACGATGCTCTGGTTTTAACATTTGTGACGGACCTATCCATCACAAATTGCGTCGGATTATCCACCGCAAATCTGCTGCAATTTGTGACCGAATCTACGGTGGACCACAAAAACGAAGCCGTCGTTTTATTCCGTAACAAATCCGTTGCAAATCCACCACAAAACAAAATTTGCAACAGATTTCTCGAATTTGGCTGCCGCAAATAGCTGGTTTTCCTGTAGTGCCCTCAGTATTTACCTTGTATAATAGTGGTATCTATCTTGCATCTGATCTACTGTATCAGCTAAATACTATTTTGGTCGCATTTATCTAGTAGGGATTTGAACAATTTGATATCTAACCAAATAGTCCTCTACCTGCTTCAGCTCTTCACTATAAATGCCTAGATCAACTTGATCCAAATTTCCGGTCGCCAAAATAGCTGATACATATCGTTTTACAATACTTGAAAAACTCTAAACTTTTCACTGCATCTGGTCTTCTTTTGTTGCATTCATGAAAAAGATTTAGTTCCAGCTTTTTCAAAAACATAGTTGAATATAGGAGCTTTTGTCCACGAACACTTGTTTTGGAAAAAGGAAAAAATAACATATACCAACAACCGTGAATGAAAAAGATACTCGACTATGTAAAACTGATCATGATTGATTCCTCAGATAGAAATTGGCAAAAATTATAATACAAAATTGATCCCAATTTTATCCTTGTTGGATTAATTACAATCAATTTTGTATGGGCGAAGGACTAAATTAAAGAAATGTAATAATCTACATGACCAATGCATAAATTATGGCAAATTCTCCAAATACATTAGGCTTACATGTTTGTCTGCCTAAACATAGGCACGAACATGATGATGCGGACAAAACTCTACATGACCAAGGCGATATAAAGTAACTGCAAAAATTATGAAACAACATGCCATGGAATTCAATTAGAACAAAACATTTATTTATAATTTATTATTTAGAGATGTAAACAAACTTAAAAACTAGTATTTCCTAAGAACATCATATTACATTGAGATTACCGTGAACCAAACATCCCTTCTATTATGTTTGATACTTTTTTTATCAAAATATGCCTACAAAGCCTTGTTAATTATTTTAAAAAGTTATCACCGACTTTTTTTAGATGTTTTTAAGAACCTTCCAAACAAACTTGGACCAAATAAAAGACATGCCTACCATTATAAAGACTAAGAAGTACATGAAGATATACATGTATTTTGGCCATTTTACACTTAAGAGCTAATTACATGATCTTCATTTACTTAGGAGAAAATTCATATTCAAGTGATTCAAAAAAAAAGTTTTAACTAAAAAATAAAATTCTTGTTTAAATGCCAAAAAAAATACTTGAACAACTTTTATGCTACTTTGTCAAACCACCCTTTAGTTTACTACTAGAAAAGAAGAATGGAATGCCGAGAGTTTAGCAAAAGGGTTTAAAAAAGCATATCCAATGCAGGAAGCTCCGAACTACATAATTTGGGGTTCTAAGGAAGGATTGATGAATGCGGTTTTAACCATTAATTGCAATACGGTTGTTTTTCAGAAACCAAGTGATGCTATCAAGAATTTCTGTACTTTTCTTTTATTTGAACAATAGTATATTTTATTTTCTATTTTCTTTTCTTTTCTTTTTTAGCTATCCAATGATGGGAAAGCATCCAATGATCATGATAGATTGTGCATAAGACTTGGTAGACCTTTGGTTTGCTGGCTCGATTGGTCCTTGGCTACTGATGGTTCACGGGTTGGCTGTTTGGAGCTTATGGCATTGAGCTCATTCTCTTAAGTTGTTGAGCTGAAGTTTAGTAGCTCATTAATATCCAAAAAGGTACCTCATTAAGAAGATTTACTTTTGGAGTGGCCTTGTCCCTTCCCCTTCCCCTTTCTTCTTGTCTCTTGGGAAATCGTGGCTTGTGTTTAATGGGGGCTGAATTCTATGCTTAAAATTCATTATAAGTTGCTGTTTTCCGAGCCTTTACCTCTTGGGATTCCGATCATTTTCTGTTTTTCCGCACCTGGGCTCTTTCCCGATGCTGTGCCCCCTTGGTTTCCTGCGACCTGCTTGTTTCCCACAATTGTTGTTTCGGTTCCTGTGTTTGGATTGATTCCCGAATGGTTTGGGAAGATTTCTATGCTAATAATGCTTCGGTTCTAATGGAAATTAAAGTCATGTGGCTCTTGGCTTTCCCCTTCTTTGCCCATAAAAATGAGATGATGATGAGAAGGAAGTTAGTTGATATTTGTGAGCATATTTGCTATTAACCTGCGGGTTTATTCGGAAATCCTGCGGGCTCTTTCCACCCTTCTTTTCTCATCCCCTCCGGAAATCCTGCGGGCTCTTTCCACCCTTTCTTCTCGGGCTTCTAACCTCTTTGTCTCTCCGCAAGTGCCACTCCATCTGTATCCTTCTTCTCAACAGTGAAGCAACTTTAGGGTGTCGTGTCTTGGTTGATTTGGAAGCATTTGGACAGTCTTGCAGTGGTGGACCATCGGTTTGCTAGTCTTATGCACTTCTCTTATTTAATCTACTATTCGATGCATGTGAGGAACTCGCTCTAACGGTTGTCTGAGGATAGCGTCATTTTAATTCTTTAAAATCTCCTAGTATTTCTTGTTGTGTTTGTCAAGTTTTAGTTGTCCATCTTTATTTTAATAGTTTGTTTTAAGTTCCATCCATTGCGTCAACTTCTTCTTGTGTGTCTACATCACCAAGCAATAACGTCCAGGTCACAATTAGGCAACACCATCAATGCTTGAAGCCAATTTTTTGTATGAAGAACTGGTCATTAAAAAGAATAAAGAAAAGCGTGCATTCAACTAAAAAATAAATTTATAAGAATGCTCTTCCAATTTGCTGCCACAGGTTACCTTGCATTTTCCTTCGGCCATTTTCATTATCATATTTCTTCGTCGTTTGGTGCTATTGGTGGCATCAAATACACCAACCTGTACCCAATCAGATTACTCGAATGATAAAAATGATCAAACTTACAGAAGAAAAAAAAAAAGGAAAAAGAAAACATTTTACCTGACCTCCTTCCTGCATCCAAGATAGCATATCCTCCATTGCTAAGGCTGCAACCTAAAAGGGAAAAAAATAAAATAAAAAAATTAATTAAAAAAGATAAGTCATTCACCAATGAGAGCTTAATTTTTTTAGAACACATTAAAATAAATCTTGTTTTACTCAACACATAAAAAGGAGATAAAAGAAAGTTGCAGCAGAACTTCATGTTAAGGCCAAAGGATTTAGCCTAATGATAAGAGAAGGTTGTTTCTTTATTTCGTGAGCTTTAGTCACACGCTTTATGATTTATCACTTACTTTGCGAAAAAGAACTGTAAGCTAAGAAAAGAACATCCACACAAAAGGTTCATACTGGAAATGAAAGATTTTCAGGAAAATGTTAAAAAAAAAGATTAAAACATGCAGAAAAAACATGAAATGCCAAATATTAGTTCGTTTTAATACAAAATTCCAGCAATCTGACCGGTTTGGGAGGTAAGAATGAATCAAGACAAGAAGGTATGCAAATAACTTGACTTTTGAAAGATAGATTCTAAGAACAATAGCAGACACATAAGCAATACGAAAACTGTTCTCACCTCATTGCGTGCTTCCACACCCTCTGGATTGTCCCCTCGAAAAAATTCAGCAGCCTGTAATAAAATGACTCCAGTCAAACACTGTAACATTACTGATAAAAGCACAGAAAATTCAAAAAACATAAGAAAGTGATGATTGATCAGAAGAAAACATGGCAATTTAATAGGATGAAAGAAAATAAAAAAAGTAAAAAAAGGTGCCAGTTGACATTGATTGAATTGCATTCTATCTAACATGCTGATCAAAACTCGGTTCTCTGAAGGCCATTGAAATGACAAGTGAACATCAACTCTTACTAAATATATTCTATACAGCAAAAGCTTGGGATCATACTACTGACAATGCAAGGACATGCAAGAATATTTCACTAAGGGTATGTTTAGCACAACTTTTTCCTACTTTATTTTATGAAACACAACTAAAGAGTCATTTAGGGCACTTATTCTTTGCTCCGTTCTAAAAAATTTCACGTCCCAGCATTAATTTTCGCAACCTCCGAAAGCCTCCCACATTCTTTCGCTTCCCGCTATTTTGAGCCTCCATAATGATGTCAATAACCTCAGCTAATATAAATTATCATTCCCAGCAAAAAAAATCCATCATCTTCATCATCAAGTAGTTTTGCAATTCTAGACCACTTTATCAGTTTCACCGCTCTCCTCACCAGATCTGGTCGCGCTACATCCTACAAAACATCATCCCATCAGCTGCTTCGTTGGTAGATTGAGGGTTGCTTGATCATTAACGCAAGAGATATACATTGCAAGATTCTTATCCTGGCATCGACATGCATACTTTGTGCAAGCTCCAATATATACAATGCAAGCCGTGGTTTCAGGTTCTGAAAATGTCGCCTCCGAGAAGCTCCAAAACCGTTAGCCCAAATAGTTGTGATATTCAAATAACATCTTCCCATCGGCTACTCCTTTGTAGGTCAGAGGCCTTCATGAGCTTCCCTGCCCAAATTCAACAGATATATTATGTGCAAAACCGCAATTTCTTAAATACAATTTGCAATTTTTGCTTCTAGAAGTGATCAGCATTTAGCAAAAACTCCATATGCCTTTTCCCAACTTGCCGTTGTACTCTAGGTTCCAACATAACAGAAATCTGTTATGATTGCTTATCAGAATAATAAAAATGGGAGTTGCCTTAGCTACTGCTCTAGTTGCAGTATGCTACTAATTTTGTCGCTCAAAATATTTTTTTACAGCGTACAAACAGATATTTATTGCTCTGCATATATGTGAGTGGGACATTCGAGGGTTTTTTAATATTATTTCACATTCTCTGTTACTCATTTATGATTAATGTACATCTTCATTTTGAAAATATTGTTGTAATTGTGTGCTTTTGAATACTACAACTTTTCAAATGAATAGGAGTATACAGACAAACACATAGATCTGTTTATCATATCATTTGACTTGGCTGTGGAAATTATTGTTTTGAGTTGAAGGTCAAGACCTGTGTTTATAAATGCCATTGGAGAGCTGAAAAATATTTCTAATTTGAGGTTGTCCAGCCCTTCTCTGTTATTGGTATAAATTATTTTGGAACTTCAGAAAATATTTTGATGGTATATCATTGTAAGACCCCAGCAGATATGAAGTTTAACTATAAGTAACTTGTAAATCATTTTTTGATTTTCAGGCTTACACCTCAAAATGCTTTGAGGCTTAAACCTCACCTCAGAGATGGAAAACGCCTCAATACTCATTTACATAATTTTAGACCTCAGTTACACTCGACCAAAGACAACTTTCCTATGCCACCTCTAGGAAAGTGTTTAATACTCCGAAGTTTGATATCAATGAATTTCTTTTTAACTTACTGTTAAGTGCTTGCAAATAGGTAAATATTATCTTGTTGATGCTAGATACCCAATGAAACGAGGGATTTTTAAGTCATATTCAGATATGAAGTATGATATTCCAGATTTTCAACAAAAAAGTCAACATGAAAATGGGAGTCAAGAAACGTTTAACAAGAGATATTATTCATTGCGTGGTGTGATATAGATTGTTTGGTATTTAGAAGAAGTGGATTATATTGCCCACAAATTCATTCAAGATGCAAGTAAGATTAGTGGTTATAATGGCATTAAATAACTACATACATCTTCATCCCTCTCAAGATGAACCATAATTGAATATTTGTGAAAAAAATCAATAAAGTATACCTCCAAAAGAGTATGAGTTCCGAATTGGGCAGTTATCAAAAAATCATGAAGAAGATACAATAGTTTATTAGGCATGAGATGACGTAGGAATTGAGAAGATGATATGATTAATGCATCAAATAACATTTACAATGATTAATGAAATAAATTAGAAATCACTTTCTAAACTAATTTCTCTAGAGTCATTGTTCCAATTTTACAGTGCTCTCTCACCACAACATTTTGTTTTTATTGTTCTCTACACATTCTAGACAACGAGACTTCTTTATATTTAATGATGCTTATCTACCGCATTTTTTAATTTCTTAACCTGCACTCTTTTTATGGAGAAATTATTACGTCTGGTCAAAAACCGAACGGTCCGAATGTATACCGAGCAATACCGAGTGCTCAATACCTAGTTTTTGGTGACGTGGCGTGTGATTATTGGCCTCTGAACGCGTTCGGATGACCGCACGTAATAATTGCTCCTTTTTATGATTACCATACTTATAACAAAAACACAATAAAAAAATTCTCATAAAGGCATGCAAGACTCATTCTCCTTCCAACCCCCATGTTTGCTTACAAGAATAATGCAGAAGCAATAATTAGTTAGGCCTTTTAGTTATAAATATTTATATGAATTACATTGTTATTCTTCAAAATAAATAATTTCATTACGAGACAAAATTAATATGATTCTAATCATTTCCAAATAATTTTGAAGTATGATGGCATATTATTATTGTTCATCAAAATATGTAGCACCAACAAATCTCCAATTGCACCAACAAACCTCATTTTACATCACCTTAGAGTATGTAGAAATCAAAAGGGTACACATTTACTATAATACAATGTTGTGAAATCCTACAGCAAAACCATTCACATTATTACTGAAACAAATGTCCTATCCCCAGATTTTGGATGTTTAGCTTTCACTTAATTCTAAAATGAAAAGCAGAGATAATGTAAAATCTACAGAAAGAAATAATGAGAAACAATTACTGTGCACAATATTTTGGTATATCAATCAAACTTCAAATAAAAAGGGATGTCCAAAACTCCCAGCTTGATCGAAGTTGTGGCTAATATCATGTTGGCTAACTTGAGGTCATTAGCGATATCAAATTGTCTGCCATGCATATGAAATGGAGATTTCATGCTAATTCAAAATAAAACAGCTTATAATATTTGATTTGCTTAACAAGTGCAAACAAAGAGAAGTTATTTGGATTTTTGAATAAATACACAAGCAACAAAATGAGATTAGTTAAATAAAATGCCTGCATACAACAAACGATAAATAGAAAGTGGCTGGGCATGAATCAGAACTTACAAAAAATAAGTAGACTATTCAGAAAGGAAAATAACTAAATAAAATTCCTGCACACCTGATTCACTCCATGCTTCAGACGACGATACTGACCAGTGAAGGAAGTGATTAATTCAATATATAAAGCCAAAGTAAGAATGTCAGAAACAATTTTACAAACTAGCATTGTATAATAATAGGGGCATTCATTTACCTTGCCAACATTGAAATGTTTGGTTTCATGACCTAACCATCGTAGATATCTTGTAAGTTTGACGGCAGTGAAAGTCTTTCCTCGAGCTGGCAGGCCAACCTTCAGAGTAAATCATAGCAACAATACTTAATTGAAAATAAAGAAACTGCAGAAGGATTAAATGAATGAAACAATGACCAAAAAAAGGACACGAAGATTGTTGGAGCACTTAAAGCTAAATGAACAAGGTGTGGGCTTCTAAAAGCTTGAGCATGTGATCAATGGTGGAACAAGGGGTGGTTGATGGGGGCAGCCGACACTTTAATATTATATATTACATAAAAATTCCGCCCCTGAAACCTAAATCTAAATGAACCAGTTGTGGGCTTCTAAAAGTTTGAGCATGAGGTCCATAGTGGAACGGTTCCACTGGAACCAGGGATGGTTGATGGGGGCAGCCAACACTTTAATATTATATACAACAACAACAACACCGGTGTATGCTTTTTGCCGATGATATTATTCTTGTTAACAAGACTAGAGAGGGAGTTGAAGGTATAATTAAATTATGGATGTCAACCTTAGAGTCTAAAGGTTTTCATTCGAGTAAATCTAAAACCGAATATATAAAGTGCAATTTTAGTAATAGATCTAGTGGGGGGATTATGACTTTGAGCGATCAAGTTATTAATAAGAGTTCACATTTTAGATATATTGGGTCTATTGTTCAGAATGATGGTGAAATAGATGGGGATATTATTAGTAGAATTCAAGTTTGATGGTTGAAGCCGAGGAATGCATCAGGCTTGTTGTGTGATAGGAAAGTCCCCCTCAAACTTAAGGGAAAATTCTATAAGATGGTGGAGAGACCTACAATGATTTATGGTGTAGAATGTTAGCTATTAAAAAGAAGCATAATATTAAATTAAGTGTTGCAGAGATAAGGATGCTAGGGTGGATGAATGGCTTTACTCTTAGAGACAAGATACGAAACAAGCATATATGTGAAAAGGTTGAAGTAGCTCAAATGGAAGATAAGATTAGAGAGAGTCGCCTTAGAATGTCTAGACATATAAAATGAAGGCTCTAATGACCCGGTTAAGAGAGAAGATGTATTAGATTTGACTTATGTTAAGAAAGGTAGATGTAGACCTAAAAAAGTCTTGGTTAGTAAAATATTAGAAATGAACTTTTATTATTAGATTTAAATGAGAATTTGACCCTTAACAGGACACAATGAAGAAAAAGGATTCATCTAGCCGATTCACATAGTGAGATAAAGGCTTGATGATGTTGCTTCTTCAATATTACATATTACATTAAAAATTACCATTTAAACTTAAAATGCATAGCTATAATTTAATATTAAGAAATTTTTTTCCCGCACCCCCATATTATATATTACATTAAAAATTCATCCCCAAAAACTTAAATGCTTAGTTATAATTTAATATTAAGAAAACTTTGCATAATTATATATATATATATATATATATATATATATATATATATATATATATATATATTATAGAAAATTTATCAAATCTTAATTATGTATAAATACTATTTAAATTAATAAATTAAAATATATAATCTCTATGTTTATAATAAAGATAATGATTTTAAAAAAACTAATGTTTATATAAATATAATCATATTATAAATTATCAATTTAATTCCTAAAATCCCATGAACCCAAATTTGAAGGGTGAAATCATCTTTATTGACCGTTCAAGGGTTCAACAACCCTATTTTCTCCCCTAAATTTTCAAATACCAAAATCCTTCATTAATTGTTCCCCAAACCTCTGAATTTGGTATTGATAAGCATAAATTATGTAGTGCTTTACATATTTTATTTTTTGAAAAAATATTTTATTTTAGTTGTGTTTGTACAGGAAAAACTCAAAATAGAAGAAAATTCTAATGAGCTTACAGCGACTCGGCATCCAATGAAACAATGCCACAGTGTTACCTACAACAGTGCCGAGACGCCACAAATCATACATCACAGTGCCAAGTTCTCTGTTTTCTAGCACTGCAGCGTCAACAAAGCCAGCGCCTTAGCATTACTAGCGTCACGGTGTTAAGAAATCAGCTTGGCAACGCCGGATTCTCTATTTTCAAATGCCTCGGTGCCACAATTTCTCATGCCTGGCGCCATTTTTTACACTCGGGAGCCGCAACACTCAAATGTCAGCACCGTCACAGCATTACAGTTGTAGCTTTCAAGGGCCACGTTCTATCAGTGAAAAGACACAACTGTTCACTAAGTAACCGATCAACGTCAGCAAGCGCCGCTACGATGCAAAAGTTTTAGCGTCGAGGTGTTAGTTGATGAGGACATCGACAGACGCTACCGACATGTTTATCGCCGGCGAAACCGCAGATCGACAGCCACGATTCAGCGTCTCTACTTCTGATTTAGATGTCATTATGTATTTTATTATTATTGTCTTGTTTTACTGTTTTCCCATTTTACCCCTGTGGGGAGTTATGTCTTATTGTAGCCCAAGGGGCATTTGAGTACTTTTATTTCCTTATGTTTGAAGACCTATTTATAGGGGTCTCATGCTTTGTAATAGGCTAATGAACATTTGAATGAAATTTATGTTTTATTTCTACTTCGTCTTGCATGAGTGCTTGAGAAGGAGGAGAGCTCAAGGTGAGCATTTGCAATACCCACCAGTCGTTGGAAGCGTCCTCGACTCGTGGTTCAAGTTATCTTATTGTTTTCTTTTCTAAATTTTGGATCTTATTGTCTCCCCACCAATCTCCACCCGGGATCCTTTCTTCCAACTCGTCATTCGCTTGTTGCCCCCACTAGAACTCCAATCTCCGTTAAATTCCCCCACCCAACCCGTTGGCCTTTCCCCTCCTCCTCCATTAGCCGCCGGCCATCCCATGCTCCACCCATGGTGACGACATCAATCACCCTAGCGGCTCCTTGATTGTTGCCTAGCAATAAATTAGGGAGTTACTACATTTTGAATTTCAAATTTTGAAATTCAAAAAAACTATCCTTATTTGAAATCTTCCAAAAAAGGAAAGTTTTGAAATTGATCCAATTCAAATTTCATAACATGAGGAGTTACTAATTTTCATCCTAGGTGGCAACCACCTATTTGGAAAGTGTGTAATTGCTCCCTAACCTTCCTCCCCTCTCTCCTAGCCGCCGGCCCCATCAAAGGGGGAATCCCCTTTAAGGCTAGTTAATGACAATTAAGACTCTTGATTCAAATTTCAAATCCAATTTACTCCCTCCAAATTTAATTGAATCTGAAATTAAATTCAGATTTTTGTAAACCTCTCCCCTCCCTCACCCATGCCGCCGGCCACCTAAGGAGGAATCCCTTTTAATGCAACTTAATGCATTCATTACACCCATTTCAAAATCCAAATTCAAAATATTCTTCCTCCAAATTTAATTAAATATGAAATTAAATTCAGATTTTGATTAAAACTTCCCCACACCTCCTCATCACCTAATCTCCTAACCCTAGCCGCCTCTCACTCCATAGCCGCCCCTCCTTTGCTCCTTTCCCCACCTTAGGACGGCCCTCTCTTCATCCCCCTTGAGAGGTTGAGACAAAAGAAGAAGACGACAACATCTCCCCCACCCACTTCAATGTTGAATGGCGGATCCTGAGCTTGAGTGGGGTCTAGTATTCAACGCCGACGGAAGTATCAACGTCCTACGGTCGCCGTGCTTCGACGTAGGATTTGAAGACAAAACCACCGTGGAAGAGTACTTTGAGAGAGTCGTGCCAATCCTTGCAAGCATCTACGACCGACAACTTTCAAAGCACACTTGGAGCCTCGACGGTCACCTACGACTCCCATCCCCACCGGATACTTTTCCTCCGACGAAGTTCTTCGGCGCCCTCTCCCTAGTGGTAACATCCTTCATCACTTGGATCTTCTATCTCCGCCAAAAGCCCACCAATATTTGAGTGAGATGGCCCCGAGGTGAATTTATCGTTGTTAAACGTTGGGTTTTGTTACTTGTACTTTGCATTTAATTCCCCTTGAATTTTGAATGAACTATTTTGGTTAATCTCAAGTGCATCTCTTTGGCCTAAGCAAGTCAACATTTTGAATTCATAACTCAAATTTTATGTGCTAGTTTTAAATTCGTAAGAAGCAACACTTTAATCATTTCTTTTAATTTCTAAACAAACTCCTCGTAGTTTCACATCATTAGTTCACTGCAAGAGTGTCGCGATTATTGTATGAAATACTAAACAAGCATCGCAGCGCCAGATGCCTTTTTGTGTTGTCTTATAAATAATTGTGAGAGAGTTCAATCACTAGTGTAAAATTTAGTATTTCATATAGTACTTCTCTAGTTCCCTCTTAGAATAAAATCTAAGGGAGGCTAGAGAAGTACAAGATATAATCATTTGGAGTATTTAGCCTGTGTTTCTTGAAACAACTTTGTAAGTTAAGGGAGGAGTATAAAGGTGATAGTTTGATCCTTTCTGGTGATATCACTCTCTTGTATTTTTATTCTTCCATAAGTTTAATGAAAATGAGTTTGTATGTTATTTATTCTATGTCTAGCTAATTCTCTTATTTGGATTGATGATGTAAAATGCATGTTAAATACTAACAAAGAAACTTGCTCTATAAATATTAAATAATGTTTTCAATATTATCATGTTCTTAATTTAATGCACATAGTGGTTATATATGTAGTTAAAACATAGTGAGACATATAGCCCCGACGGAGAAATGCAAGAACAAAAAAAAATTTTGAGATAGGATGTTTGCATGTCGAGACATAGGATGTAAAATATTCTAAGTTCTTATGAAGATATTATAGCTGTAGGAATTCAACAAATATCATTTTTCACCCCTACATTCTCGACAGAGATCTAGGGATGCATATACTTTGAATTACGTCAATAATTAAGAATTTTATTAGGAAAGATTTGAAATTTAAGCTCATCAACCCAAAATAATTTTAATTAAGTATTATATCCAATATTTTTATTATTTTATTCAGTGATAGCATCTCCACAATTATCATTTTTATTTCAGTAAGATAATCATTACAATTAGAGTAAACGATAGCAGTTTGTTGCAAGTAAGCATACTTTCTCCATGGGTTCGACACTCTACTCTATCGCTTTATTACTTAATTTATCACATATACTTGTGTATATTAAGGTTTTGTTAGTTTCTTATCAAAAAAATATAAGTATTTTTTAGGGGTAATAGAGCCCTAGACTTTTAAACAATTCAAAAGTTCACTCCATAGCCCCCATCAAATTTTTGGCATTATTGTCGAGGAAGTATTTTTCTTTTTATTATTTTAACTATATTTTGAATTAATTACATGGTTAGACTTACTTGTATCTTTATTTATTTATTTATTACATATTCATGGTTGTATGTTTTATAGACATAAAAAGAAACCTTTGTTGTTTAACTCTGAAATAGAAATAACCCTTTCAATAATTTGAAAAAATAAAAAAATTATAAAAATATCTGAGCTTGTACTAGATCAAGATCATTCTAGACCTCTTAAGGATTATGTTAACTCTTTAGTAGACAAAATTCATTAGAGAATTAATAGACCTAAAATTTAAGCTAATAATTTTGAATTAAAACCTATTATAATTCAAATGATTCAAAATTCTAAATTTGGAGGAAATCCTGTTGAAGATAATGATATCACTTATTTTACCTAGTTTGAAGAAGAATCGATTTATGAGAGTTGGGAGAAATGCCCTCATCAAACTTTACCTGATTGGTTGGTTATTTAAATATTTTATAATGGATTAATATAATTTCTTAAAGCAATCATAGATGCTGCAGTTGGAGGATCATTAATGGCTAAGCCATTTGAGGAAGCATATGAATTAATAGAGGAAATAGATACTAATATTTTTTAGAGCCTGCATAAGTTACAGTAATTTCCAAAAAGAGTAGCAAGAATATATGAATCTGATGCTTTATCAATATTGACTGCATAAGTTGAGTACAATAGGAGTAAATTCAGAATTAGAAACTATATCATCTATGTAATTGGATGATCAAAAGTTAATTGAAAATAGTAATGTGCAAGGGATTGAAAATATTAATTTGAATGGAAGACAAAATAATTCCTATACCAATGCGTGTAATCCAGGTTGGAGGAATCATCCTACTTTTAATTGGGCAAATAATGTTACTGGTAACAATCAATGAAATTCTAGTCAAAAGAATCAAGGAGAAAATTGGAACAATCCTCAATAACTTGTTGTTAATCCTAAACCTGCATATATTCCAAGATTTAGTCAAAGAAATTAGTTTGGAAGTAGAAAATCAACATTGGAAGATATAGTGATGCAATTAGGGACTTAATTTCAAAATCAAGCTACTTCAATTAAAAATTTAGAATCTCAATTAAGTCAACTTGCAATTTCAATCAGTAGTAAACCTCTTGGATCATTGTCGAGTAATACTGAATTTAACCCAAAGAAAAAAGAAAAAGAAAAAGATCCTAGAGAAAATTATTTGAAGAATGGTAGCAATGTATCCCAGCCAAATTGATAAATTTAGACAAGTCTAGCAGAAGACTATAAACTTAGTGTTGTATGGGAGGCAACCTAGATTTTGATTTAGTGTGTCATGTTAAATTGTTTGAATTTACATGAGTTATATTGCATATGTTGTTGTTCTTGACATGTTTTACGTTTTGTTTTATTCTACTAATTAAAGTTGTGATTAAAATGGAGTTAATATCACCAATGCCTTGGGCTTTCCCCATATCACACAAAAAGTTTTTCTTATTTTTTTCTCTAAATTAAGATTATGCTAGACAACCATTAGATTGACCAGTTTCAGTGACATCAAGGGCCAAGTTCTCAATAAAACTAGTGAAAACACTTTTTTCTACAATATAGCATGGATGATACGAGCTTTGAAATCAAGCACAGTACTTGAGATTACAAAAATATCTGTAAAGTATTTAACAATGCAAAAGCTGCAAATCCCCAGATATTCAGATTTATCATTTTCTATTGTACAACTCATGCTTGCTCTTCTAATTTGGACAATAAACTTTTTACATTCCATACGTGATCATGCAAACAATTATGTAAAAGTAGATGTGCGAAAACTAGATATGACTCTTGAAAGTTCACCTTAAGGATGTGCATTTACTTTAACATAGTCATCAAAAATAGCCAATGGAGAATGAAATATAAAAGATAACTAATATGTCATCTGAAATATACATTTTGCTTTAAAAGTTACAAACCTCCCTCGTTATAAACTGTTTCAGAAAAAAAAAATCAAAATAATGGGAGACGGTAATGATAATGTGTATGTTGATAATGACTGGATTTGCATTTTTGGATATTAGAATTAGCAAACGTTAAAAAAAATAAAAAATAAAAACTTTAAACTCTTAGAGAATCTAACAGAGCAGCCAATGTTCAAATAACTGCAAATTTTCATGCTAACTCTTGTAAAATAATAGAAGAACGATGAGATTCCATGAAAAGGAAAAAATTGCATGCATCATAATACCAGAACAATTGCCAGACATTGATCTTCTTTTGGCCCCTGCATCTGATCAGCAACAGCTGCTGCAGCAACCGCTCCTGCTGCTGCTGGCATTGCCTTTAAGCATTAAACATGAAAGAGGGCACAATAAAGGAGGATTTAAATTTACAAAGAACGGATATGTTAATTGCAGAATGGGGTGACAACAGTAAAATTATGTCAAGTCCATGATTCTGTTCAACTCAAACTGGGAAAAAAAAAATCAACTAAATTAAAAACAGGTTGATATGGCTTACTAGATAACAATTATTAGGATATATTTCAAACAAACTTAAAAATTAATAAATGACTATAAGCAAATAGGAAAATGTTCAGAGTTGGCATGTTTCACTTTTAGGTTTTCCAAAAGCAAAGACGAACTCCATCAAATCAGGGATATTTTCTTAGAAGAAAACTTAAGAATCTGGCTTAAAAAATTGGATGGGAATCAATGGGACAGTACTCCAGATAGAAATTAATACAATAATATTGAAATGCTCCAAGACCTGAACAAACCTTCGCTTCCGAATACTTTAGATCACTTAAGAAGCCACTTACAGTGGCTGATTTAATAAACCTAGGAGAGCCAAAACCGCAATCTACAGAGAGTGCCCTTTGATCACCTTGCTTTACCAAAGGAGAAAACATACCATCTGACCCTTTATTGGCCATAACAGAATTTAGAGAAACTTTTGAAGGATTCAGCATAGTCCCTATGTTCTGCAGTAACAAATAAAAAGCTACAGTGAAAACAAAATTAAAAAATTAAGCAATCACAATGGTCTGCAAATAAACAGGAGAATTGTTGAGTATGAAAATGTTTTTTTCCTTATTATTGTCAAGATATTAAAAAATATATATAAAGAAAGGAAGCATTAGCATAGATTATCCAGAAGAGCTCCTGACGTGAAATCGTTCCACATTGCTGTTGCCTGAAAGTTCAGGCAAAAGCACTGTTTCATTGTTTGGTTCCTTCCTAATAAGTCATTATCAGGCCCATATCAAAAATTGCCCTACTGTAATTGAAGTCAGTAATTGCCAATGTATGTGAATCCTCCATTGCAGTTGAGCTGGGATCCTCTGTTCGAGATGTTTTAGGTGTTCAGATGCTGAGAGGTGCCTTCTATGTGATTTTTTTTAAAGTAGGGAAAGTGTGTTATTTTTGCTTAGGTTGAACTCACAATTCATTTTTTAGCTGGATTCAAGAAAGATGAAATGAAACTTGCAATTTTGACCAGACCTCGGAAGACTGAGAAACTTTTAATTGTGACTCATTTTGGGTTATAAATGGGACCTTTGAGGCATTTTATTATTTGATGATTTCCTAAATTAAATTCATATTTCTAAATTAAACTTTTGAGCGAAAGTTGGATGTAAATCCTTCGAGTGTGGCACAAGCATTTGACGACCCATTTGGTCGAGAGGTACTTTGCAATCAATGGGTTGGCAGAGGAGGAGAAATTGATAGCGATTGGACTGTATTTGGAAGGGAAAGCATTGGCTTGGTATCAGTGAAGGGACATGAGGTGACCCATTCGGAGTTGGAGGGAGTTCAAGGAATGTCTATTAGAACGTTTCCGAACTAGTAAGGGAGGAGACTTCTATGAGCAGTTATTCGCCCTGATGCAGGAGGGGACCTTGGCAGAGTATCATGACTGGTTTGAGTACCTAGCCAACAGGCTAGACTAGCTTTCTAAGACAATACTAGTGGGAAACTTAATGAAGGGGCTGAAACCAGATATCCGAGCAGCTGTTAGAGGGATGAGGCTATGTAACTTGGGGGACGCCACGGAGCTGCCACAGTTGGTCGAGGGCCAAAAGCATATGGAGAGAGGACTAGAGGCAATAGTTGGGGGGGGGGGGGGGGGCGGTCATATAGGATAACCGCCATCTTCTTGCCCCCTGAAGTGTGGGCTCCGAAAATTCGGCCCCAGCCTCCCTGCTCGTGTTTTTTATATTTTTATTCGGCGAGGGAGTTTTAACTGATTAAGTTCCGAGGTAAATTTTGAAAGATAGATGGGTTTGTAGATAAGACACTACCCAGAGATTTCGCCCTCATTTTGCGAGGACTTTATGATCTGAGTTCTGGTTTCCTATAGGCGCAAGCCCCTATAGTTAATTACCCCTCTCGACCACGAGAGAGAACTTTCGATTAAGGCTAGTCGTCAATCAGATACGTATAGAATACGTGTTATCTGGCATATAGTAGCAGCATTGGGTTTAGATTGGAAATTGAGTTTGGATTTGGGTATTTGGGATTGAAATATTTAGACAATTGATATTTAAAAAAAAATTTCACCATCTTGCACTTAAAGCGGATGGTGGGGGAATGGATGATAGACCCGATCAAGATCTCTGGTTCCGTCGTCCCGGGCCATCGTGGTCCCTGGTCTACTTAGTCAGAGGAGGTAGTCGACCCAACCTGACAGAAGGATCCTTGTCGGCAGCCATGGGTTGCTTTGTCCAAGGAGACCTTGTAAACCTGGGTTGAATGTTTGTCTAAGGGGACAAATTTGAATTCACCTTAGCTAACAGAGGGCTTTATGCCCTATCAATCATATTCTATTGATTCATATCTCAAGGATTTAACGCCACTAAGGAGCGTATTGGCTCTGGCCATAACCACTATCTGTGGTGCCATTTGGCGGCAAAACCACTCGATTTAGAGAACCCCGGGTCATAACCGTTTACCTGCAGTGCCATTTGGCGGCAAAACTGCCGGTTAGAGGACTATGGGCTCCGAAAATTTGGCCCCGGCCTCCCCGCCGCGCTATTCTTTTGTTTTCGAGGGCCCCGGGTCATAACCGTTTAGCCCAGAGCTGCCCAGCACATTGAGGGAGGACATGGAAGTGACATTGGAGCCTCTAGCGGTAGAAGGAGTGCGCATTAATGAGAAGGGAAAAGGAGGTGAAGATTAGGTGGAGCGGCCTCCCAGACTATGAGGCCACTTGGGAGCCACAAGAGAGGATTGCAGAGCAGTTTCCTGCTTTCCACCTTGAGGACAAGGTGGTTCTTGTGGAGGGGGGTAATGTTAGGCCGGCACCTGAGCCGGCTGGACCAGTCCAACCTGGACCGGTCCTGGTCTACACCAGGTGGA
This sequence comes from Dendrobium nobile, assembly GCA_022539455.1. NCBI lineage: Eukaryota > Viridiplantae > Streptophyta > Magnoliopsida > Asparagales > Orchidaceae > Dendrobium > Dendrobium nobile. The sequence goes on from CM039718.1 coordinate 52,323,842, forward strand.
AGCCAGGCGAACAGGGAAGGGGCAGAAAAGCTGAGGGGCCCACTTGGAGTCAATTTCAAATTGTGGGAGGGAAAATTTGAATTAAAAGGGGTATTTAGGTCTTTTGTAATAATCCTTTCATGTCTTATTAGGGAGATGAGGGGGGAATTAGGGTTATCTTGAATTTGAGTTTTCTCTTTGAGATCTAGGGTTTGCTTTGGGGCTCTTGGCTTTGCCAGAGATCGTGGAGAGTTTTCCTTCCTCTCGAATTGAAGGAAATTTGTATCTTGCAAGTGCTTTTCATCTTCCATTGAAATAAAAGCGTTTGCTCCGTTTTCCCTACGAATTTCTATTGTGTTTTCTCAGTTTTCTCGCTGTTTTCTGTTATTTCCTGCGGTGGACAGCAATTATGCTGTTGAAATTTTACTGGTTTTGGTTAGGAATACTTGCAACCCAAGTATTTTCTATCAAATTGGTATCAGAGCGAGATCCGGGCGGTGGAGGGCTGTTTTTTCCACCGTTTCGCTGCAGATTTTCGCAGATTTTGGGTTGTCGGAGGCTGTTATCCCCTGAAAACAGCAGTTTTTAGGGTTTTTGAGAGCAGCAGTTGAGTAAAACAGCAGGTTTTGACTGTTTGGAGGGAGATTCTTGCTGTCCGGAAGAGTTTCCTTGCGTTCCGGAGGCATCTCTTTGGTTCCCATGGCATCTAAGAGGGTAGAAGTCTTGGAGACCGAGATGGGTCAATTTAAAGCGGATCTGGAGGAGAAGATGGCGACATTGAGCGAGAATGTGGAAGGGAAATTCATGGCCTTGGAGGAGATGATGAAAAAGTTGTTGGAAGGGCAAACAAGGGCTGTGCCAGCGGAGAAAAAAGGAGAAGGTAGTGGGAGCAAGGGTAAGGAGAAGGTGAATATAGAAGAGGAAGAAGAGGTGGAACTGCTTGACAGCAACGGAAGGATGCCACCTCGGGAGTCCATCAGGCGGGAAGAACAGGACAGAAGGAGAGCTTCAAGGAAGGAAGAGAAGATGATTGGCGACGTCGGGCCCATTGGACCGGCCATGGGGGATCTATAACCACCATGGCGGGGCACGAGGGGAAGATGGCTACCGGCGGCCAAGGAGGGAGGATGAGCCCCGATATGGAGAGAGAGGAACTTGGGAAGACCCCATAGCGTGGGAAAGAGGAGGCCATGGGGGGAATAGGGCATACGGGGTGGACACGAGGGCCAGGAAGCTGAAAATGCCAGTATTCGACGAGGGAAATGTGGATGAGTGGATCCACAAGGTGGAGAGATATTTTGCAGTAAATGGCCTGATGGAGGAGGAGAGATTGATGGTTGCTAGTATGTGCTTGGAAGGGGTGGCATTTGCCTGGTTCAAGTACATGGATAAGTGGGAACCGATGAGGACCTGGAGGGAATTCAAGGAGGCTATCAGGGAGAGGTTCAGGGGGGGTAGCCCATGGGAGATATCAGAACAGTTCTATGCCCTCACTCAAGAGGGAACAGTGAAGGAATACAGGAAGAAATTTGAGAGTTTGGTGGGAGACATAGAAGGCTTATCAAACAGTACTTTGGAGGGAAACTTTATGAAGGATCTCAAGCTGGAAATTAGAGATGCTGTGAAGGTCATAAGACCAAGAGACCTGAGGGAGGCGATGGAGTTGGCTCAGTTGGTGGAGAACCAGAAGACCAACGCCCGAAGTTGGAGGAACAACCACTCAGGAGCAATGTTTAAAATTGCGTATTCGGGTATTGAGGCGTTTTTCATTCGTGAGGCGAGGCGTAAGCCTCAAGGCGTTTTGAGGCGTAAGCCTCAAAATCAAAAGATTGCGTAAACATAAAATGATAAATTTTTTATATACTAATGAGTGAATAATATAAAACATAAAAAAGCATAAGATATGAAGTGAAATCAAAATATCCCAATAATAAAACAACATGAAATAAGTTCAACTCAAAATTCTATATTTCCCAAATCCTAGTATTCTTTTTATTAACATATAATTCCAATTTCTAAAAATAAATAGCAATGACATATCACATAAAAACTCGTAAGTCATCAGCATTGTCATCACTAAGGGGTTCTTCATTTGAATCATCATTATGATGAAATGTTCTCTCCCCTTCCTCCTCTCCTATAGAGTCCAATGTCGGGCATTTACTTGAAGATTTATGTAAGTTTTAATATATATAGTGTGAGGCGTAAGCCTCATTCCAGTGAGGCGAGGTGGGCCTCAAGGCGGGCCTCAACCAAGTTGAGGCGTAAGCCTCATAAAAAAAACTCGAGGCGTAAGCATCGAGGCGTTTTTTACTGGAATCGCGCAAAGGTGGGCCTCAAGGCGAGCCTCATATTGCGCAATTTTAAACCATGCTCAGGAGGTCCCACTAGGACAACTACCACTTACTTGGCTCCAAAAGGGCCAAACCCTAGTTTTCATAGATAGAGTGGAAAGGAGAAGAGCGGGGTGACCAGATCTGCTGGAAGTTTCAAGAAATTGACTGAGGAGGAGATGTAGGAGAAGAGGGCCAAGGGCCTTTGTTTCAGATGTGAGGAGAAGTTTGTTCCAGGGAACAGGTGCAAGGATCGCGCCCTTCGGGCTCTCACCGTCTATATAGACGAGGCGCCTGAAGAGGGTGATGATTCTGATGAGGAGCAGATTGATCCCCAGTTGGAGGTAGCCGAGGTCTCCCTCAATTCTGTGATGGGATTTACTCCTAACCATACGATGAAAGTGAAGGGGAAGATCCTTAGGAGGGAGGTAGTGGTTCTGATTGACAGTGGGGCAACCCACAATTTCATATCCACCCAGGTGGCGGAGGAGCTTGGGATGGAGCCTACTGAGAAAGGCAGTTATGGGGTGATGATGGGGACAGGGAAGATTGAGTCCAGCACCGGGATCTGCAAAGAGGTGGAGATGAGGCTACAGGAGATCAGGGTGGTAGAGGACTTCCTACCCCTGAAGTTGGGTAGCACATATGTCATTTTGGGCATGAAGTGGCTACAGACCTTGGGTGAAATCAAGGTGAACTGGGGGACCATGGTGATGGAGCTGATTGTAGAGGGGAAGAGGGTGAAGCTGAAAGGGGAATCAGGATTGTCCAGAGCTGGAGTGTCACTCCGATCAATGGTGAAAATCATCCAGGAGGAAGGAGGAGGATTCCTTGTGGAGTTGCAGAGCCTGGAGGAGCAGGAGGAGGGGGAGGAAAAGCCCATTCCCGCGTTGGTTCAGCCTCTTCTGCAAGAATTTGAGGATGTGTTCCAACCATCGGTGGGACTACCACCTGACAGAGAGCAGGAGCACCAGATTATCCTGAAAGAGGGAGTATCCCCTATCAGTGTGAGGCCTTACAGATACCCTCAGGTGTAGAAAGATGAGATTGAGAAGTTGGTGGGAGAAATGCTAGAAGGAGGGATCATCCAGCCCAGTGTGAGTCCTTTCTCTAGTCCAGTTCTGCTTGTGAAGAAGAAGGATGGGAGTTGGAGGTTCTGTGTTGATTATAGAGCTCTCAACAAGGAGACTGTGCCTGATAAGTTTCCTATCCCTGTGATTGACGAGTTGATGGATGAGCTACATGGAGCAGCCTTGTTCACCAAGGTCGATCTGAAGTCAGGCTACCACCAGATCGGGATGAGGAAGGAAGATGTGCAAAAGACGGCCTTCAGGACTCATGAGGGCCACTACGAGTTTCTGGTGATGCCTTTTGGCCTCACCAACGCACCTGCCACATTCCAGGCCTTGATGAACCGGATCTTCAAGCCACACCTCCGCAGGTTTGTGTTGGTATTTTTTGATGACATTCTAATCTATAGCAGGACTGAGGAGGAACACCTAGAGCACCTGAGAGTGGTGTTGGGTGTGCTGAGGGAGCATCAGCTGAAAGCCAACTTCAAGAAGTGTGACTTCGCTCAGGCACGGGTGGAGTACCTAGGGCACGTGATATCCCAAGAGGGAGTTGCTGCAGATCAGTCCAAGATAGAGGCGATGCTGGCATGGCCTCAACCCAAGACCTTGAAGGGGCTCAGAGGATTCTTGGGACTGACAGGCTACTACAGGAGGTTTGTGAGGGGATACAGCACCATAGTATGGCCACTGATAGAGCAGTTGAAGAAGGACAACTTTTTATGGGGGGAAGCAGCTTTAGAGGCTTTTAAGAAGCTGAAGAAGGCCATGACGACGATGCCAGTACTGGCTCTGCCAGACTTCAATCAGGTGTTTGTGGTGGAGAGATGCTTCAGGCTATGGATTGGGAGCAGTGTTGATGCAGAACCACAGGCCTATAGCTTACTTCAGTCAAATACTGTCGTCCCGGGCTAGGCTGAAGTCTGTCTATGAGAGAGAGCTAATGGCTATTGTACTGGCCATCTAGAAGTGGAGACCTTACTTATTGGGAGGACACTTTATTGTCAGGACTGATCAGAGGAGCCTGAAGTACTTGTTAGAGCAGAGGGTGGTCACAGAGGAGCATCAGAGGTGGTTGTCCAAGCTGCTGGGATATGATTTTGAGATCCACTATCGGCCGGGACTAGAGAATAAGACAGCGGATGCCTTATCACGCTGTATGGGGGAGCTCCAAGGGATTGCTGTATCAGTACCAGTACTGATAGATTGGGGAGCCATCAAGAAGGAGAGCATTCAGAATGAGGAGATAAGGAAAATCAAAGAAGATGTGTTATCAGATGGGAACAGCCACCCAGGCTACTCAATTGTGGGAGAAAGACTGTACTATCAGGGAAGGAGTGTGATTCCAAGGTCTTCCATCCACATTCCCTAGCTGCTACAGGAGTTTCATGGGAGTGCCATAGGAGGGCATTCAGGAGTGCAAAAAACTTATAGCCGGTTAGCTGCTGAATTGTACTGGAAGGGGATGAGGAAAGATGTAGAGGAGATGGTGGCGAAGTGTGATATCTGCCAGCGGAGTAAGTACCTGACGATGGCACCAGGGGGATTACTACAGCCTCTGGCCCTACCAGAGAAGGTTTGGGAGGAGATTACTATAGATTTCATTGAAGGGCTCCCAAAATCAGAAGGCTACACAGTTATACTTGTAGTGGTCGACAGGCTGAGCAAATATGCTCATTTCATTCTCTTGAGACACCCGTACACAACGGTGTCTGTAGTAGTAGCATTTGTGAGGGAGATAGTTCGCCTGCATGGGGTACCAGAGTCCATTATTTCTGATAGGGACAAGGTGTTCTTGAGCCATTTTTGGAGGGAGCTATTTAGGATGCAGGGAACAGTACTGAAGAGGAGCACAGCCTACCATCCACAGACTGATGGGCAGACGGAGGTGGTGAATAGGAGCTTGGAGACATACTTGAGGTGTTTTGTGTCTGAAACACCAAAGCAGTGGGCCAAATGGCTAGCTTGGGAAGAATACTGGTACAATACCTCCTTTCACTCGGCTACCAAGATGACACCTTTTAAGGTGTTATATTGGAGGGACCCCCACATTTGGTACACTACAGCCATAGTAGTACTCTAGTATATGCAGTGGATCAACATTTGAAGGAAAGAGATCAGGTGTTGGAAGAGCTCAAGAGGCATTTACTTAGAGCCCAGCAACTTATGAAGAAGCAGGCGGACGGCAAAAGGAGAGATATAAAGTTTGCAGTTGGGGACAAGGTCTACTTGAAGCTCCGACCATACCGGCAGAGGACTGTGTCCCAAAGGAGAAATGAAGCTTGCCGCAAGGTATTTTGGCCCTTTTGAAGTGGAGAAGAGAATTGGAGAGCTGGCCTATAGATTGAGGCTTCCTCCAACAGCCAGAATACACCCCGTTTTTCATGTCTCATAGTTGAGGAGAGTGGTGGGGGAGCATGCAGTGAGCCCAGAGCTGCCCAGCACATTGAGGGAGGACATGAAAGTGATATTGGAGCCTCTAGCGGTAGAAGGAGTGCGCATCAATGAGAAGGGGGAAAAGGAGATGAAGCTTAGGTGGAGCGGCCTCCCAGACTATGAGGCCACTTGGGAGCCACAGGAGAGGATTGCAGAGCAGTTTCCTGCTTTCCACCATGAGGACAAGGTGGTACTTGTGGAGGGGGGTAATGTTAGGCCGGCACCTGAGCCGGCTGGACCGGTCCAACCTGGACCGATCCTGGTCTACACCAGGCGGAAGCCAGGCGAACAGGGATGGGGGCGGAAAAGCTGAGGGGCCCACTTGGAGTCAATTTCAAATTGTGGGAGGGAAAATTTGAATTAAAAGGGGTATTTAGGTCTTTTGTAATAATCCTTTCATGTTTAATTAGGGAGATGAGGGGGGAATTAGGGTTATCTTGAATTTGAGTTTTCTCTTTGAGATCTAGGGTTTGCTTTGGGGCTCTTGGCTTTGCCGGAGATCGTGGAGAGTTTTTCTTCCTCTCGAATTGAAGGAAATTTATATCTTGCAAGTGTTTTTCATCTTCCATTGAAATAAAAAAAGCGTTTGCTCCGTTTTCCCTACGAATTTCTATTGTGTTTTCTCAGTTTTCTCGTTGTTTTCTGCTATTTCCTACTATTTCCTGCGGTGGACAGCAATTGTGCTGTTGAAATTTTACTGGTTTTGGTTAGGAATACTTGCAACCCAAGTATTTCCTATCATAGAGTTGTTCGCTGCTTCGTACAGGTAGAATGTCGTGCACTACTTGTTGATTTCTGTAGGTGAATCGTAGTGCACTAACGAGCCTCCTGCCTTAGGTCGTAGGAGCTTGCACTTGCCATAGTTCTTTAGCATTTGTTTGTAGATTGTATGTGATATTCGTAGTGGGGCTCCAGCAGAAGCTTGTGAGAGATTGGATCTCTCGTATTTTTCATGCATTTTATTGTGGTATTTGATCTCTTGTAGTATATCCGTCACTGTTACAAGTGGGCAGGTATATGTATTCCTTCACAGACTGAAATTGACTTCAGGATACTGCACTTACTGAAGTCTTTCTGTATCTACCCATCAGTGGCATATGACACATACATCTGTTTATGTAGAAAGATCGTATGTGTTGCAGATCTTTTGATGTTATAGAAGGGCCTTCGCATTTATCACAGTTCTTCGATATTTTGTACATGAAGGATCTTCTACAACGACTTGAAGGAGTTTCCATTTGTTGTACTTATTCGTCCATATTCGTAGGCGGGATAATGAGTGATAACAAACTTCCTACAGTAATTCATAGGTACTTGCATTTATGGAATTCTATATGCCTTTGCTTGCATGATCAACATAAATTTGCACACCAACTATCATCATTGGTAGGAAATTTAACTGTCAGGGATTTTGTATAATTCGTTTGCAACCAAACTATACCTTCATTCTGATTTTCTTTGCTTGTTGAATTCAACGTATCTGTTTGTAATAGATTCATAGTTCTCATTTACATTTGAATTGCAAGGTATTACCACCTCCACTTTGGTGAGTCGTAATCTCTTGTAGGTGGTAGAAGCATTCGTTATTCCCTTTGTTATAGTGGACTGTATGAATACCCCAACACTTGTTGCATGCTTCTTGTAGATATATGGATGGCAATCTCAATATACCTTTTTGCATCAATTGTTTGACATTGTGTTTCAACACAAGTTTCCTATTCATATGAATGGATGATGTCTTATATATCAATTGATTCACGAATCTCACATAATCAATTATGAAAGAAATGTCTCACATATGAATTACAATATTCATTAAAATAGCCTTGTGTATCTATTTGTAATTTAGATTACACATTCTTATTAACCAAAGATGGTATTTGAGAATATCCAAGTTCAAGTTTCTTTATACTCGTTTGAACTTGAGCCCATAAGTCTTCTATTTATCCCAATAGTGAGCTCATGTTCAAGCTCATTTAGCCTTCATGGTTTGATTTGAGTTCAGACTCTTTATTATTTATGTTAAGTTAGAATGAATTTCAAGGTGAGTTTAGGCTCATTCATCCTTTTGAGTTTGAAATACAAGTTTAAGTCCAAAACATGTTCAAATAAAGTCCAGGCTCAATATGAGCCTCTTCCGTTCGTCGAGTCCCCTGCTGTTTTGCAAAGTTCAAGTCCAAACTCATGTTCACTGTGCTTGATTCAAACCAAGTCCAAGTTGTTCATTTGATTCAAATCTTAAATTATGGCTCATTTAAGTTCCAATTTAGGTTCAAGTTAAGTTTGCTTGAGTCCAAATCAAGTCTTACACAAGTTCTTGCTTGAGTTTGAGTTTATTTGGTTCAAGTTTGGATTTAATGAACTCATTGTATATTCAGGTTCAAGCCTGATGCCAAAGTCCTCTACTGTTCAAATGTGCTCAAGTGATCATTGTAGTTGTTCCAAACTACAATCTCAAGTACAAGTTCTTTGCATTTGTTCTTTCGAGTTCAATCAAGTCCATGTTCCAAATTGTTCAAGTCCTTGGATTTTCAATCCAAATTTCGGCAGCCTCCCGACGTCTCCCCTATTAAGGGGAAAAAAAACAAGAGGCCGCCTACCCGCCACACCACCAAAGGCGTGCACGGTTGGTGTTTATGAGACACCGCGGCGGTTGTATTTTTATTTTTCTCCCACCACGCACACTAAAGGCGTGCTTGGGGTTTTAAAAGTATTTTTTTTTTTTAAATAAGCAATTTTTGACATTTCCCCCCGCTTGGAGGTAATTATGAGCGACCCCACTTCGCCGTACGTGCCGCACCGGAGTCCCATCCCACCACGCGCACCAAAGGCATGCTTGGGGCGGTTTTTCGGTTCGCCACGAACATTGAAGTAGGGTTTAGGTGATTGCCAGCCTCGTCGTAGGCGTCAGACCGGGATCCCATCCCACCACGCGCACCAAAGGCGTTCTTGGGGCGGTTTTCCGGTCCACCGCTAACTTCGAGAACGAGAATCTAAGTTTAGAAAAATTCGTACCTTCGCGGGGTTGTCGGTGCTAGCATGAGGATCGAGGGAGAGAGATAGCATTCCCTCTTCTTCTTCTTTTTTTTAAAATATCATTAATTATGATTAATGCTAATTAAATATTATTTATGAAAAATTAATTATAATTAAATTTATTTAATTATAACTAATATAAATAATTAATGATTAATTATAATTAAAATTTTATTAATCATAATTTGACTAATTATGATTAATTCACAATTAATTTGTAATTAATTATAATTAAAAATATTTAGTAATAATTAAACTTAATTAATTATAATTAGCTTATAATAAATAATAAATAATTATATTAAAAATAATTAAAGTAAAATAAATCCTCTGTTTCTCCCTTTTAGCCGCAAATCTCAAAGGATTTACGAGATTTAGCTGAGGAAGCACAGGAAAGGGCGAAAGTTACCTTCACCCTGCGAGCTCCCTGTGTTTACTTCCAATCAAAATGTCGTAACTTCCTGTTCGACGGGAAGGGAAAGTTGGTGGAAGGAGCAAAGCCGAAGCAGCAAGGGGGCTCGGCTAGGTTAGAGTGAAGTCTCTCTCTCTCTCTCTCTCTCTCTCTCTCTCTCTCTCTCTCTCTCTCTCTCTCTATCTCAGCTTGGGGTCGGTATAGGCAGAGGAGGAGCTTCCGGTTGGAGCTGCCGAAGGGAGCTAGGGCTTCGATTTGAGCTCGGCAGTGGGAAGGGAGGTGGATTGACGGGAGCTGGTTGGTTTGAAGAAGAAGGGAGATCGTGGATTTGGTTTGACAAGAGGAGGCGAGCTCGGGGCTGACAGGTCGGACAGAGAACAAGAGGGAGTTCGGACGTGGAAGCAACGAACGGAAGAGATGTTCGCGTGTATGGAGTCGAGCGTAGAGAGGGAGTAGCGACTCAAGCTCGATCGCGTGGGAAGAGCGAATGAGGAGCTCGGCTTCTATTTAACGATGCCTGTGGTCGTTCGATCGAGGCGGGGGCGCAGCTTTTGCTGAGGTTTTGACGTGAGCGGCGCCGAATCTACAATTTCTCGGCTAAATTTCGACAGGAATTTGGGAGAACTGAATTGAGTCGTCGTATACGAGGTATGCCGAATTTTCTTCCTAATTTTCTAGGATTTGGTTTGGGTTTTCTCTCTCTATCTGTTGGTCAACAAGGACACGTACCACGTCCTTACTGCAAGAGATTGTTTGAGAATGGATCCTAGTAATATTTTCAACTAAGCATTTGACTCTTTGTGAGCTAGAGTTTATTTGAATTTTTCCACCCTTGCAGACTGTTGCGGAGGGTGGATGGGCTTTGCTTTAAGTGATTTGATGGGTTTATTTCAATTTTAAATATTTTTAGGATTTAGGGATTTTGAGATTTTTGTGAAGTTTTCTGGGATTTTGGGTGGAGCTTTGGAGTATTTGAAATTGACTTTTGGGAGACATTTGAAAATATTTGGGAACCCCTCCGGTTGAGATCTGCATTCAACACGGCCATCATCGGGGTGTTCGGGGTCATTTCCCTTTATGGATTGAACCTTGTCAACTCTATCGGGCTGTCGACAGAGGATCGGGTTTCGTAGACTTTATGCCCTTGATAGTGAATTCTCATTATTATAGGCCTTGAAGGCCTAATATGAATGTATTAAAACAAATATACTGGTCGCCACAACCGTGTACTTGTTTGAAGGTTCGAATCCTGTCGACTCCTATTGATCCAAATAGAAGGATCGGGTTCGAACTAGAATTCACTTATTGACCCGTGCAGCATCCCTAAACGTCACATGTGTACCAATAACATGTTCGCTGGGGCCCATGCGGGTATTTGGGGACATTTTATAATTGAACCTTGTCCACTCCTTTTTACCTGCTTAGGAGGATCGGGTTCGAATTTAATAACCCGCGTAGCATCCCTAGACGTCACGTGTGTACCAATAACACGCTCGTCGGGGCCCATGCGGGTTGAGATTGTATTTTCCCCTTTAGTGTACTTATGTGCATACAATTTATAGTGCACGTTCAGGGGATATTTTAAAATCATTTGTAGACGCTTTCTGTCTTTTGTAGGGAGGTTGCAGATTCAGTGGTGTGACGTAGCAGCTTCTGAATAGAGTTATTCGCTGCTTCGTACAGGTAGACTGTCTTGCACTATTTGTTGCTTTCAGCAGGCGGATCGTAGTGCACTAACGAGTCTCCTGCTTTTGTAGAAGCTTGTACTTATCATATTCTTCATATATTTTGTTGTGGTATTTGATTTCGTGTAGTACATCCACCACCGCCATAGGTAGACAGATAGATGTACTTCATAGATTGAAATTGACTTCAGGATACTGCACTTACTGAAGTTTTCTACATCTACCTATCAGTGGCATGTGGCACATACATCTGTCTTCGTAGAGAGATCATATGTGCTGCAGATCTTTGGCATTTTGCTTGTGAATACTATATTAGGTACATAATGAGTCTTTTACAGTAGCTTGTAGATACTTGATTATACATTGTAGTTCTTTCATGCTTATTCTCAAACTACATCTTGTATAACGAGTCCTGTGTAGTGACATACAGGCATATGCATTTATCACTGCTATTTTATATTTGTGTATGGATCATCTTAGCATTACAAATATTTCAGCTTCCTTGAGAATAGATTGTAGTTTGCATGATGAACTTGCACCTTTGATGACCTCTTGCAATTAATTGCATATGCCTTACAATTTTTGTCACTTGGAAAACTTATCTTGATTGTCTTGTGAATGAATTATGCTTGCAAGAGTTTGGCATATCCTCACATTCTCTACAACCATTGTTGATTGATTGTAGATGGTCATGTGAAATATTACAAGTCTTCTATTATCTTTTGAAGATGACTTGTGACTTGTATAGATCTTCTTTAACTTTGTCAATTGATACATGCAAGAAGGTTGTATTGATGTTTCATTTGGACAATTCAAAGTCTTGAATAGCATTTGTACTCTTTTTATTTGATTTATTTATCATTCAAAGTTTGGGTTCTTGTAGTCAAATTGCAAGCTCTGTTCCATATCCAAGATGAGTTCAAGTTCTAGTTCTTTGTTCAACTCATGTGAGTTCAAGTTCTATGCAGCAATGTTTAAAATTGCGTATTCGACGACGTATTGAGGCGTTTTTCATTCGCGAGGCGAGGCGTAAAGCCTCAAAACAAAAGATTACGTAAACATAAATTGATAATTTTTTATATAACTAATGTGTGAATAATATTAAAACATAAAATAAGCATAAGATATGAAGTGAAATCAAAATATCCCAATAATAAGACAACATGAAATATAGTTCAACTCAAAAGTCTATCTTTCCCAAATCCAAAATTATATGTTTCTAATCATTTCAAAAATTTTGAAGTATGATGGCATATTATTATTGTTCTCACAAAATATGTAGCACCAACAAATCTCCAATTGCACCAACAAACCTCATTTTATACATCACCTTAGAGTATGTAAGAAATCAAAAGGGTACACATTTACTATATTACAATGTTGTGAATCCTACAGCAAAACAACATTCACTTTACTGAAACAAATGTCCTATCCCCAGATTTTGGATGTTAGCTTTCACTTAATTCTAAATGAAAGCAGAGATAATGTAAAATCTACAGAAAGAAATAATGAGAAAACAATTACTGTGCACATATTTTTGGTATATCAATCAAACTTCAAATAAAAAGGGATGTCCAAAACTCCCAGCTTGATCGAAGTGGTGGCTAATATCCTGTTGGCTAACTTGGAGGTCATTGCGATATATCAAATTGTCTGCCATGCTTATGAAATGGAGATTTTCATGCTAATTCAAATATAAACAGCTTATAAATTTGATTTGCTTAACAAGTGCAAACAAAGAGAAGTTATTTGGATTTTTGAATAAATACACAAGCAACAAAAATGGATTAGTTAAAAAATGCCTGCATACAACAAACGATAAATAGAAAGTGGCTGGGCATGAATCAGAACTTACAAATAATAAGTAGACTATTCAGAAAAGAAAATAACTAAATAAAATTCCTGCCACACCTGATTCATCCATGCTTCAGACGACGTATGACCTCGTGAAGGAAGTGATTAATTCAATATATAAAGCCAAAGTAAGAATGTCAGAAACCATTTTTACAACTAGCATTGTTTAATTAAGGGGCATTCATTTACCTTGCCAACATTGAATGTTTGGTTTCAATGACCTAACCATCGTAGATATCTTGTAGTTTGACGGCCAGTGAAAGTCTTTCCTCGAGCTGGCAGGCCAACCTTCAGAGTTAAATCATTAGCAACAAATACTTAATTGAAAATAAAGAAACTGCATGAAGGATTAATATGATGAAACAAGACCAAAAAAAGGACACGAAGATTGTTGGAGCACTTAAAGCTAAAATAACAGGTGTGGGCTTCTAAAAGCTTGAGCATGTGATCAATGGGTGGAACAAGGGTGGTTGATGGGGGCAGCCGACACTTTAATATTATTTATTAATAAAAATTCCGCCCTGAAACCTAAATCTAAATGAACCAGTGTGGGCTTCTAAAAGTTTGAGCATGAGGTCCATAGTGGAACGGTTCCACTGGAACAGGGATGGTTGATGGGGGGCAGACCAACCTTTAATATTATATACAACAACAACAACACGGTGTATGCTTTTTGCCGATGATATATATTCTTGTTAACAAGACTAGAGAGGGAGTTGAAGGTATAATTAAATTATGGATGTCAACCTTAGAGTACTAAAGGTTTCATTCGAGTAATCTAAAACCGAATATTTAAAGTGCAATTTTAGTAATAGATCTAGTGGGGGGTTATGACTTTGAGCGATCAAGTTATTAATAAGAGTTCACATTTTAGAATAATTGGGTCTATTGTTCGAATGATGGTGAAATAGATGGGGTATATTATTAGTAGAATTCAAGTGATGGTTGTGAAGCGAGGAATGCATCAAGCTTGTTGTGTGATAGGAATAGTCCCCTCAAACTTAAGGGAAAAATTTATAAGATGGTGGAGAGCCTACAATGATTTATGGTTAGAATGTAGCTATTAAAAAAGAAGCATAATATTAAATTAAGTGTTGCAGAGATAAGGATGCTAGGGTGGATGAATGGCTTTTACTTTAGAGACAAGATACGAAACAAGCTATATGTGAAAAGGTTGAAGTAGCTCAAATGGAAGATAAGATAGAGAGAGTCGCCTTGAATGTCTAGACATTATAAATGAAGGCTCTAATGACCCGGTTAAGAGAGAAGATGTATTAGATTTGACTTATGTTAAGTAAGGTAGATGTAGAACTAAAAACGTCTTGGTTAGTAAAATATTAGAAATGAAACTTTTATTATTAGATTTAATGAGAATTTGACCTTAAACAGGACACAATGAAGAAAAAGGATTCATCTAGACGATTCACATAGATGAGATAAAGGCTTGATGATTTTGCTTCTTCAATATTCATAATTACATTAAATATTACCATTTAAACGTTAAAATGCTAGCTATAATTTAATATTAGAAATTTTTTTCCGCACCCCCAGTATTATATATTACATTAAAAATTCATCCCAAAAACTTAAATGCTTAGTTATAAATTAATATATGAAAATGAATAATTATATATATATATATATTTATATATATATATATATATATATATATATATATATATATATTATAGAAAATTTATCAAATTTAATTATGTATAAATACTATTTATATTAATAAATTAAAATACTAATCTCTATGTTTATAATAAAGATAATGATTTTAAAAAAAACTAATGTTTATATAAATATAATCATATTATAAATTATCAATTTAATTCCTAAAATCCCATGAACCCAAATTTGAAGGGTTGAAAATCATCTTTATTGACGTTTCAAGGGTTCAAACAACCTATTTCTCCCATAAATTTCAAATACCAAAATCCTTCATTAATTGTTCCCAAACCTCTGAATTTGGTATTGATAAGCATACAATTAGTAGTGCTTTACATTTTTTTTTGAAAAAATATTTTATTTTTAGTTGTGATTGTACGTGGAAAAACTCAAATAGAAGAAAATTCTAATGAGTTAAGGCTCGCATCAATGAAACATATGCCACAGTGTTACTACAACAGTGCGAGCGCACAAATCATACTCACAGTTGCCAAGTTCTCTGTTTTCTGCACTTGCGCGTCAACAAAGCCGCGCTTAGCATTACTAGCGTCATGGTGTGTAGAAATCAGTTAGGGCACGCCGGATTCTCTATTTCAATGCCTCGGTGGCCACAATTTCTCAAGCATGCGCCATTTTTTACACTCGGGAGCCGCAACACTCAAATGTCAGCACGTCACAGCATTACTAGTTTGAGCTTTCAAGGGCCACGTTCTATAGTGAAAAAGACACAATGTTCACTAAGTAACCGTTCAAACGTAGCAAGCGCCGTACGATTGCGAAAGTTTTAGCGTCGAGGTGTTAGTTGATGAGGACATACGACAGACGTACCGACATGTTTATCGCCGGCGAAACGCAGAGTCGACAGCCCGATTCAGCGTCTCTAATTTGATTTAGATGTCATTATGTATTTTATTATTATGCTTGTTTTATGTTTTCCATTTTACCCTTGTGGGGAGTTATGTCTTATTGTAGCCCAAGGGGCATTTGAGTATTTTATTTCCTTGTTTGAAGGACTATTATAGGGGGTCTCAGCTTTGTAATAGGCTAATGAACATTGAATGAAATTTATGTTTTATTTCTACTTCGTCTTGCATGAGTGCGTGAGAAGGAGGAGAGCTCAAGGTGAGCATTTGCAAATACCCACAGATCGTTGGAAGCAGTCCTCGACTCGTGGTTCAAGTATATTATTGTTTTCTTTTCTAATTTTGGATCTTATTGTATCCACAATCCCACCGGGATCCTTTCTTCACACTCGTATTCGCTTGTTGACCCACTAGAACTCCAATCTCGTTAAATTCCACCACCCAACCGTTGGCCTTTCCCCTCCTCCACCAATTAGCCGAGCCGGCTATCCATGCTACCCATGGTGAGAATCAATCCCATAGGGGCTCTTGTTGTTGCCTAGCAATAAATTAGGGAGTTACTACTTTTGAATTTAAATTTTGAAATTTTCAAAAAAACTTATCCTTATTTTAAATTTCCAAAAAAGGAAAGTTTTGAAATTGACTCCAATTCAAATTTCAAATTAATGAGGAGTTATAATTTTCATCCTAGGTGGCAACCACTATTTGGAAGTGTGTTAATTGTCCCTAACCTTCCCCCTCTCTTAGCCGCGGCCCCTCAAAGGGGGAATCCCTCTTAAGGCTAGTTATGACAATTAAGACTCTGATTCAAATTTCAAATCCATTTACTCCCCAAATTAATTGAATGGAAATTAAATCAATTTTGTAAACCTTCCCTCCCTCACCCATGCCGCCGGCCACCTAAGGAGGATCCCTTTTAATGCAACTTAATGCATTCATTACACCATTTCAAAATCCAATTCAAATATTCTCCTCCAAATTATTAAATTAAATTAATTCAGATTTTGATTAAAACTTCCCCACACCTCCATCCCTAATCCTACTAGCGCCTCTCACTCCATAGCCGCCCCTTGCTCCTTTCCCACCTAGACGGCCCTCTCTTCATCCCCCTTGAGGAGGTTGAGACAAAAGAAGAGAGACAACATCTCCCCCACCCACTTCAATGTTGAATGGCGGATCCTGAGCTTGAGTGGGGTCTAGTATTCACCGCGAGGAAGTATCAACGTCTACCTACCGTCGCCGTGCTTCGACGTAGGATTTGAAGAAAAACCACCGTGGGAGAGTACTATGAGGAGAGTCGTGCCAATCCTTGCAAGCATCTACGCGACAACTTTCAAAGCACACTGGAGCCTCGACGGTCACCTACGACTCCCATCCCCACCGGGATTACTTTCCTCCGACGAAGTTCATTCGCGCCCTCTCCCTAGTGGTAACATCCTTCATCACTGGTCTTCTATCTCCGCCAAAAGCCCACCAATATTATGTGTGAGATGGCCCCGAGGTGAATTATCGTTGTTAAAACGTTGGGTTTTGTTACTTGTACTTTGCATTTAATTCTCCTTGAATTTTGAATGAACTATTTTGGTAATCTCAAGTGCATCTCTTTGGGCCTAGCAAGTCAACATTTTGAATTCATAACTCAAATTTTTAGTGCTAGTTTAATTCGTAAGAAGGCCAACACTTTAATCATTTCTTTTAATTGTAAAAAAATCCTTAGTTTTCACATCATTAGTTCATTGACAAGAGTGTCGCGATTATTGTATGAAATAATAAACAAGATCGCAGCGCCAGATGCCTTTTTGTGTTGTCTTATAAATAATTGTGGAGGAGAGTTCAATCATAGTGTAAAATTTTAGTATTTCTATAGTACTTCTTAGTTCCTCTTAGATAAAAATCTAAGGGAGGCTAGAGAAGTACAAGATATAATCATTTGGTGTATTTAGCCTGTGTTTCTTTGAAACAACTTTGTAAGTTAGGGAGGAGTATAAAGGTGATAGTTTGATCCTTTCTGGTGATATCACTCTCTTGTATTTTTATTCTTCCTAAGTTTAATGAAAATGAGTTTGTATGTTATATTTATGTCTAGCTAATTCTCTTATTGGATTGATGATGTAAAATGCCATGTTAAATACTAACAAAGAACTTGCCTCTCTAAATATTAAATAATGTTTTCAATTTATCATGTTCTTAATTTAATGACACATAGTGGTTATATATGTAGTTAAAACATAGTGAGACATATAGCCCCGACGGAGAAATGCAAGAAAAAAAAAATTTTGGAGTAGGATGTTTGCATGTCGAGACATAGGATGTAAAATATTTAAGTTCTTATGAAGATTATTATAGCTGTAGGAATTCAACAAATATCATTTTTCACCCTACATTCTCGACAGAGATCTTAGGGATGCATATATTTGAATACGTCAATAATTAAGAATTTTATTAGGAAAGATTTGAAATTTAAGCTCATCAACAAAATAATTTAATTAAGTATTATATATCCATATTTTTATTATTTATTCAGTGATAGCATCTCCACAATTATCATTTTTATTTCAGTAAGATAATCATTACAATTAGAGTAAACGATAGCAGTTTGTGCAAGTAAGCTACTTTCTTGGGTTCGACACTCTACTCTATCGCTTTATTCTTAATTTAATCACATATACTGTGTATGTATTAAGGTTTTGTTAGTTTCTTATCAAAAAATATAGTAATTTTTAGGGGTAATAGAGCCTAGTCTTTTAAACAATTCAAAAGTTCCCCATAGCCCCCATCAAATTTTTGCATTATTGTGAGGAAGTATTTTTCTTTTATTATTTTAACTTATTTTTGAATTAATTACATGGTTAGACTACTTGTATCTTTATTTATTTATTTATTACATATTCATGGTTGTATGTTTTATAGACATAAAAAGAACCTTGTTGTTAACTCTGAAATAGAAATAACCCTTTCAATATTTGAAAAAAAAAATAAAAAATATAAAATATCTGAGCTTGTACTAGATCAGATCATTCTAGACCTCTTAAGGATTATGTTAAACTCTTTAGTAGACAAAATTCATTAGAGAATTTAATAACTAAAAATTTAAGCTAATAATTTGAATTAAAACCTTTATAATTCAAATGATTCAAAATTCTAAATTTGGAGGAAATCCTGTTGAAGATAATGATATCACTTTTTTAACTAGTTTGAAGGAAGATCGATTTAGAGAGTTGGGAGAATGCCCTCATCAAACTACCTGATTGGTTGGTTATTTAATTTTTATAATGGATTAATTAAATTTCTAAAGCAATCATAGATGCTGCAGTTTGGAGGATCTTAATGGCTAAGCCATTTGAGGAAGCATATGAATTAATAGAGGAAATAGATACTAATAATTTTTTGAGCCTGCATAAGTTACAGTAATTTCCAAAAAGAGTAGCAAGAATATATGAATTGATGCTTTACAATATTGACTGCTTAAGTTGTAGTACAATAGGAGTAATTCAGATTTGAAACTATATCATCTATGTAATTGGATGATCAAAAGTTAAATTGAAAATAGTAAATGTGCAGGGATTGAAAATATTAATTTGAATGGAGACAAATAATTCCTATACAATGCGTGTAATCCAGGTTGAGGATCATCCTACTTTTAATTGGGCAAATATTGTTACTGGTAACAATCAATGAAATTCTAGTCAAAGAATCAAGGGAGAAAATTGGAACAATCCTAATAACTCTGTTGTTAATCCTAAAACCTGCATATATTCCAAGATTTAGTCAAAGAAAATTAGTTTGGAAGTAGAAAATCAAAACATTGGAAGATATAGTGATGCAATTAGGGACTTAATTTCAAAATCAAGCTTACTTCATTAAAAAATTTAGAATCTCAATTAATCAACTTGCAATTTCAATCAGAGTAAACTCTTGGATCTTTGTCGTGAGTAATACTGAATTTAACCCAAAAAAAAGAAAAAGAAAAAAGATCCTAGAGAAATTATTTGAAGAATGGTAGCAATGTATCCCAGCCAAATTGATAAATTTAGACAAGTCTAGGCAGAAGACTATAAACTTTAGTGTTGTATGGGTAGGCAACTAGATTTTGATTTAGTGTGTCATGTTAAATTGTTTGAATTTACATGAGTTATATTGCTATGTTGTTGTTATTGACATGTTTTAACGTTTTGTTTTTTTCTACTAATTAAAGGTTGTGATTAATTGGAGTTAATTCACAATGTTGGCTTTCCCCATATCAAAAATGTTTCTTATTTTTTTCTCTAAATTAAGATTTATGTTAGCAACCATAGATTGACCAGTTTCAGTGACATCAAGGGCAAGTTCTCATAAAACTAGTGAAAACAATTTTTTTCTACAATATAGCATGGATGATACGAGCTTTGAAATCAAGCACAGTACTTGAGATTACAAAAAATATCTGAAGTATTTACAATGCAAAAAGCTGCAATCCCAGATATCAGATTTATCATTTTCTATTGTACAACTCATGCTTGCTCTTCTAATTTGGGACAATAAACTTTTTACATTCCATACGTGATCATGCAAACAATTATGTAAAAGTAGATGTGCGAAAACAGATATGACTCTTGAAAGTTACCTTAAGGATGTGCATTTACTTTAACATAGCCACAAAAATAGCCAATGAGAGAATGAAATTAATAGATAATAATATGTCATCTGAAAATACATTTTGCTTTAAAAGTTACAAACCTCCTCTGTTATAAACTGTTTAAGAAAAAAATCAAAATAATGGGGAACGGTAATGATTATGTGTATGTTGAAATGACTGGATTTGCATTTTTGAATATTAGAAATTAGCAAACGTTAAAAAAAATAAAAAATAAAAAACTTTAAACTCTTAGAGAATCAACAGAGCAGCCCAATGTTCAAATAACTGCAAATTTTCATGCTAACTCTTGTAAAATAATTAGAAGAACGATGAGATTCCATGAAAAGGAAAAAATTGCATGCATCATATACCAGAAACAATTGCCAGACATTGATCTTCTTTTGGCCCCTGCATCTGATCAGCAACAGCTGTGCAGCAACCGCTCCTGCTGTGCTGGCATTGCCTTTAGCATTTAACATGAAAGAGGGCACAATAAAGGAGGATTTAAATTTCAAAGAACGGATATGTTATTGCAGAAGGGGTTGACAACAGTAAAATATGTCTAAAGTCCATGATTCTGTTCAACTCAAACTGGAAAAAAAAAATCAACTAAATTAAAAAAGGTTATATGGCTTACTAGATAACAATTATTAGGATATATTTCAAAACAAACTTAAAAATTAATAATGACTATAAGCAAATAGAAAATGTTCGAGTTGGCATGTTTCACTTTTAGGTTTTCAAAAGCAAAGACGAACTCCATCAAATCAGGGATATTTTCTTAGAAGAAAACTTAAGAATCTGGCTTAAAAAATTGGATGGGAATCAATGGGGACAGTAACTCCAGATAGAAATTAATCAATAATATTGAATGCTCCAAGACCTGACAAAACTTCGCTTCCGAATTACTTTAGATCACTTAGTAAGCCACATACAGTGCGGCATTAATAAACTAGGAGAGCAAAACCGCAATTACAGAGAGTGCCAGTGCTTTGATCACTTTGCTTTACAAAGGAGAAAACATACCATCTGACCCTTTATTGGCCATACAGAATTATAGAGAAACTTTTGAAGGTTCAGCATAGTCCTAGTTCTGCAGTAACAAATTAAAAGCTATCAGTGAAAACAAAATAAAAAATTAGCAATCACAATGGTCGCAAATAAACAGGAGAATTGTTGAGTATGTATGAAATGTTTTTTTTCCTTATTATTGTCAAGATATTAAAAATATATATAAAGAAAGGAAGCATTAGCATAGATTTCCAGAAGAGCTCCTGACGTGAATCGTTCACACATTTGCTGTGCTGAAAGTTTCAGGCAAAAGCACTGTTTCATTGTTTGGTTCCTTCCTAATAAGTCATTATCAGGCCATATCAAAAATTGCCCTACTGTAATGAAAGCAGTAATTGCCAATGTATGTGAATCCTCCATTGCGTTGAGCTGGGATCCTCTTGTTCGAGATGTTTTAGGGTCAGATGCTGTGAGGTGCCTTCTATGATGATTTTTTTTAAAGTAGGGAAAGTGGTGTTATTTTTGCTTAGGTTGAACTCACAATTCAATTTTTAGCTGGATTCAAGAAAATGAATGAAACTTGCAATTTTGACCAGATCGGAAGACTGAGAAAACTTTAATTGTGACTCATTTTGGGTTATAATGGGACCTTTGGGCATTTTATTATTTGATGATTTCCTAAATTAAATTCATATTTCTAAATTAAACTTTGAGCGAAAGTTGGATGTAAATCACTTCAGTGTGGCACAAGCATTTGACGACCCATTGGTCGGAGGTACTTTGCAATCAATGGGTTGGCAGAGGAGGAGGAGAAATTGATAGCGATTGGACTGTATTGGAGGGAAAGCATTGGCTTGGTATCAGTGAAGGGACATGAGGGTGACCCATTCGGAGTTGGAGGGAGTTCAAAGGAATGTCTATTAAGAACGTTTCCGTAACTAGTAAGGAGGAGACTTCTATTGAGCAGTTATTCGCCTGATGCAGGAGGGGACCTTGGCAGAGATCATGACTGGTTTGAGTACCTAGCCAACAGGCTAGACTAGTTTCTAAGTACAATACTAGTGGGAAACTTAATGAAGGGGGTGAAACCAGATATCAGAGCAGCTGTTAGAGGTTGAGTGAGGCTATGTAACTTGGGGGAGCCACGGAGCTTGCCACAGTTGGTCGAGGGCCAAAGCATTATGGAGAGAGGACTAAGAGGCAATAGTTGGGGGGGGGGGGGGGGGCGGTCATATAATGGTAACCCATCTTCTTGCCCCCTGAAGTGTGGGTCCGAAATTCGCCCCGCCTCCTCTGCTCGTGTTTTTATATTTTTATTCGGCGGAGGGAGTTTTAATGATTAAGTTCCGAGGTAAATTTTGAAAGAGTAGTGGGTTTGTTGATAAGACATCCTACAGAGATTTCGCCCTATTTTGCGAGGACTTTATGATCTGAGTTCTGGTTTCCTATAGGCGCAAGCCCCTATAGTTATTACCCCTCTCGACACGAGAGAGAACTTTCGGATTAAGGTAGCGTCAATCAGATACGTATAGAATACTCTTGTGTTATCTGGCAGTACTAGATATAGTGCTAGCTTGGGTTTAGATTGGAAATTGAGTTTGGTTTGGGTATTTGGGATGGAAATATTTGACAATTGATATTTAAAAAAAAATTCACCATTTGCACTTAAAGCGGATGGTGGGGGAATGGGAAATGGATGATAGACCGATCAAGATCTCTGGTTCGTCGTCCGGGCCATCGTGGTCCCTGGTCTACTAGTCAGAGGAGGTGTCGACCAAACCTGACAGAAGGATCCTTGTCGGGCAGCCATGGGTTGCTTGTCCAAGGAGACCTTGTAAACCTGGGTTGATGTTTGCTAAGGGGACAAATTTGAATCACCTTAGCTAACAGAGGCTTTATGCCTATCAATCATTCTATTGATTCATATCTTAGGAAGATTTACGCCACTAAGGAGCGTATTGGCTCTGGCCATAACCACTATCTGTGGTGCCATTTGGCGGCAAAACACTCGATTTTAGAGAACCCGGGTCAATCACGTTTTACCTGCAGTGCCATTTGGGGCAAAACCCGGGTTAGAGGACTATGGGCTCCGGAAAATTTGGCCCGGCCTCCCCGCCGCGCTATTCTTTTGTTTTCGAGGGGCCGGGTCATAACCGTTTAGCCCAGAGCTGCCCAGCACATTGAGGCGAGGACATGGAAAGTGACATGGAGGCCTCTAGCGGTAGAAGGAGTGCGCATAATGAGAAGGGAAAAAGGAGGTGAAGATATTAGGTGGAGCGGCCTCCCAGACTATGAGGCCACTTGGGAGCCACAAGAGAGGATTGCAGAGCAGTTTACCTGCTTTCCACTTGAGGACAAGGTGGTTCATTGTGGAGGGGGGTGGTGTAATGTTAGGCCGGCACCTGAGCGGATGGACCAGTCCAACCTGGACCGGTCCTGGTCTACACCAGGTGGAACCAGGCGAACAGGAAGAGGGCAGAAAAGCTGAGGGGCCCACTTGGTCAATTTCAAATTGTTGGGAGGGAAAATTTGAATTAAAAGGGGTATTTAGGTCTTTTGTAATAATCCTTTCATGTCTTATTAGGAGATGAGGGGAGGGAATGTTAGGGTTATCTTGAATTTGAGTTTTTCTCTTTGAGATCTAGGGTTTGCTTTGGGGCTCTTGGCTTTGCCAGAGATCGTGGAGAGTTTTCCATCCTCTCGAATTGAAGGAATTTGTATCTTGCAAGGCTTTCATCTTCCATTGAAATAAAAGCGTTTGCTCGTTTTCCCTACGAATTTTTATTGTGTTTTCTCAGTTTTCTTGCTGTTTTCTGTTATTTCCTGCGGTGGACAGCGCATTATGCTGTGATGAAATTTTACTGGTTTTTGTTAGGAATACTTGCAACAAGTATTTTCTATCAAATTGGTATCAGAGCGAGATCCGGGCGGTGGAGGGCTGTTTTTTTCCACCGTTCGGCAGATTTTCGCAGATTTTGGGTGTAGGGGCTTGTATCTCCTGAAAACACAGTTTAAGTTTTAGGGTTTTTGAGAGCAGCAGTTAGCAGTTGAGTAAAACAGCAGGTTTTTGCTGTTTGGAGGGAGATTCTTGCTGTCGGAGAGTTCTTTGCGTTCGGAGGCATCTCTTTGGTTCCCATTGGCATCTAAGAGGGAGAGTCTTGGAGACCGAGATGGGTCAATTTAAAGCGGATCTGGAGGAGAAGGATGGGACATTGAGCGAGAATGTGGAAGGGAAAATTCATGGCCTTGGAGGAGATGATGAAAAAGTTGTTGGAAGGGCAAACAAGGGCGTGCCAGCGGGGAAAAAAGGAGAAGGTTAGTGGGAGCAAGGGTAAGGAGAAGGTGAATATAGAAGAGGGAAGAGAGGTGGAACTGCTTGACAGCAACGGAAGGATGCCACCTCGGGAGTCCATCAGGCGGGAAAGAACAGGACAGAAGGAGAGCTTCAAGGAAGGAAGAGAAGAGATTGGGACGTCAGGGCCCATTGGACCGGCCATGGGGGATCTATAACCACCATGGTGGGGCACGAGGGGAAGATGGCTACCGGGGGCCAAGAGGGAGGAGAGGATGGGCCCCGATATGGAGAGAGAGGAAATTGGGAAGACCCCCTAGCATGGGAAAGAGGTGGCCTGGGGGAATAGGCCAACGGGGTGTGGACACGAGTGCCGAAGCTGAAAATGCAGTATTCGACGAGGGAAATGTGGATGAGTGGATCCACAAGGTGAGGAGAGATATTTTGCTGTAAATGGCCTGATGGAGGAGGAGAGATTGATGGAGTCTAGTATGTGCTTGGAGGGGTGGCATTTGCCTGGTTCAAGTACATGGATAAGTGGGAACGATGGAGGACCTGGAGGAATTCAAGGAGGCTATCAGGGAGAGGTTCAGGGGGGGGTAGCCCATGGGAGATATCAGAAAAGTTCTATGCCCTCACTCAAGAGGGAACAGTGAAGGAATACAAGAAGAAATTTGAGAGTTTGGTGGGAGACATACGAAGGCTTATCAAAACTGTACTTTGGAGGGAAACTTTATGGGATCTCAATGCTGGAAATAGAGATGCGTTGTGAGTCATAGACAAGAGACCTGAGGGATGGGATGGAGTTGGCTCAGTTGGTGGAGAACCAAAAGCAAGCCACGCCGAAGTTGGAGGGACAACACACTCAGGAGCATGTTTAAAATTGGTATTACGGGTATTGAGGCGTTTTTCATTCGTGGAGGCGAGGCGTAAGCCTCAAGGCGTTTTGAGGCGTAAGCCTCAAAATCAAAAGATTGCGTAAACATAAAATGATAAATTTTTTTTATATACTAATGAGTGAATAATATAAAACATAAAAAAGCATAAGATATGAGTGAAACAAAATATCCCAATAATAAAACAACTATGAAATAAGTTCAACGCAAAATTCTATATTTCCCAAATCCTAGTATTCTTTTTATTTAACATATATTCCAATTTCTAAAAATAAATAGCAATGAATTCTAATAAAAACTCGTAAGTCATCAGCATTGTCATCTCTAAGGGGTTTCATTTGAATCATCATTATTGATGGAAATGTTCTCTCCCCTTCCTCCTCTACTATAGAGTCAATGTCGGGCATTTACTTGAAGATTTATGTAAGTTTTAATATTATAGTGTGAGGCGTAAGGCCTCATTCCAGTGAGGCGAGGGGGCTAAGGCGGGGACTCAACCAAGTTGAGGGTAAGCCTCATAAAAAAAAACTCGAGGCGTAAGCATCGAGGCGTTTTTTACTAGAATTGCGCAGGGTCAAGGGAGCCTATATTGCGCAATTTTAAACATGCTCAGGACGGTCCCCTAGGGACAACTACACTTGGCTCCAAAAGGGCCCAACCCTAGTTTTCATAGATAGAGTGAAGGAAAGAGCGGGGGGGTGCCAGATCTGCTGAAGTTTCAAGAAATTGATGAGGAGGAGATGTAGAGAGAAGAGGGCCAAGGGCCTTTGTTTCAGATGTGAGGAGAAGTTTGTTCCAGGGACAGGTTGCAAGGATACGCGCCTTCGGGCTCTCAACTCTATATAGAGAGGCGCCTGAAGAGGGTTGATGTTTCTGATGTAGGAGCAGATTGATACCCAGTTGGAGGTAGCCGAGGTTCCCTCAATTCTGTGATGGGATTTACTCCTAACCATACGATGAAAGTGAAGGGGAAGATCTTTGGAGGGGGTAGTGGTTCTGTTGACAGTGGGGCAACCACACAATTTCATATCCACCAGGTGGCGGAGGAGCTTGGGATGGAGCCTACTGAGAAAGGCAGTTATGGGGTGATGTTGGGGACAGGGAGATTGAGTCCAGCACCGGGATCTGCAAAGGGGTGGAGATGGGCTACAGGAGATCAGGTGGTAGAGGACTTCCTACCCTGAAGTGGGTAGCAATATGTCCATTTTGGGCATGAAGTGGCTTCAGACCTTGGGTGAATATCAGGTGAACTGGGGGACCATGGTGATGGAGCTGATTTGTAGAGGGGAAGAGGGTGAAGCGAAAGGGGGAATCAGGATTGTCCAGAGCTGGAGTGTCACTCGATCAAGGTGAAATCAGCAGGAGGAAAGGAGGAGGATTCCTTGTGGGGTTGCAGAGCCTGGAGGGCAGGTAGGAGGGGGAGGAAAAGCCCATTCCCGCGTGGTTCAGCTCTTCTGCAGAAATTTGAGGATGTGTTCCAACCATCGGTGGGACTACCACCTGACAGAGACAGGAGCACCAGATTATCCTGAAAGAGGGAGTATCCCTACTCAGTGTGAGGCCTTACAGTACCCTCAGTGTAAGAAAGATGAGATTGAGAAGTTGGTGGGAGAAATGCTAGAAGGAGGGATCATCCAGCCCAGTGTGAGTCCTTTCTCTAGTCCCAGTTCTGCTTGTGAAGAAGAAGGATGGGAGTTGGAGGTTCTGTGTTGAATTATAGAGCTCTCAACAAGGAGACTGTGCCTGTAAGTTTCCTATCCCTGTGATTGACGAGTTGGATGGTATGAGCTACATGGAGAGCCTTGTTCACCAAGGTCGATCTGAAGTCCGGCTACCACCAGATCGGGATGAGGAAGGAAGATGTGCAAAAGACGGCCTTCAGGATCATGAGGGCACTACGAGTTTCTGTGATGCCTTTTGGCCTCACCAAGCACCTGCCACATTCCAGGCTTGATGAACCGGATCTTCAAGCCACACCTCCGCAGGTTTGTGTTGGTATTTTTTGATGACTTCTAATCTATAGCAGGACGAGGAGGGAACACCTAGAGCACCTGAGAGTGGTGTTGGGTGTGCTGAGGGGCATCAGCTGAAAGCCAACTTCAAGAGTGTGACTCGCTCAGGCACGGGGGGAGGGAGTACTAGGGCCGTGATATCCCAAGAGGGAGTGTTGCTGCAGATCAGTCCAAGATAGAGGCGATGCTGGCATGGCCTCAACCAGACCTTGAAGGGCTCAGAGGATTCTTGGGACTGACAGGCTACTACAGGAGGTTTGTGAGGGGATACAGCACCTAGTATGGCCACTGATAGAGCAGTTGAAGAAGGACAACTTTTTATGGGGAGGAAGCGCTTTAGAGGCTTTTAGAAGCTGAAGAAGGCCATGGACGTATGCCAGTACTGGCTCTGCCAGCTTCAATCAGGTGTTTGTGGTGGAGATGATGCTTCATGCTATGGATTGGGAGCAGTGTTGATGCAGAACCACAGGCCTATAGCTTTATCAGTCAAATACTGTCGTCCCGGGCTAGGCTGAAGTCTGTCTATGAGAGAGAGCTTAAGGCTATTGTACTGGGCCATTAGAAGTGGAGACCTTACTTATTTGGAGGACATTTATTGTCAGGACTGATCAGGAGGATCTGAAGTACTTGTTAGAGCAGAGGGTGGTCACAGAGGGCATCAGAGGTGGTTGTCCAAGCTGCTGGGATTGATTTTGAGATCACACTATCGGCGGGACTAGAGAATAAGACAGCGGAATGCCTTATCAACGCTGTTATGGGGGAGCTCCAAGGGATGCTGTATAGTACCAGTACTGATAGATTGGGGAGCCATCAAGAAGGTGAGCATTCAGAATGAAGGAGATAAGGAAAATCAAAGAAGATGTGTTATCAGATGGGATACAGCCACCCAGGCTACTCAATTGTGGGAGAAAGATGTACTATCAGGGAAGGAGGTGATTCCAAGGTCTTCATCCACATTCCCTAGCTGCTACAGGAGTTTCATGGAGTGCATAGGAGGGCATTTCAGAGTGCAAAAAACTTATAGCCGTTAGCTGCTGAAATGGTACTGGAAGGGGGATGAGGAATAGATGTAGAGGAGATGGTGGCGAAGTGTGATATCTGCCAGCGGAGAGTAAGTACCTGACGATGGCACCAGGGGGATTATACAGCTCTGGCCCTACCAGAGAAGTTTGGGAGGAGTGTACTATAGATTTCATTGGAAGGGCTCCCAAAATCAGAAGGCTACACAGTTATAATTGTAGTGGTCGACAGAGCTGAGCAAAATATGCTCATTTCATATCTCTTGAGACAACCGTAAAACGGCTTGGATGTCTGTAGTAGTAGTAGCCATTTGTGAGGGAGATAGTTCGCCTGCATGGGGTACCAGAGTCCATTATTCTTGATAGGGACAAGGTGTTCTTGAGCCATTTTTGGAGGGAGCTATTTGGATGCAGGGAACAGTACTGAAGAGGAGCAAGCCTACCATCCACAGATGATGGGCAGACGGAGGTGGTGAAATAGGAGCTTGGAGACATACTTGAGGTGTTTTGTGTCTGAAACACCAAAGCAGTGGGCCAAATGGCTAGCTTGGGCAAGAATACTGGTACAATACCTCCTTTCACTCGGCTACCAAGATGACACCTTTTAATGTGTTATATGTGAGGGAACCCCCCACATTTGGTACACTACACCATAGTAGTACTCTAGTATATGCAGTGGATCAACTATTGAAGGAAAGAGATCAGGTGTTAGGAAGAGCTCAAGAGGCATTTACTTAGAGCCCAGAAACTTATGAAGAAGCAGGCGGACGACAAAAGGAGAGATATAAAGTTTGCAGTTGGGGACAAGGTCTACTTGAAGCTCCGACCATTACGGCATGAAGGAGCTGTGTCCCAAGAGAGAAAAGCTTGCCGCAAGGTATTTTGGCCCTTTGAAGTGGAGAGAGAAGGAATGGAAGAGCTGGCCTATAGATTGAGGCTTCCTCCAACAGCCAGAATACACCCGTTTTTTCAGTCTCATAGTTGAGGAGAGTGGTGGGGGAGCATTGCAGTGAGCCCAGAGTGCCCCCACATTGGGGAGGGCATGAAGTGGAATTGGATGCCTCTTGCGGTTAGAAGGCCAGTGCGCATCAATGAGAAGGGGAAAAGGAGATGAAGCTTAGGTGGAGCGGCCTCCCTGACTATGAGGCCACTTGGGAGCCACAGGAGGAGAGGATTGCCAGAGCAGTTTCCTGCTTTCCACCATGAGGACAAGGTGGTACTTGTGGAGGGGGGTAATGTTAAGGCCGGCACTGAGCCGGCTGGACCGGTCCAAACTGGACCGTCCTGGTCTACACCAGGGCGGAAGCCAGGCGAACAGGGATGGGGGCGAGAAAAGTGAGGGGACCACTTGGAGTCATTTCAAATTGTGGGAGGGGAAAATTGAATTAAAAGGGGTATTTAGGTCTTTTGTAATAATCCTTTCATGTTTTACTTAGGTGAGGGAGGGGGGAATTAGGGTTTATCTTGAATTTGAGTTTTCTTTGAGATCTAGGGTTTGCTTTGGGGGTCTTGGCTTTGCGGAGATCGTGGGAGAGTTTTCTCTTCCTCTCGAATTGAAGGAAATTTTATCTTGCAAGTGTTTTTCATTCTTCCATTGAAATAAAAAAAGCGTTTTGCTCCGTTTTCCCTACGAATTTTCTATTGTGTGTTTTCTCAGTTTTCTCGTTGTCTGATTCTGTTTTCCTATTTCCTGCGGTGGCAGCAATTGTGCTGTTGAAATTTTACTGGTTTTGGTTAGGAATACTTTGCAACCCAAGTTATTTCTATCATAGAGTTGTTCGCTGCTTCGTACAGGTAGAATGTCGTGCACTACTTGGATTTCTGTAGGTGAATCGTAGTGCACTAAAACGCGCTCCTGCTTAGGTCGTAGGAGCTTGCACTTGCATTGTTTTTAGCATTTGTTTGAGATTGTATGTGATATTCGTAATGGGGCTCCAGAGAAGCTCGTGAGAGATTGGATCTCTGTATTTTTCATGCATTTTATTGTGTATTTGATCTCTTGTAGTATATCCGTCACTGTTACAAGTGGGAGGTATATGTATTCCTTCAAGACTGAAATGACTTCAGGATACTGCACTTACTAGAAGTCTTTCTGTATCTAACCCATCAGTGGCATATGACACCATACATCTGTTATGTAGAAATCGTATGTGTTGCAGATCTTTGTTTGATGTATAGAAGGGCTTCGCATTATCACAGTTCTTCGTATATTTTGTACATGAAGGATCTTCTACAACGACTTGAAGGAGTTTCCATTTGTTTACTATTTCGTCCATATTCGTAGGCGGGATAATGAGTGATAACAACTTCCTACAGTAATTCATAGGTACTTGCATTTATGGGAATTCTATATGCCTTTGCTTGCATGATCAACATAAATTGGCACCCCAACTATCATCATTGGTAGGAAATTTAACTGTCAGGGATTTTGTATATTCGTTTTCAACCAAACTTATACCTTCTTCTGATTTTCTTTGCTTGTTGAATTCAACGTATCTGTTTGTAATAGATTCATAGTTCTCATTTTTACATTTGAATTGCAAGGTTTACACACCCTCACTTTGGTGGTCGTAATCTCTTGTAGGTGGTAGAAGCATTCGTTATTCCTTTGTTATAGTGGACTGTATGAATACCCCAACACTTGTTGCATGCTTCTTGTTTAGATATATGGATGGCAATTCTCAATATACCTTTTTGCATCAATTGTTTGACATTGTGTTTCAACACAAGTTTCCTATTCATATGAATGGATGATGTCTATATATCAATTGATTCAGAATCTCACTAAATCATTATGAAAGAAATGTCTCACATATGAATTACTATATTCATTTAAAATAGCCTTGTGTATCTATTTGTAATTTAGATTCACATTCTTATTAACCAAAGATGGTATTTGAGAATATCCAAGTTCAAGTTTCTTTATACTCGTTTGACTTGAGCCATAAGTCTTCTATTTCCCAATAGTGAGCTCATGTTCAAGCTCATTTAGCCTTTCATGGTTTGATTTGAGTTCAGACTCTTTATTATTTATGTTAAGTTAGATGAATTTCAAGGTGAGTTTAGGCTCATTCATCCTTTTGAGTTTGAAATACAGTTTAAGTCCAAAACATGTTCAAATAAAGTCCAGGCTCTCAATAGAGCTCTTCCGTTCGTCGAGTCCCCTGCTGTTTTGCAAAGTTCAAGTCCAAAACTCATGTTCACTGTGCTTGATTCAAACCAAGTCCAAGTTGTTCATTTGATTCAAATCTTAAATTATGGCTAATTTAAGTTCCAATTTAGGTCAAGTTAAGTTTGCTTGAGTCCAAAATCAAGTCTTAACAAGTTCTCTGCTTGAGTTTGAGTTTATTTGGTTCAAGTTTGGATTTATATGAACTCATTGTATATTCAGAGTTAAGCCTGATGCCAAAGTCCCTTACTAGTTCAAATGTGCCAAGTGATCATTGTAGTTGTTCCAAACTACAATCTCAAGTACAAGTTCTTGCATTTGTTCTTTCGAGTTCAATCAAGTCCATGTTCCAATTGTTCAAGTCCTTGGATTTTCAATCCAAATTTCGGCAGACTCCCGGACGTCTCCCCTATTAAGGGGAAAAAAAACAAGTAGCCGCCTACCCCCACACCACCAAAGGCGTGCACGGTTGGTGTTTATGAGACCCGCGGCGGGTGTATTTTTTATTTTTCTCCACCACGCACACTAAAGGCGTGTTGGGGTGTTTAAAAAGTATTTTTTTTTTTAAATAAGCAATTTTTGACATTTCCCCCCGCTTGAGGTATTATGAGCGACCCCACTCGCCGTCGTGCCGCACCGGAGTCCCATCCCACCACGCGCACCAAAGGCAGTGCTTGGGGCGGTTTTTCGGTTCGCACGACCATTAAGTAGGGTTTAGGTGATTGCCCGCCCTCGTCGTAGGCGTCCAGACCGGGATCCCATCCCACCACGCGCACCAAAGGCGTTCTTGGGGCGGTTTTTTCCGGTCCACCGCTAACTTCGAGAACGTAGAATCTAAGTTTAGAAAATTCGTACCTTCGCGGGGTTGTCGGTGCTAGCATGAGGATCGAGGGAGAGAGATAGCATTCCCTCTTCTCTTCTTTTTTTAAATAATCATTAATATGATTAATGCTAATTTAATTATATTTATGAAATTACATATATTTAATTTATTTAATTGATAAATAATAAATTATATAATTTAAATGATTATTATAATTAAAATTTTATTAATCATAATTTACTAATTATGATTAATTCACAATTAATTTGTAATTAATTATAATTAAAAATATTTAGTAATAATTAAACTTAATTAAATATAATTAGTTATAATAAATAATAAATAATTATATTAAAAATAATAAAGTAAATAAATCCTCTTGTTTCTCCTTTTAGCCGCAAAATCTCAAAGGATTTAGAGATTAGCTGAGGAAGACCAGGAAATGGGGAGAAAGTTCCTCACCCTGCGAGCTCCCTGTGTTTACTTCCAATCAAAATGTCGTAACCTTCCTGTTCGACGGTAAGGAAAGTTGGGGAAGGAAAAAAGCACAAAGCGAAGGCATGGCAGGGGCTTCGGTAGGTTAAGTAAGTCTCCTTCTTCTCGTCTCTCTCTCTCTCTCTTCTACTCTCTCTCTCTCTTCTCGTCTCTCTCTATCTATTTCAGCTTGGGTCGGTAAAGTGCAGAGGAGGAGTCAACCGGTTAGGAGCTGCCGAAGGGAAGCTAGGGCTTACGTATTTGAGGTCTGCGTGGGAAGGTAGGTGTTGACTGGAGCATGGTTGGTTTGTTAAGAAAGAAGGGTGATCGTGGATTTGGGTTTTGACAAGAGGAGGCGAGTCGGGCTGACAGGTCGGACAGAGAAAAAGAGGGAGTTGACATGTAAGAATATTTCACTAAGGGTATGGTTAGCACAACTTTTTCCTACTTTATTTTATGTAACAAACTAAAGAGTCATTTTGGGCACTTATTCTTTGCTCCGTTCTAAAAATTTCACGTCCCAGCATTAATTTTCGCAACCTCCGAAAGCCTCCCACATTCTTTCGCTTCCCGCTATTTTGAGCCTCCATAATGATGTCAATAACCTCAGCTAATATAAATTATCATTCCCAGCAAAAAAAATCCATCATCTTCATCATCAAGTAGTTTTGCAATTCTAGACCACTTTTCAGTTTCACCGCTCTCCTCACCAGATCTGGTCGCGCTACATCCTACAAAACATCATCCCATCAGCTGCTTCGTTGGTAGATTGAGGGTTGCTTGATCATTAACGCAAGAGATATACATTGCAAGATTCTTATCCTGGCATCGACATGCATACTTTGTGCAAGCTCCAATATATACAATGCAAGCCGTGGTTTCAGGTTCTGAAAATGTCGCCTCCGAGAAGCTCCAAAACCGTTAGCCCAAATAGTTGTGATATTCAAATAACATCTTCCCATCGGCTACTCCTTTGTAGGTCAGAGGCCTTCATGAGCTTCCCTGCCCAAATTCAACAGATATATTATGTGCAAAACCGCAATTTCTTAAATACAATTTGCAATTTTTGCTTCTAGAAGTGATCAGCATTTAGCAAAAACTCCATATGCCTTTTCCCAACTTGCCGTTGTACTCTAGGTTCCAACATAACAGAAATCTGTTATGATTGCTTTCAGAATAATAAAAATGGGAGTTGCCTTAGCTACTGCTCTAGTTGCAGTATGCTACTAATTTTGTCGCTCAAAATATTTTTTTACAGCGTACAAACAGATATTTATTGCTCTGCATATATGTGAGTGGGACATTCGAGGGTTTTTTAATATTATTTCACATTCTCTGTTACTCATTTATGATTAATGTACATCTTCATTTTGAAAATATTGTTGTAATTGTGTGCTTTTGAATACTACAACTTTTCAAATGAATAGGAGTATACAGACAAACACATAGATCTGTTTATCATATCATTTGACTTGGCTGTGGAAATTATTGTTTTGAGTTGAAGGTCAAGAC
This sequence comes from Dendrobium nobile, assembly GCA_022539455.1. Classification (NCBI taxonomy): domain Eukaryota; kingdom Viridiplantae; phylum Streptophyta; class Magnoliopsida; order Asparagales; family Orchidaceae; genus Dendrobium; species Dendrobium nobile. The sequence continues at coordinate 52,358,004 of CM039718.1, forward strand.
CTGTGTTTATAAATGCCATTGGAGAGCTGAAAATATTTCTAATTTGAGGTTGTCCAGCCCTTCTCTGTTATTGGTATAAATTATTTTGGAACTTCAGAAAATATTTTGATGGTATATCATTGTAAGACCCCAGCAGATATGAAGTTTAACTATAAGTAACTTGTAAATCATTTTTTGATTTTCAGGCTTACACCTCAAAATGCTTTGAGGCTTAAACCTCACCTCAGAGATGGAAAACGCCTCAATACTCATTTACATAATTTTAGACCTCAGTTACACTCGACCAAAGACAACTTTCCTATGCCACCTCTAGGAAAGTGTTTAATACTCCGAAGTTTGATATCAATGAATTTCTTTTTAACTTACTGTTAAGTGCTTGCAAATAGGTAAAATATTATCTTGTTGATGCTAGATACCCAATGAACGAGGGATTTTTAAGTCATATTCAGATATGAAGTATGATATTCCAGATTTTCAACAAAAAAGTCAACATGAAAATGGGAGTCAAGAAACGTTAACAAGAGATATTATTCATTGCCGTGGTGTGATATAGATTGTTTGGTATTTAGAAGAAGTGGATTATATTGCCCACAAATTCATTCAAGATGCAAGTAAGATTAGTGGTTATAATGGCATTATTAAATAACTACATACATCTTCATCCCTCTCAAGATGAACCATAATTGAATATTTGTGAAAAAAATCAATAAAGTATACCTCCAAAAGAGTATGAGTTCCGAATTGGGCAGTTATCAAAAAATCATGAAGAAGATACAATAGTTTATTAGGCATGAGATGACGTAGGAATTGAGAAGATGATATGATTAATGCATCAAATAACATTTACAATGATTAATGAAATAAATTAGAAATCACTTTCTAAACTAATTTCTCTAGAGTCATTGTTCCAATTTTACAGTGCTCTCTCACCACAACATTTTGTTTTTATTGTTCTCTACACATTCTAGACAACGAGACTTCTTTATATTTAATGATGCTTATCTACGCATTTTTTAATTTCTTAACCTGCACTCTTTTTTTGGAGAAATTATTACGTCTGGTCAAAAACCGAACGGTCCGAATGTATACGAGCAATACCGAGTGCTCAATACCTAGTTTTTGGTGACGTGGCGTGTGATTATTGGCCTCTGAACGCGTTCGGATGACCGCACGTAATAATTGCTCCTTTTTATGATTACCATACTTATAACAAAAACACAATAAAAAAATTCTCATAAAGGCATGCAAGACTCATTCTCCTTCCAACCCCCATGTTTGCTTACATGAATAATGCAGAAGCAATAATTAGTTAGGCCTTTTAGTTATAAATATTTATATGAATTACATTGTTATTCTTCAAAATAAATAATTTCATTACGAGACAAAATTAATATGATTCTAATCATTTCCAAATAATTTTGAAGTATGATGGCATATTATTATTGTTCATCAAAATATGTAGCACCAACAAATCTCCAATTGCACCAACAAACCTCATTTTACATCACCTTAGAGTATGTAGAAATCAAAAGGGTACACATTTACTATAATACAATGTTGTGAAATCCTACAGCAAAAACCATTCACATTATTACTGAAACAAATGTCCTATCCCCAGATTTTGGATGTTTAGCTTTCACTTAATTCTAAAATGAAAAGCAGAGATAATGTAAAATCTACAGAAAGAAATAATGAGAAACAATTACTGTGCACAATATTTTGGTATATCAATCAAACTTCAAATAAAAAGGGATGTCCAAAACTCCCAGCTTGATCGAAGTTGTGGCTAATATCATGTTGGCTAACTTGAGGTCATTAGCGATATCAAATTGTCTGCCATGCATATGAAATGGAGATTTCATGCTAATTCAAAATAAAACAGCTTATAATATTTGATTTGCTTAACAAGTGCAAACAAAGAGAAGTTATTTGGATTTTTGAATAAATACACAAGCAACAAAATGAGATTAGTTAAATAAAATGCCTGCATACAACAAACGATAAATAGAAAGTGGCTGGGCATGAATCAGAACTTACAAAAAAATAAGTAGACTATTCAGAAAGGAAAATAACTAAATAAAATTCCTGCACACCTGATTCACTCCATGCTTCAGACGACGATACTGACCAGTGAAGGAAGTGATTAATTCAATATATAAAGCCAAAGTAAGAATGTCAGAAACAATTTTACAAACTAGCATTGTATAATAATAGGGGCATTCATTTACCTTGCCAACATTGAAATGTTTGGTTTCATGACCTAACCATCGTAGATATCTTGTAAGTTTGACGGCAGTGAAAGTCTTTCCTCGAGCTGGCAGGCCAACCTTCAGAGTAAATCATAGCAACAATACTTAATTGAAAATAAAGAAACTGCAGAAGGATTAAATGAATGAAACAATGACCAAAAAAAGGACACGAAGATTGTTGGAGCACTTAAAGCTAAATGAACAAGGTGTGGGCTTCTAAAAGCTTGAGCATGTGATCAATGGTGGAACAAGGGGTGGTTGATGGGGGCAGCCGACACTTTAATATTATATATTACATAAAAATTCCGCCCCTGAAACCTAAATCTAAATGAACCAGTTGTGGGCTTCTAAAAGTTTGAGCATGAGGTCCATAGTGGAACGGTTCCACTGGAACCAGGGATGGTGATGGGGGCAGCCAACACTTTAATATTATATACAACAACAACAACACCGGTGTATGCTTTTTGCCGATGATATTATTCTTGTTAACAAGACTAGAGAGGGAGTTGAAGGTATAATTAAATTATGGATGTCAACCTTAGAGTCTAAAGGTTTTCATTCGAGTAAATCTAAAACCGAATATATAAAGTGCAATTTTAGTAATAGATCTAGTGGGGGGATTATGACTTTGAGCGATCAAGTTATTAATAAGAGTTCACATTTTAGATATATTGGGTCTATTGTTCAGAATGATGGTGAAATAGATGGGGATATTATTAGTAGAATTCAAGTTTGATGGTTGAAGCCGAGGAATGCATCAGGCTTGTTGTGTGATAGGAAAGTCCCCCTCAAACTTAAGGGAAAATTCTATAAGATGGTGGAGAGACCTACAATGATTTATGGTGTAGAATGTTAGCTATTAAAAAGAAGCATAATATTAAATTAAGTGTTGCAGAGATAAGGATGCTAGGGTGGATGAATGGCTTTACTCTTAGAGACAAGATACGAAACAAGCATATATGTGAAAAGGTTGAAGTAGCTCAAATGGAAGATAAGATTAGAGAGAGTCGCCTTAGAATGTCTAGACATATAAAATGAAGGCTCTAATGACCCGGTTAAGAGAGAAGATGTATTAGATTTGGCTTATGTTAAGAAAGGTAGATGTAGACCTAAAAAAGTCTTGGTTAGTAAAATATTAGAAATGAACTTTTATTATTAGATTTAAATGAGAATTTGACCCTTAACAGGACACAATGAAGAAAAAGGATTCATCTAGCCGATTCACATAGTGAGATAAAGGCTTGATGATATTGCTTCTTCAATATTACATATTACATTAAAAATTACCATTTAAACTTAAAATGCATAGCTATAATTTAATATTAAGAAATTTTTTTTCCCGCACCCCCATATTATATATTACATTAAAAATTCATCCCCAAAACTTAAATGCTTAGTTATAATTTAATATTAAGAAAACTTTGCATAATTATATATATATATATATATATATATATATATATATATAATATATATATTATAGAAAATTTATCAAATCTTAATTATGTATAAATACTATTTAAATTAATAAATTAAAATATATAATCTCTATGTTTATAATAAAGATAATGATTTTAAAAAAACTAATGTTTATATAAATATAATCATATTATAAATTATCAATTTAATTCCTAAAATCCCATGAACCCAAATTTGAAGGGTGAAATCATCTTTATTGACCGTTCAAGGGTTCAACAACCCTATTTTCTCCCCTAAATTTTCAAATACCAAAATCCTTCATTAATTGTTCCCCAAACCTCTGAATTTGGTATTGATAAGCATAAATTATGTAGTGCTTTACATATTTTATTTTTTGAAAAAATATTTTATTTTAGTTGTGTTTGTACAGGAAAAACTCAAAATAGAAGAAAATTCTAATGAGCTTACAGCGACTCGGCATCCAATGAAACAATGCCACAGTGTTACCTACAACAGTGCCGAGACGCCACAAATCATACATCACAGTGCCAAGTTCTCTGTTTTCTAGCACTGCAGCGTCAACAAAGCCAGCGCCTTAGCATTACTAGCGTCACGGTGTTAAGAAATCAGCTTGGCAACGCCGGATTCTCTATTTTCAAATGCCTCGGTGCCACAATTTCTCATGCCTGGCGCCATTTTTTACACTCGGGAGCCGCAACACTCAAATGTCAGCACCGTCACAGCATTACAGTTGTAGCTTTCAAGGGCCACGTTCTATCAGTGAAAAGACACAACTGTTCACTAAGTAACCGATCAACGTCAGCAAGCGCCGCTACGATGCAAAAGTTTTAGCGTCGAGGTGTTAGTTGATGAGGACATCGACAGACGCTACCGACATGTTTATCGCCGGCGAAACCGCAGATCGACAGCCACGATTCAGCGTCTCTACTTCTGATTTAGATGTCATTATGTATTTTATTATTATTGTCTTGTTTTACTGTTTTCCCATTTTACCCCTGTGGGGAGTTATGTCTTATTGTAGCCCAAGGGGCATTTGAGTACTTTTATTTCCTTATGTTTGAAGACCTATTTATAGGGGTCTCATGCTTTGTAATAGGCTAATGAACATTTGAATGAAATTTATGTTTTATTTCTACTTCGTCTTGCATGAGTGCTTGAGAAGGAGGAGAGCTCAAGGTGAGCATTTGCAATACCCACCAGTCGTTGGAAGCGTCCTCGACTCGTGGTTCAAGTTATCTTATTGTTTTCTTTTCTAAATTTTGGATCTTATTGTCTCCCCACCAATCTCCACCCGGGATCCTTTCTTCCAACTCGTCATTCGCTTGTTGCCCCCACTAGAACTCCAATCTCCGTTAAATTCCCCCACCCAACCCGTTGGCCTTTCCCCTCCTCCTCCATTAGCCGCCGGCCATCCCATGCTCCACCCATGGTGACGACATCAATCACCCTAGCGGCTCCTTGATTGTTGCCTAGCAATAAATTAGGGAGTTACTACATTTTGAATTTCAAATTTTGAAATTCAAAAAAACTATCCTTATTTGAAATCTTCCAAAAAAGGAAAGTTTTGAAATTGATCCAATTCAAATTTCATAACATGAGGAGTTACTAATTTTCATCCTAGGTGGCAACCACCTATTTGGAAAGTGTGTAATTGCTCCCTAACCTTCCTCCCCTCTCTCCTAGCCGCCGGCCCCATCAAAGGGGGAATCCCCTTTAAGGCTAGTTAATGACAATTAAGACTCTTGATTCAAATTTCAAATCCAATTTAACTCCCTCCAAATTTAATTGAATCTGAAATTAAATTCAGATTTTTGTAAACCTCTCCCCTCCCTCACCCATGCCGCCGGCCACCTAAGGAGGAATCCCTTTTAATGCAACTTAATGCATTCATTACACCCATTTCAAAATCCAAATTCAAAATATTCTCCCTCCAAATTTAATTAAATATAAAATTAAATTCAGATTTTGATTAAAACTTCCCCACACCTCCACATCACCTAATCTCCTAACCCTAGCCGCCTCTCACTCCATAGCCGCCCCTCCTTTGCTCCTTTCCCCACCTTAGGACGGCCCTCTCTTCATCCCCCTTGAGAGGTTGAGACAAAAGAAGAAGACGACAACATCTCCCCCACCCACTTCAATGTTGAATGGCGGATCCTGAGCTTGAGTGGGGTCTAGTATTCAACGCCGATGGAAGTATCAACGTCCTACGGTCGCCGTGCTTCGACGTAGGATTTGAAGACGAAACCACCGTGGAAGAGTACTTTGAGAGAGTCGTGCCAATCCTTGCAAGCATCTACGACCGACAACTTTCAAAGCACACTTGGAGCCTCGACGGTCACCTACGACTCCCATCCCCACCGGATACTTTTCCTCCGACGAAGTTCTTCGGCGCCCTCTCCCTAGTGGTAACATCCTTCATCACTTGGATCTTCTATCTCCGCCAAAAGCCCACCAATATTTGAGTGAGATGGCCCCGAGGTGAATTTATCGTTGTTAAACGTTGGGTTTTGTTACTTGTACTTTGCATTTAATTCCCCTTGAATTTTGAATGAACTATTTTGGTTAATCTCAAGTGCATCTCTTTGGCCTAAGCAAGTCAACATTTTGAATTCATAACTCAAATTTTATGTGCTAGTTTTAAATTCGTAAGAAGCAACACTTTAATCATTTCTTTTAATTTCTAAACAAACTCCTCGTAGTTTCACATCATTAGTTCACTGCAAGAGTGTCGCGATTATTGTATGAAATACTAAACAAGCATCGCAGCGCCAGATGCCTTTTTGTGTTGTCTTATAAATAATTGTGAGAGAGTTCAATCACTAGTGTAAAATTTAGTATTTCATATAGTACTTCTCTAGTTCCCTCTTAGAATAAAATCTAAGGGAGGCTAGAGAAGTACAAGATATAATCATTTGGAGTATTTAGCCTGTGTTTCTTGAAACAACTTTGTAAGTTAAGGGAGGAGTATAAAGGTGATAGTTTGATCCTTTCTGGTGATATCACTCTCTTGTATTTTTATTCTTCCATAAGTTTAATGAAAATGAGTTTGTATGTTATTTATTCTATGTCTAGCTAATTCTCTTATTTGGATTGATGATGTAAAATGCATGTTAAATACTAACAAAGAAACTTGCTCTATAAATATTAAATAATGTTTTCAATATTATCATGTTCTTAATTTAATGCACATAGTGGTTATATATGTAGTTAAAACATAGTGAGACATATAGCCCCGACGGAGAAATGCAAGAACAAAAAAAAATTTTGAGATAGGATGTTTGCATGTCGAGACATAGGATGTAAAATATTCTAAGTTCTTATGAAGATATTATAGCTGTAGGAATTCAACAAATATCATTTTTAACCCCTACATTCTCGACAGAGATCTAGGGATGCATATACTTTGAATTACGTCAATAATTAAGAATTTTATTAGGAAAGATTTGAAATTTAAGCTCATCAACCCAAAATAATTTTAATTAAGTATTATATCCAATATTTTTATTATTTTATTCAGTGATAGCATCTCCACAATTATCATTTTTATTTCAGTAAGATAATCATTACAATTAGAGTAAACGATAGCAGTTTGTTGCAAGTAAGCATACTTTCTCGTGGGTTCGACACTCTACTCTATCGCTTTATTACTTAATTTATCACATATACTTGTGTATATTAAGGTTTTGTTAGTTTCTTATCAAAAAAATATAAGTATTTTTTAGGGGTAATAGAGCCCTAGACTTTTAAACAATTCAAAAGTTCACTCCATAGCCCCCATCAAATTTTTGGCATTATTGTCGAGGAAGTATTTTTCTTTTTATTATTTTAACTATATTTTGAATTAATTACATGGTTAGACTTACTTGTATCTTTATTTATTTATTTATTACATATTCATGGTTGTATGTTTTATAGACATAAAAAGAAACCTTTGTTGTTTAACTCTGAAATAGAAATAACCCTTTCAATAATTTGAAAAAATAAAAAAAATTATAAAAATATCTGAGCTTGTACTAGATCAAGATCATTCTAGACCTCTTAAGGATTATGTTAACTCTTTAGTAGACAAAATTCATTAGAGAATTAATAGACCTAAAATTTAAGCTAATAATTTTGAATTAAAACCTATTATAATTCAAATGATTCAAAATTCTAAATTTGGAGGAAATCCTGTTGAAGATAATGATATCACTTATTTTACCTAGTTTGAAGAAGAATCGATTTATGAGAGTTGGGAGAAATGCCCTCATCAAACTTTACCTGATTGGTTGGTTATTTAAATATTTTATAATGGATTAATATAATTTCTTAAAGCAATCATAGATGCTGCAGTTGGAGGATCATTAATGGCTAAGCCATTTGAGGAAGCATATGAATTAATAGAGGAAATAGATACTAATATTTTTTAGAGCCTGCATAAGTTACAGTAATTTCCAAAAAGAGTAGCAAGAATATATGAATCTGATGCTTTATCAATATTGACTGCATAAGTTGAGTACAATAGGAGTAAATTCAGAATTAGAAACTATATCATCTATGTAATTGGATGATCAAAAGTTAATTGAAAATAGTAATGTGCAAGGGATTGAAAATATTAATTTGAATGGAAGACAAAATAATTCCTATACCAATGCGTGTAATCCAGGTTGGAGGAATCATCCTACTTTTAATTGGGCAAATAATGTTACTGGTAACAATCAATGAAATTCTAGTCAAAAGAATCAAGGAGAAAATTGGAACAATCCTCAATAACTTGTTGTTAATCCTAAACCTGCATATATTCCAAGATTTAGTCAAAGAAATTAGTTTGGAAGTAGAAAATCAACATTGGAAGATATAGTGATGCAATTAGGGACTTAATTTCAAAATCAAGCTACTTCAATTAAAAATTTAGAATCTCAATTAAGTCAACTTGCAATTTCAATCAGTAGTAAACCTCTTGGATCATTGTCGAGTAATACTGAATTTAACCCAAAGAAAAAAGAAAAAGAAAAAGATCCTAGAGAAAATTATTTGAAGAATGGTAGCAATGTATCCCAGCCAAATTGATAAATTTAGACAAGTCTAGCAGAAGACTATAAACTTAGTGTTGTATGGGAGGCAACCTAGATTTTGATTTAGTGTGTCATGTTAAATTGTTTGAATTTACATGAGTTATATTGCATATGTTGTTGTTCTTGACATGTTTTACGTTTTGTTTTATTCTACTAATTAAAGTTGTGATTAAAATGGAGTTAATATCACCAATGCCTTGGGCTTTCCCCATATCACACAAAAAGTTTTTCTTATTTTTTTCTCTAAATTAAGATTATGCTAGACAACCATTAGATTGACCAGTTTCAGTGACATCAAGGGCCAAGTTCTCAATAAAACTAGTGAAAACACTTTTTTCTACAATATAGCATGGATGATACGAGCTTTGAAATCAAGCACAGTACTTGAGATTACAAAAATATCTGTAAAGTATTTAACAATGCAAAAGCTGCAAATCCCCAGATATTCAGATTTATCATTTTCTATTGTACAACTCATGCTTGCTCTTCTAATTTGGACAATAAACTTTTTACATTCCATACGTGATCATGCAAACAATTATGTAAAAGTAGATGTGCGAAAACTAGATATGACTCTTGAAAGTTCACCTTAAGGATGTGCATTTACTTTAACATAGCCATCAAAAATAGCCAATGGAGAATGAAATATCAAAGATAACTAATATGTCATCTGAAATATACATTTTGCTTTAAAAGTTACAAACCTCCCTCGTTATAAACTGTTTCAGAAAAAAAAAATCAAAATAATGGGAGACGGTAATGATAATGTGTATGTTGATAATGACTGGATTTGCATTTTTGGATATTAGAATTAGCAAACGTTAAAAAAAATAAAAAATAAAAACTTTAAACTCTTAGAGAATCTAACAGAGCAGCCAATGTTCAAATAACTGCAAATTTTCATGCTAACTCTTGTAAAATAATAGAAGAACGATGAGATTCCATGAAAAGGAAAAAATTGCATGCATCATAATACCAGAACAATTGCCAGACATTGATCTTCTTTTGGCCCCTGCATCTGATCAGCAACAGCTGCTGCAGCAACCGCTCCTGCTGCTGCTGGCATTGCCTTTAAGCATTAAACATGAAAGAGGGCACAATAAAGGAGGATTTAAATTTACAAAGAACGGATATGTTAATTGCAGAATGGGGTGACAACAGTAAAATTATGTCAAGTCCATGATTCTGTTCAACTCAAACTGGGAAAAAAAAAATCAACTAAATTAAAAACAGGTTGATATGGCTTACTAGATAACAATTATTAGGATATATTTCAAACAAACTTAAAAATTAATAAATGACTATAAGCAAATAGGAAAATGTTCAGAGTTGGCATGTTTCACTTTTAGGTTTTCCAAAAGCAAAGACGAACTCCATCAAATCAGGGATATTTTCTTAGAAGAAAACTTAAGAATCTGGCTTAAAAAATTGGATGGGAATCAATGGGACAGTACTCCAGATAGAAATTAATACAATAATATTGAAATGCTCCAAGACCTGAACAAACCTTCGCTTCCGAATACTTTAGATCACTTAAGAAGCCACTTACAGTGGCTGATTTAATAAACCTAGGAGAGCCAAAACCGCAATCTACAGAGAGTGCCCTTTGATCACCTTGCTTTACCAAAGGAGAAAACATACCATCTGACCCTTTATTGGCCATAACAGAATTTAGAGAAACTTTTGAAGGATTCAGCATAGTCCCTATGTTCTGCAGTAACAAATAAAAAGCTACAGTGAAAACAAAATTAAAAAATTAAGCAATCACAATGGTCTGCAAATAAACAGGAGAATTGTTGAGTATGAAAATGTTTTTTTCCTTATTATTGTCAAGATATTAAAAAATATATATAAAGAAAGGAAGCATTAGCATAGATTATCCAGAAGAGCTCCTGACGTGAAATCGTTCCACATTGCTGTTGCCTGAAAGTTCAGGCAAAAGCACTGTTTCATTGTTTGGTTCCTTCCTAATAAGTCATTATCAGGCCCATATCAAAAATTGCCCTACTGTAATTGAAGTCAGTAATTGCCAATGTATGTGAATCCTCCATTGCAGTTGAGCTGGGATCCTCTGTTCGAGATGTTTTAGGTGTTCAGATGCTGAGAGGTGCCTTCTATGTGATTTTTTTTAAAGTAGGGAAAGTGTGTTATTTTTGCTTAGGTTGAACTCACAATTCATTTTTTAGCTGGATTCAAGAAAGATGAAATGAAACTTGCAATTTTGACCAGACCTCGGAAGACTGAGAAACTTTTAATTGTGACTCATTTTGGGTTATAAATGGGACCTTTGAGGCATTTTATTATTTGATGATTTCCTAAATTAAATTCATATTTCTAAATTAAACTTTTGAGCGAAAGTTGGATGTAAATCCTTCGAGTGTGGCACAAGCATTTGACGACCCATTTGGTCGAGAGGTACTTTGCAATCAATGGGTTGGCAGAGGAGGAGAAATTGATAGCGATTGGACTGTATTTGGAAGGGAAAGCATTGGCTTGGTATCAGTGAAGGGACATGAGGTGACCCATTCGGAGTTGGAGGGAGTTCAAGGAATGTCTATTAGAACGTTTCCGAACTAGTAAGGGAGGAGACTTCTATGAGCAGTTATTCGCCCTGATGCAGGAGGGGACCTTGGCAGAGTATCATGACTGGTTTGAGTACCTAGCCAACAGGCTAGACTAGCTTTCTAAGACAATACTAGTGGGAAACTTAATGAAGGGGCTGAAACCAGATATCCGAGCAGCTGTTAGAGTGATGAGGCTATGTAACTTGGGGGACGCCACGGAGCTGCCACAGTTGGTCGAGGGCCAAAAGCATATGGAGAGAGGACAAGAGGCAATAGTTGGGGGGGGGGGGGGGGGCGGTCATATAGGCTAACCGCCATCTTCTTGCCCCCTGAAGTGTGGGCTCCGAAAATTCGGCCCCAGCCTCCCTGCTCGTGTTTTTATATTTTTATTCGGCGAGGGAGTTTTAACTGATTAAGTTCCGAGGTAAATTTTGAAAGATAGATGGGTTTGTAGATAAGACACTACCCAGAGATTTCGCCCTCATTTTGCGAGGACTTTATGATCTGAGTTCTGGTTTCCTATAGGCGCAAGCCCCTATAGTTAATTACCCCTCTCGACCACGAGAGAGAACTTTCGATTAAGGCTAGTCGTCAATCAGATACGTATAGAATACGTGTTATCTGGCATATAGTAGCAGCATTGGGTTTAGATTGGAAATTGAGTTTGGATTTGGGTATTTGGGATTGAAATATTTAGACAATTGATATTTAAAAAAAAATTTCACCATCTTGCACTTAAAGCGGATGGTGGGGGAATGGATGATAGACCCGATCAAGATCTCTGGTTCCGTCGTCCCGGGCCATCGTGGTCCCTGGTCTACTTAGTCAGAGGAGGTAGTCGACCCAACCTGACAGAAGGATCCTTGTCGGCAGCCATGGGTTGCTTTGTCCAAGGAGACCTTGTAAACCTGGGTTGAATGTTTGTCTAAGGGGACAAATTTGAATTCACCTTAGCTAACAGAGGGCTTTATGCCCTATCAATCATATTCTATTGATTCATATCTCAAGGATTTAACGCCACTAAGGAGCGTATTGGCTCTGGCCATAACCACTATCTGTGGTGCCATTTGGCGGCAAAACCACTCGATTTAGAGAACCCCGGGTCATAACCGTTTACCTGCAGTGCCATTTGGGGGCAAAACTGCCGGTTAGAGGACTGTGGGCTCCGAAAATTTGGCCCCGGCCTCCCCGCCGCGCTATTCTTTTGTTTTCGAGGGCCCCGGGTCATAACCGTTTAGCCCAGAGCTGCCCAGCACATTGAGGGAGGACATGGAAGTGACATTGGAGCCTCTAGCGGTAGAAGGAGTGCGCATTAATGAGAAGGGAAAAGGAGGTGAAGATTAGGTGGAGCGGCCTCCCAGACTATGAGGCCACTTGGGAGCCACAAGAGAGGATTGCAGAGCAGTTTCCTGCTTTCCACCTTGAGGACAAGGTGGTTCTTGTGGAGGGGGGTAATGTTAGGCCGGCACCTGAGCCGGCTGGACCAGTCCAACCTGGACCGGTCCTGGTCTACACCAGGTGGAAGCCAGGCGAACAGGGAAGGGGCAGAAAAGCTGAGGGGCCCACTTGGAGTCAATTTCAAATTGTGGGAGGGAAAATTTGAATTAAAAGGGGTATTTAGGTCTTTTGTAATAATCCTTTCATGTCTTATTAGGGAGATGAGGGGGGAATTAGGGTTATCTTGAATTTGAGTTTTCTCTTTGAGATCTAGGGTTTGCTTTGGGGCTCTTGGCTTTGCCAGAGATCGTGGAGAGTTTTCCTTCCTCTCGAATTGAAGGAAATTTGTATCTTGCAAGTGCTTTTCATCTTCCATTGAAATAAAAGCGTTTGCTCCGTTTTCCCTACGAATTTCTATTGTGTTTTCTCAGTTTTCTCGCTGTTTTCTGTTATTTCCTGCGGTGGACAGCAATTATGCTGTTGAAATTTTACTGGTTTTGGTTAGGAATACTTGCAACCCAAGTATTTTCTATCAAATTGGTATCAGAGCGAGATCCGGGCGGTGGAGGGCTGTTTTTTCCACCGTTTCGCTGCAGATTTTCGCAGATTTTGGGTTGTCGGAGGCTGTTATCCCCTGAAAACAGCAGTTTTTAGGGTTTTTGAGAGCAGCAGTTGAGTAAAACAGCAGGTTTTGACTGTTTGGAGGGAGATTCTTGCTGTCCGGAAGAGTTTCCTTGCGTTCCGGAGGCATCTCTTTGGTTCCCATGGCATCTAAGAGGGTAGAAGTCTTGGAGACCGAGATGGGTCAATTTAAAGCGGATCTGGAGGAGAAGATGGCGACATTGAGCGAGAATGTGGAAGGGAAATTCATGGCCTTGGAGGAGATGATGAAAAAGTTGTTGGAAGGGCAAACAAGGGCTGTGCCAGCGGAGAAAAAAGGAGAAGGTAGTGGGAGCAAGGGTAAGGAGAAGGTGAATATAGAAGAGGAAGAAGAGGTGGAACTGCTTGACAGCAACGGAAGGATGCCACCTCGGGAGTCCATCAGGCGGGAAGAACAGGACAGAAGGAGAGCTTCAAGGAAGGAAGAGAAGATGATTGGCGACGTCGGGCCCATTGGACCGGCCATGGGGGATCTATAACCACCATGGCGGGGCACGAGGGGAAGATGGCTACCGGCGGCCAAGGAGGGAGGATGAGCCCCGATATGGAGAGAGAGGAACTTGGGAAGACCCCATAGCGTGGGAAAGAGGAGGCCATGGGGGGAATAGGGCATACGGGGTGGACACGAGGGCCAGGAAGCTGAAAATGCCAGTATTCGACGAGGGAAATGTGGATGAGTGGATCCACAAGGTGGAGAGATATTTTGCAGTAAATGGCCTGATGGAGGAGGAGAGATTGATGGTTGCTAGTATGTGCTTGGAAGGGGTGGCATTTGCCTGGTTCAAGTACATGGATAAGTGGGAACCGATGAGGACCTGGAGGGAATTCAAGGAGGCTATCAGGGAGAGGTTCAGGGGGGGTAGCCCATGGGAGATATCAGAACAGTTCTATGCCCTCACTCAAGAGGGAACAGTGAAGGAATACAGGAAGAAATTTGAGAGTTTGGTGGGAGACATAGAAGGCTTATCAAACAGTACTTTGGAGGGAAACTTTATGAAGGATCTCAAGCTGGAAATTAGAGATGCTGTGAAGGTCATAAGACCAAGAGACCTGAGGGAGGCGATGGAGTTGGCTCAGTTGGTGGAGAACCAGAAGACCAACGCCCGAAGTTGGAGGAACAACCACTCAGGAGCAATGTTTAAAATTGCGTATTCGGGTATTGAGGCGTTTTTCATTCGTGAGGCGAGGCGTAAGCCTCAAGGCGTTTTGAGGCGTAAGCCTCAAAATCAAAAGATTGCGTAAACATAAAATGATAAATTTTTTATATACTAATGAGTGAATAATATAAAACATAAAAAAGCATAAGATATGAAGTGAAATCAAAATATCCCAATAATAAAACAACATGAAATAAGTTCAACTCAAAATTCTATATTTCCCAAATCCTAGTATTCTTTTTATTAACATATAATTCCAATTTCTAAAAATAAATAGCAATGACATATCACATAAAAACTCGTAAGTCATCAGCATTGTCATCACTAAGGGGTTCTTCATTTGAATCATCATTATGATGAAATGTTCTCTCCCCTTCCTCCTCTCCTATAGAGTCCAATGTCGGGCATTTACTTGAAGATTTATGTAAGTTTTAATATATATAGTGTGAGGCGTAAGCCTCATTCCAGTGAGGCGAGGTGGGCCTCAAGGCGGGCCTCAACCAAGTTGAGGCGTAAGCCTCATAAAAAAAACTCGAGGCGTAAGCATCGAGGCGTTTTTTACTGGAATCGCGCAAAGGTGGGCCTCAAGGCGAGCCTCATATTGCGCAATTTTAAACCATGCTCAGGAGGTCCCACTAGGACAACTACCACTTACTTGGCTCCAAAAGGGCCAAACCCTAGTTTTCATAGATAGAGTGGAAAGGAGAAGAGCGGGGTGACCAGATCTGCTGGAAGTTTCAAGAAATTGACTGAGGAGGAGATGTAGGAGAAGAGGGCCAAGGGCCTTTGTTTCAGATGTGAGGAGAAGTTTGTTCCAGGGAACAGGTGCAAGGATCGCGCCCTTCGGGCTCTCACCGTCTATATAGACGAGGCGCCTGAAGAGGGTGATGATTCTGATGAGGAGCAGATTGATCCCCAGTTGGAGGTAGCCGAGGTCTCCCTCAATTCTGTGATGGGATTTACTCCTAACCATACGATGAAAGTGAAGGGGAAGATCCTTAGGAGGGAGGTAGTGGTTCTGATTGACAGTGGGGCAACCCACAATTTCATATCCACCCAGGTGGCGGAGGAGCTTGGGATGGAGCCTACTGAGAAAGGCAGTTATGGGGTGATGATGGGGACAGGGAAGATTGAGTCCAGCACCGGGATCTGCAAAGAGGTGGAGATGAGGCTACAGGAGATCAGGGTGGTAGAGGACTTCCTACCCCTGAAGTTGGGTAGCACATATGTCATTTTGGGCATGAAGTGGCTACAGACCTTGGGTGAAATCAAGGTGAACTGGGGGACCATGGTGATGGAGCTGATTGTAGAGGGGAAGAGGGTGAAGCTGAAAGGGGAATCAGGATTGTCCAGAGCTGGAGTGTCACTCCGATCAATGGTGAAAATCATCCAGGAGGAAGGAGGAGGATTCCTTGTGGAGTTGCAGAGCCTGGAGGAGCAGGAGGAGGGGGAGGAAAAGCCCATTCCCGCGTTGGTTCAGCCTCTTCTGCAAGAATTTGAGGATGTGTTCCAACCATCGGTGGGACTACCACCTGACAGAGAGCAGGAGCACCAGATTATCCTGAAAGAGGGAGTATCCCCTATCAGTGTGAGGCCTTACAGATACCCTCAGGTGTAGAAAGATGAGATTGAGAAGTTGGTGGGAGAAATGCTAGAAGGAGGGATCATCCAGCCCAGTGTGAGTCCTTTCTCTAGTCCAGTTCTGCTTGTGAAGAAGAAGGATGGGAGTTGGAGGTTCTGTGTTGATTATAGAGCTCTCAACAAGGAGACTGTGCCTGATAAGTTTCCTATCCCTGTGATTGACGAGTTGATGGATGAGCTACATGGAGCAGCCTTGTTCACCAAGGTCGATCTGAAGTCAGGCTACCACCAGATCGGGATGAGGAAGGAAGATGTGCAAAAGACGGCCTTCAGGACTCATGAGGGCCACTACGAGTTTCTGGTGATGCCTTTTGGCCTCACCAACGCACCTGCCACATTCCAGGCCTTGATGAACCGGATCTTCAAGCCACACCTCCGCAGGTTTGTGTTGGTATTTTTTGATGACATTCTAATCTATAGCAGGACTGAGGAGGAACACCTAGAGCACCTGAGAGTGGTGTTGGGTGTGCTGAGGGAGCATCAGCTGAAAGCCAACTTCAAGAAGTGTGACTTCGCTCAGGCACGGGTGGAGTACCTAGGGCACGTGATATCCCAAGAGGGAGTTGCTGCAGATCAGTCCAAGATAGAGGCGATGCTGGCATGGCCTCAACCCAAGACCTTGAAGGGGCTCAGAGGATTCTTGGGACTGACAGGCTACTACAGGAGGTTTGTGAGGGGATACAGCACCATAGTATGGCCACTGATAGAGCAGTTGAAGAAGGACAACTTTTTATGGGGGGAAGCAGCTTTAGAGGCTTTTAAGAAGCTGAAGAAGGCCATGACGACGATGCCAGTACTGGCTCTGCCAGACTTCAATCAGGTGTTTGTGGTGGAGAGATGCTTCAGGCTATGGATTGGGAGCAGTGTTGATGCAGAACCACAGGCCTATAGCTTACTTCAGTCAAATACTGTCGTCCCGGGCTAGGCTGAAGTCTGTCTATGAGAGAGAGCTAATGGCTATTGTACTGGCCATCTAGAAGTGGAGACCTTACTTATTGGGAGGACACTTTATTGTCAGGACTGATCAGAGGAGCCTGAAGTACTTGTTAGAGCAGAGGGTGGTCACAGAGGAGCATCAGAGGTGGTTGTCCAAGCTGCTGGGATATGATTTTGAGATCCACTATCGGCCGGGACTAGAGAATAAGACAGCGGATGCCTTATCACGCTGTATGGGGGAGCTCCAAGGGATTGCTGTATCAGTACCAGTACTGATAGATTGGGGAGCCATCAAGAAGGAGAGCATTCAGAATGAGGAGATAAGGAAAATCAAAGAAGATGTGTTATCAGATGGGAACAGCCACCCAGGCTACTCAATTGTGGGAGAAAGACTGTACTATCAGGGAAGGAGTGTGATTCCAAGGTCTTCCATCCACATTCCCTAGCTGCTACAGGAGTTTCATGGGAGTGCCATAGGAGGGCATTCAGGAGTGCAAAAAACTTATAGCCGGTTAGCTGCTGAATTGTACTGGAAGGGGATGAGGAAAGATGTAGAGGAGATGGTGGCGAAGTGTGATATCTGCCAGCGGAGTAAGTACCTGACGATGGCACCAGGGGGATTACTACAGCCTCTGGCCCTACCAGAGAAGGTTTGGGAGGAGATTACTATAGATTTCATTGAAGGGCTCCCAAAATCAGAAGGCTACACAGTTATACTTGTAGTGGTCGACAGGCTGAGCAAATATGCTCATTTCATTCTCTTGAGACACCCGTACACAACGGTGTCTGTAGTAGTAGCATTTGTGAGGGAGATAGTTCGCCTGCATGGGGTACCAGAGTCCATTATTTCTGATAGGGACAAGGTGTTCTTGAGCCATTTTTGGAGGGAGCTATTTAGGATGCAGGGAACAGTACTGAAGAGGAGCACAGCCTACCATCCACAGACTGATGGGCAGACGGAGGTGGTGAATAGGAGCTTGGAGACATACTTGAGGTGTTTTGTGTCTGAAACACCAAAGCAGTGGGCCAAATGGCTAGCTTGGGAAGAATACTGGTACAATACCTCCTTTCACTCGGCTACCAAGATGACACCTTTTAAGGTGTTATATTGGAGGGACCCCCCACATTTGGTACACTACAGCCATAGTAGTACTCTAGTATATGCAGTGGATCAACATTTGAAGGAAAGAGATCAGGTGTTGGAAGAGCTCAAGAGGCATTTACTTAGAGCCCAGCAACTTATGAAGAAGCAGGCGGACGACAAAAGGAGAGATATAAAGTTTGCAGTTGGGGACAAGGTCTACTTGAAGCTCCGACCATACCGGCGGAGGACTGTGTCCCAAAGGAGAAATGAAGCTTGCCGCAAGGTATTTTGGCCCTTTTGAAGTGGAGAAGAGAATTGGAGAGCTGGCCTATAGATTGAGGCTTCCTCCAACAGCCAGAATACACCCCGTTTTTCATGTCTCATAGTTGAGGAGAGTGGTGGGGGAGCATGCAGTGAGCCCAGAGCTGCCCAGCACATTGAGGGAGGACATGAAGTGATATTGGAGCCTCTAGCGGTAGAAGGAGTGCGCATCAATGAGAAGGGGGAAAAGGAGATGAAGCTTAGGTGGAGCGGCCTCCCAGACTATGAGGCCACTTGGGAGCCACAGGAGAGGATTGCAGAGCAGTTTCCTGCTTTCCACCATGAGGACAAGGTGGTACTTGTGGAGGGGGGTAATGTTAGGCCGGCACCTGAGCCGGCTGGACCGGTCCAACCTGGACCGATCCTGGTCTACACCAGGCGGAAGCCAGGCGAACAGGGATGGGGGCGGAAAAGCTGAGGGGCCCACTTGGAGTCAATTTCAAATTGTGGGAGGGAAAATTTGAATTAAAAGGGGTATTTAGGTCTTTTGTAATAATCCTTTCATGTTTAATTAGGGAGATGAGGGGGGAATTAGGGTTATCTTGAATTTGAGTTTTCTCTTTGAGATCTAGGGTTTGCTTTGGGGTTCTTGGCTTTGCCGGAGATCGTGGAGAGTTTTCCTTCCTCTCGAATTGAAGGAAATTTGTATCTTGCAAGTGTTTTTCATCTTCCATTGAAATAAAAAAAGCGTTTGCTCCGTTTTCCCTACGAATTTCTATTGTGTTTTCTCAGTTTTCTCGTTGTTTTCTGCTATTTCCTGCGGTGGACAGCAATTGTGCTGTTGAAATTTTACTGGTTTTGGTTAGGAATACTTGCAACCCAAGTATTTCCTATCATAGAGTTGTTCGCTGCTTCGTACAGGTAGACTGTCGTGCACTACTTGTTGATTTCTGTAGGTGAATCGTAGTGCACTAACAAGCCTCCTGCCTTAGGTCGTAGGAGCTTGCACTTGTCATAGTTCTTTAGCATTTGTTTGTAGATTGTATGTGATATTCGTAATGGGGCTCCAGTAGAAGCTCGTGAGAGATTGGATCTCTGTATTTTTCATGCATTTTATTGTGGTATTTGATCTCTTGTAGTATATCCGTCACTGTTACAAGTGGGCAGGTATATGTATTCCTTCATAGACTGAAATTGACTTCAGGATACTGCACTTACTGAAGTCTTTCTGTATCTACCCATCAGTGGCATATGACACATACATCTGTTTATGTAGAAAGATCGTATGTGTTGCAGATCTTTTGATGTTATAGAAGGGCCTTCGCATTTATCACAGTTCTTCGATATTTTGTACATGAAGGATCTTCTACAACGACTTGAAGGAGTTTCCATTTGTTGTACTTATTCGTCCATATTCGTAGGCGGGATAATGAGTGATAACAAACTTCCTACAGTAATTCATAGGTACTTGCATTTATGGAATTCTATATGCCTTTGCTTGCATGATCAACATAAATTTGCACACCAACTATCATCATTGGTAGGAAATTTAACTGTCAGGGATTTTGTATAATTCGTTTGCAACCAAACTATACCTTCATTCTGATTTTCTTTGCTTGTTGAATTCAACGTATCTGTTTGTAATAGATTCATAGTTCTCATTTACATTTGAATTGCAAGGTATTACCACCTCCACTTTGGTGAGTCGTAATCTCTTGTAGGTGGTAGAAGCATTCGTTATTCCCTTTGTTATAGTGGACTGTATGAATACCCCAACACTTGTTGCATGCTTCTTGTAGATATATGGATGGCAATCTCAATATACCTTTTTGCATCAATTGTTTGACATTGTGTTTCAACACAAGTTTCCTATTCATATGAATGGATGATGTCTTATATATCAATTGATTCACGAATCTCACATAATCAATTATGAAAGAAATGTCTCACATATGAATTACAATATTCATTAAAATAGCCTTGTGTATCTATTTGTAATTTAGATTACACATTCTTATTAACCAAAGATGGTATTTGAGAATATCCAAGTTCAAGTTTCTTTATACTCGTTTGAACTTGAGCCCATAAGTCTTCTATTTATCCCAATAGTGAGCTCATGTTCAAGCTCATTTAGCCCTTCATGGTTTGATTTGAGTTCAGACTCTTTATTATTTATGTTAAGTTAGAATGAATTTCAAGGTGAGTTTAGGCTCATTCATCCTTTTGAGTTTGAAATACAAGTTTAAGTCCAAAACATGTTCAAATAAAGTCCAGGCTCAATATGAGCCTCTTCCGTTCGTCGAGTCCCCTGCTGTTTTGCAAAGTTCAAGTCCAAACTCATGTTCACTGTGCTTGATTCAAACCAAGTCCAAGTTGTTCATTTGATTCAAATCTTAAATTATGGCTCATTTAAGTTCCAATTTAGGTTCAAGTTAAGTTTGCTTGAGTCCAAATCAAGTCTTACACAAGTTCTTGCTTGAGTTTGAGTTTATTTGGTTCAAGTTTGGATTTAATGAACTCATTGTATATTCAGGTTCAAGCCTGATGCCAAAGTCCTCTACTGTTCAAATGTGCTCAAGTGATCATTGTAGTTGTTCCAAACTACAATCTCAAGTACAAGTTCTTTGCATTTGTTCTTTCGAGTTCAATCAAGTCCATGTTCCAAATTGTTCAAGTCCTTGGATTTTCAATCCAAATTTCGGCAGCCTCCCGACGTCTCCCCTATTAAGGGGAAAAAAAACAAGAGGCCGCCTACCCGCCACACCACCAAAGGCGTGCACGGTTGGTGTTTATGAGACACCGCGGCGGTTGTATTTTTATTTTTCTCCCACCACGCACACTAAAGGCGTGCTTGGGGTTTTAAAAAGTATTTTTTTTTTTTAAATAAGCAATTTTTGACATTTCCCCCCGCTTGGAGGTAATTATGAGCGACCCCACTTCGCCGTACGTGCCGCACCGGAGTCCCATCCCACCACGCGCACCAAAGGCATGCTTGGGGCGGTTTTTCGGTTCGCCACGAACATTGAAGTAGGGTTTAGGTGATTGCCAGCCTCGTCGTAGGCGTCAGACCGGGATCCCATCCCACCACGCGCACCAAAGGCGTTCTTGGGGCGGTTTTCCGGTCCACCGCTAACTTCGAGAACGAGAATCTAAGTTTAGAAAAATTCGTACCTTCGCGGGGTTGTCGGTGCTAGCATGAGGATCGAGGGAGAGAGATAGCATTCCCTCTTCTTCTTCTTTTTTTTAAAATATCATTAATTATGATTAATGCTAATTAAATATTATTTATGAAAAATTAATTATAATTAAATTTATTTAATTATAACTAATATAAATAATTAATGATTAATTATAATTAAAATTTTATTAATCATAATTTGACTAATTATGATTAATTCACAATTAATTTGTAATTAATTATAATTAAAAATATTTAGTAATAATTAAACTTAATTAATTATAATTAGCTTATAATAAATAATAAATAATTATATTAAAAATAATTAAAGTAAAATAAATCCTCTGTTTCTCCCTTTTAGCCGCAAATCTCAAAGGATTTACGAGATTTAGCTGAGGAAGCACAGGAAAGGGCGAAAGTTACCTTCACCCTGCGAGCTCCCTGTGTTTACTTCCAATCAAAATGTCGTAACTTCCTGTTCGACGGGAAGGGAAAGTTGGTGGAAGGAGCAAAGCCGAAGCAGCAAGGGGCTCGGCTAGGTTAGAGTGAAGTCTCTCTCTCTCTCTCTCTCTCTCTCTCTCTCTCTCTCTCTCTCTCTCTATCTCAGCTTGGGGTCGGTATAGGCAGAGGAGGAGCTTCCGGTTGGAGCTGCCGAAGGGAGCTAGGGCTTCGATTTGAGCTCGGCAGTGGGAAGGGAGGTGGATTGACGGGAGCTGGTTGGTTTGAAGAAGAAGGGAGATCGTGGATTTGGTTTGACAAGAGGAGGCGAGCTCGGGGCTGACAGGTCGGACAGAGAACAAGAGGGAGTTCGGACGTGGAAGCAACGAACGGAAGAGATGTTCGCGTGTATGGAGTCGAGCGTAGAGAGGGAGTAGCGACTCAAGCTCGATCGCGTGGGAAGAGCGAATGAGGAGCTCGGCTTCTATTTAACGATGCCTGTGGTCGTTCGATCGAGGCGGGGCGCAGCTTTTGCTGAGGTTTTGACGTGAGCGGCGCCGAATCTACAATTTCTCGGCTAAATTTCGACAGGAATTTGGGAGAACTGAATTGAGTCGTCGTATACGAGGTATGCCGAATTTTCTTCCTAATTTTCTAGGATTTGGTTTGGGTTTTCTCTCTCTATCTGTTGGTCAACAAGGACACGTACCACGTCCTTACTGCAAGAGATTGTTTGAGAATGGATCCTAGTAATATTTTCAACTAAGCATTTGACTCTTTGTGAGCTAGAGTTTATTTGAATTTTTCCACCCTTGCAGACTGTTGCGGAGGGTGGATGGGCTTTGCTTTAAGTGATTTGATGGGTTTATTTCAATTTTAAATATTTTTAGGATTTAGGGATTTTGAGATTTTTGTGAAGTTTTCTGGGATTTTGGGTGGAGCTTTGGAGTATTTGAAATTGACTTTTGGGAGACATTTGAAAATATTTGGGAACCCCTCCGGTTGAGATCTGCATTCAACACGGCCATCATCGGGGTGTTCGGGGTCATTTCCCTTTATGGATTGAACCTTGTCAACTCTATCGGGCTGTCGACAGAGGATCGGGTTTCGTAGACTTTATGCCCTTGATAGTGAATTCTCATTATTATAGGCCTTGAAGGCCTAATATGAATGTATTAAAACAAATATACTGGTCGCCACAACCGTGTACTTGTTTGAAGGTTCGAACCCTGTCGACTCCTATTGATCCAAATAGAAGGATCGGGTTCGAACTAGAATTCACTTATTGACCCGTGCAGCATCCCTAAACGTCACATGTGTACCAATAACATGTTCGCTGGGGCCCATGCGGGTATTTGGGGACATTTTATAATTGAACCTTGTCCACTCCTTTTTACCTGCTTAGGAGGATCGGGTTCGAATTTAATAACCCGCGTAGCATCCCTAGACGTCACGTGTGTACCAATAACACGCTCTTCGGGGCCCATGCGGGTTGAGATTGTATTTTCCCCTTTAGTGTACTTATGTGCATACAATTTATAGTGCACGTTCAGGGGATATTTTAAAATCATTTGTAGACGCTTTCTGTCTTCTTGTAGGGAGGTTGCAGATTCAGTGGTGTGACGTAGCAGCTTCTGAATAGAGTTATTCGCTGCTTCGTACAGGTAGACTGTCTTGCACTATTTGTTGCTTTCAGCAGGCGGATCGTAGTGCACTAACGAGTCTCCTGCTTTTGTAGAAGCTTGTACTTATCATATTCTTCATATATTTTGTTGTGGTATTTGATTTCGTGTAGTACATCCACCACCGCCATAGGTAGACAGATAGATGTACTTCATAGATTGAAATTGACTTCAGGATACTGCACTTACTGAAGTCTTTCTACATCTACCTATCAGTGGCATGTGGCACATACATCTGTCTTCGTAGAGAGATCATATGTGCTGCAGATCTTTGGCATTTTGCTTGTGAATACTATATTAGGTACATAATGAGTCTTTTACAGTAGCTTGTAGATACTTGATTATACATTGTAGTTCTTTCATGCTTATTCTCAAACTACATCTTGTATAACGAGTCCTGTGTAGTGACATACAGGCATATGCATTTATCACTGCTATTTTATATTTGTGTATGGATCATCTTAGCATTACAAATATTTCAGCTTCCTTGAGAATAGATTGTAGTTTGCATGATGAACTTGCACCTTTGATGACCTCTTGCAATTAATTGCATATGCCTTACAATTTTTGTCACTTGGAAAACTTATCTTGATTGTCTTGTGAATGAATTATGCTTGCAAGAGTTTGGCATATCCTCACATTCTCTACAACCATTGTTGATTGATTGTAGATGGTCATGTGAAATATTACAAGTCTTCTATTATCTTTTGAAGATGACTTGTGACTTGTATAGATCTTCCTTTAACTTTGTCAATTGATACATGCAAGAAGGTTGTATTGATGTTTCATTTGGACAATTCAAAGTCTTGAATAGCATTTGTACTCTTTTTATTTGATTTATTTATCATTCAAAGTTTGGGTTCTTGTAGTCAAATTGCAAGCTCTGTTCCATATCCAAGATGAGTTCAAGTTCTAGTTCTTTGTTCAACTCATGTGAGTTCAAGTTCTATGCAGCAATGTTTAAAATTGCGTATTCGAGAATTGAGGCGTTTTTCATTCGCGAGGCGAGGCGTAAGCCTCAAAATCAAAAGATTACGTAAACATAAAATGATAATTTTTTATATACTAATGAGTGAATAATATAAAACATAAAAAAGCATAAGATATGAAGTGAAATCAAAATATCCCAATAATAAGACAACATGAAATATAGTTCAACTCAAAAGTCTATCTTTCCCAAATCCCAGTATTCTTTTCATTAAAATATAATTTTAATTTCCAAAAATAAATAGCAATTACATATCACATAAGAACTCATAAGTCATCAGCACTGTCATCACTAAGGGGTTCTTCATTTGAATCATCATTATGATGATCTACTCTCTCCCCTTCCTCCTCTCCTATAGAGTCCAATGTCAGGCATTTACTTCAAGATTTATGTAAGTTTTAATATATATAGCGTGAGGCGTAAGCCTCATGCCAGTGAGGAGAGGCGAGCCTCAAGGCGGGTCTCAACCAAGTTGAGGCGCAAGCCTCACAAAAAAACTCGAGGCGTAAGCATTGAGGCGTTTTTTACTGGAATTGCGCAAAGGCGGGCCTCAAGGCGAGCCTCATATTGCGCAATTTTAAACCATGCTATGCAGTTCGAGTTCATAAGTCCACTGTTGTTTAAAAGTGTCCCAAATCTTTGTTCTTTTGAGTTTGCTCGAGCTCAAAATGAATCCTTGCTCATGTTCATTTAAGTAGATTGAATCAAGTACGTAAGTCCCATTTTTCTTCAAGTCCTTGTCTGTATTCAGACAAAATTTCGGCAACCTCACGGCGTCTCCCCCGTTAAGGGGAAAAAACCAAGAGGTCGCCTACCCGCCACATCACTAAAGACGTGCACGGTTGGTATTTGTGAGACACCGCGGCGGTTGTATTTGTTTTTCTCCCACCACGCGCACTAAAGGCATGCTTGGGGTCGAAGAGCAGCGATCGAGGCCGATTCTATGCTCAAATCGCGGGATGCGACTCAAACAGCGCCAAATCGACGGGATTTCTGCGGGATTTGTGGGAGCTTTTGGCGGGATACGAGGTATGTACGCTGGATTTAGCTTTGAGCTTTCTTCCCTCTTTTTGATCTCTTGGGTATAACATGAAGGTTAACACGAAGGACCCGCACTGGGAAGTCTGTGAGAAGCCTCAAACGAGAAGACTGGAGGGGATTGGGGGAAATTTCAAAAAGCTTACTGAGTTGGAGGCAGGAGAAGCGGGCAAGTAGGTTATGCTTCAGATGTGAAGAGAAGTACACATCGAGGCACAGGTGTAAGGACCGAACTCTTTAGTTTCTCACCGTTTATGATGATGAGGAAGGTGAGGAGGGAGGTGAGAGTAGGCCATTGGTAGAGGAAGAGAAGCTACATCTGGACATGTTGGAAGTCTCTCTAAACTCGGTGGTGGGATTCACCTCAAATCACACCGTAAAAGTGAAGAGAGAGATAGCTGACAGGGACGTGGTGGTGCTGATCGACAGTGGATCTACTCACAATTTTATCTCCAATCATATCGTAGATGAGTTGGGGGTAAAATTAGTGGGCACCGGGGGAATATGGGGTGATGATGAGCACTGGAAATATAGAGATGGGTAGAGTATGCAGGGGAGTTGTGCTGACTCTCCAGGGGTCCAGGTGGGTAAGATTTTATTCCTCTAGATCTGGGAAGTACTGATGTCATCTTGGAGATAAAGTGGCAACAAACTTTAGGAGACACTAAGGTCAACTAGGTAGCACTGATGATGGAGCTGATGGTGGAGGAAAAATGGATAGTGATCCAGGGAGATGCAAGATTGTCCAGAGCCATGATGTCCCTCAAGACCATGGTCAGGACCAAACAGGAGGTGGGGGGAGGGATTCTAGTGGAACTCCAGAGCTTAGAAGGGAATACATTTGAGGCAAAGGGAGACATCCCTTTGCCAGTACAACCGCTCATTCAGCAGTTCAAGGGGGGTTTTCAACCACCCCAAAGCCTACTACCACAGAGGGAGCTAGAGCACGCCATTACCTTGAAGGAGGGGGTGTCATCGATTAGTGTTAAACCGTACCGCTACCCTCAGATTTAGAAGGATGAGATAGAGAAGTTGGATCCGTGAAATATTGGATGTAGGGATCATCAGGTCAAGTGTGAGTCCTTTTTCTAGCCCGATCTTACTGGTCAAGAAGAAGGAAAAGAGCTAGAGGTTTTAGGTGGACTACCAAGCCTTGAATAAAGAAATTGTGTCAGACAAGTTCCCCATTCCAATGATCGATGAGTTACTAGAAGAGCTACATAGAGCGGTAATGTTTATTAAGATGGATCTGAAGTCAAGTTACCACCAGATCAGTATGAGAAAGGAGGATGTCCAAAAGACAGCATTTAGGACACATGAAGGGTACTACAAAGTTCTAGTGATGTTGTTTGGTCTCACAAATGCTCCTACTACTTTCCAATCCCTTATGAACAGGGTATTCTGACCATACATCCGGAAGTTTATATTAATCTTCTTTGACGACATACTAGTGTACAGCAGGTCCGAGGAGGAATATCTGGAGTACTTGAGGGTGGTTTTACAAGTTCTACAGGAGCGTCAGCTGAAGGCCAACCTAAAGAAGTGTAGCTTCGCACAAGCTAGTGTGGAATACTTGGGGCACATGATATCCCAGGAGAGTGGTGGCCGATCAAACCAAAATTGAAGCAATGCAGAAGTGGCCTCTACCTAGAAATCTAAGAGAGTTGAGGGCCTTCCTAGGGTTAACTAGTTATTACAAAAGATTCATGAGGGAATACAGTACCATTTCCTAGCCCTTGATCGAGCAACTGAAGAAGAATAGCTTCTTGTGGGGAGAGGCAGCTACCTAAGCTTTCAAGCGACTAAAAGGGTCCATGACAACAGTCCCAATTTTGGCTCTCCCTGATTTCAATCAGATCTTTGTAGTATAAACAGATGCATCATGATATGGGTTGGGGGTCATGCTCATGCAGAATCACAGAACCATAACCTACTTCAGCGAAGTGCTGTCAACCAGAGCAACGTTGAAGTCAGTATATGAGAGGGAATTTATAGCCATGGAGTTGGCTACTCAAAAGTGGCGCCCTTACTTTCTTGGTTGGCATTTCATTGTCAGGACAGACCAGAGAAGCTTGAAATACTTGCTTGAGCAAAGAATGGTGACTAAGAAGCATTAGAGGTGGTTGTCCACACTACTAGGCTATGATTTCAAAATTTAGTACAAACCCGGTTGGGAGAATAAGGCGGTTGATGCCTTATCAAGATGTGTGGGGGAGCTCCAGGAGATGGTCATTTCAGTACCACTAATGGTAGATGGGATCATGGGAGGGCTATCAAAGAAGAGAGTACACAAGATGCGGAGCTGAGGAAGACTATGGAGGATTTGCTGAAAGATGAGAGCAGCCACCCAGGTTACTCCCTTGAGGAGGAGAGACTCTTATACCAAGAAAGGATTGTGATGCCACAAACCTCAGTTCATATTCCCCATTTGCTGCAAGAATTTTATGGGAGCGCGGTCGGAAGTCATTCTAGGGTGAAGAAAACATATAGAAGGTTGGCAGCAAATTGAATTGGAAAGAAATGCATAAGGATATAGAGGAGATGGTAGAAAGATGTGAGGTTTTTCAAAGAAATAAGTACATGGTTATAGCTCCAGGAGGATTAATTCAACCCTTGGCTCTTCCTGACATACTATGGGAGGAGGTTACCATGGATTTCATAGATGGGCTACCATGGTCCAGGGATCCACGGTGATTATGGTGGTGACTGAAAGGTTAAGTAGATATGCTCAATGTATCCTCTTAAGACATCCCTACATGGCCATCACAGTAGCAGCAGCATTCATTAGGGAAGTGGTTAGATTGTATGGAATTCCTAAGTTGATAGTTTTAAACCGAGATAACGTATTTCTCAGTCAGTTCTGGAAGGAGCTATTCAGGCTACAAGGAATAGTTCACAAGAGAAGCACCACTTACCACCCACAGACAGACGGGCAGACTGAGGTTGTCAATAGGGGATTAGAGACATACCTGCGGTGTTTTTCCTCTGAGACACTGCGATTGTGGACCAAATAACTAGCATGGGCAAAGTATTGGTACAACACTTCATATCGGCCTCCTAGATGACCCCTTTAAAGTGTTGTATATAAGAGACCCACCATACTTGGTGTATTTTGGGTAAAGGAGCACACCAGTCTCTTCAATAGAGCAGTACTTTGCGGAAAGAGATTGGGTATTGGAGGAATTAAAGAGACACATGTTGAGGGCACTGCAGATCATGAAGAAGCAGGCAAAAGCACATAGGAGAGACATCCAATTCGAAGTTGGGGAGAGGGTGTTCTTAAAATTATGACCCTACAAACAGAGGATAGTGGCCAACAGGAGAAACGAGAAATTGGCCCCGAGGTACTTCAACCTCTACAAGATATTGAAAAAGATTGGAGCAATGGAGTACTACTTGAAGTTACCCCCGACCGCCACCATGCACCCAATATTCCATGTGTTACAATTGAGGAGAGCTCTGAGGGGAGCATGCAGTTAATGCGGAATTATCGACAACACTGACTGAGAAGGTGAAAGTGGTGCTAGAAGCATTAGAGCTAAAAAGGATGAGATCAGGAAAAGGGAGGAACAAGGAAGTGTTGATTAAATGGAGGGGCCTACCCGACTTTGACACCATTTGAGAACCGTATGAGAGTGTGAAGCGTCAATTTCCTTCATTTCACTTGGAAGACAAAGTGAGTCTTTGGGAGAGGGGTAATGTTAGACTGGCCCAAGGGCTGGCTGAATCGGTCCCTCCTGGACCGGTTCATGAGTACAGGAGGTGGAAAAGAGGGGGGTGGGGGGAAGCCTGATTGGGGTGGATGCCTGGATGGGGTTCACGCAATAATGGAGGCATTGGTTTAAGAGGAAAAATTCAAATTAATGGTTGTTTAGGGATTAATGAATTGTGTTTTTACTTTAAGTAATTTACTTCTTGCTAAGGTTAAGTTTTGTCTTGAATTTGAATCTAAAATTTGATATCTCTGCTTTGATTTTGGGCTATAGACATTGGCTAGAGATTGAAGAGTTGAATCTTCTTCTCGAATTAAATATTCGTTATATCGGGTTGATTCTTTTCATCTCTTATTCTATTCTAAGTGCTTGTCTTTGCTATTTCTCTACATAAATTGTGAAATATGTTGGGTTCTTGCTGAATTTCTTTGAAATTCTGCACTGTTTTTCACTGTTTTGGTGTTGTTTCGAAACAAGAACATGCGAAGATAGTGAGGTGATGTGAGAAAGAGAAAGGGTGTGAAATGAAGAGAGGGATTTTGAGAGTGAGAAGAAGAGGAAGAGTGTGAGCAAGAGTAAGGCAAAGAGGGACAGAGGTTGAACAACCAAGTGAGAGATGATGCCAAGCAAGTAAAGAGGCAAGAATGCAAGAATAGTACACGTGATAATGAGGAGCATGACCTTGTGATGAAAGGAGCAAAGGTGAGCAAGTTTTGGCATAAATTTCTATATCTTCTTCCTTTTGGATTTGAAAAAGGTAAACCTAAACATAATATTAGATATTCTTTTCTCTATCTACAAAATAAATTATATAAAAGAAATTTATTTTAGGGTTTCTTAAAACATACAACAACAACAATAATAACATCAAGCCTTTATCCTACTATGTAAGGTCAGCTACATGAATCATATTTCTCCATTGTCCTGTTTAGAGTCAAATTCTCATTTAAACTATTAAAACATTAAGAAGGAAATTTACTTCAAATTGCATAAATCTAAAACATTTATGAGAAATCACAAGTTTATCTAAATTATGCTTAAAATGAAAAATAGTAACAGTTGCTGTGAATAGGCTAAATATTTCCAACATAGGTAAAGAAAATATATTCAGATGATTTTTCTCATAAAAATTTCCAATCATGACCGCCCTCGGGAAATCAAAATGGGAGCATTCAATTATGAGGAAGGGTTAAAAATTTCTTCTGGGACTGTATTTCAAAGACCTAACTGACTGTTATTTGGACATCAGTGGCCTATACATTAAATATCAAAGTTTAGATAATCTATGAGACGACTTAAACATTATATGCCTACTAATAATTTACAAAGATGTCATTTAGGCACGATTGCATCCACCATTTCTATGATCTTATGATTGGCACAACAACAAAAAAATCACTTGGTTGAGAAAATGGTGCAGGTATTACAATTAGCACAGATAACTTTTCCTGTATTATAAGTTAAAATATTGTCAACAAGATGCACTTGAATCATGCTTTTTAAGCATTTTCTACATTAAAAAATGTCAATAGCTTATATATATGCCCAGATTATTAATCATGACCTATTTCAGCTTTGGGCTTTGTAAAGGCTTCTATTATAAAAGATGGATTTCTCAGTAAATAAGATTAATAGGTACATAATTGCAAGTTGGACAGGTTTTTTTGTAAGAACCAAGTTTAAAGAACTTTCAGGAAATCCATGGCTTAGAAAGAATCATTCCAGCCTTTAGTTGCTGAGATGATTGATTGAGTGAATTAGTCTCGCTGGAAGATAAAGACATATCAGAATAAATGCCACCCTAACTATCACATAATGCAGCAAGCTTTACGTCAACCAAGAGAAAGGATGAGAAGTTAAGAAGACAAAACGAAATGCAAGAGACATGTAATGGTTCTAAGCGGTATCAATCTACTTTTTCAAATGCAAACATGATTAATAAATTAATTTCAATCCCAATTGCCCAACAACAAAAATTAGAGTTTCTATTTGTCTATTTATCTACATTATTTAACTCTTGCAAATAATCAAATTTTCAGTCATTCGTTATGATGTCATCTTAAAAGGGCTTAAGATCTAGAAGCCCATAAATCATCAATTGTACAATTTGTACAAACTATCTCCATCAACAATCAAAGGCGCACCACCAATTTAATAGAATAGTTGCTCAAACCAAAATAAAATAAAAGTCAATGGTAATGCCAATGAACAAAGAAATCCTTTGTGAGAAATATAATAAAAAATAATATCCAGCTAAAAAAATATCAGTGTTCACAGAGATACCGGCACTCATTAACTTCAAGAAAGTTTAATGTACTCAAAACTAGGTGGACTTTCAGAAAATCAGTGTAAACCTTATAATAATATGAAATCTAAAAACAGTGAGGAAGGTTACCAGTGAAAACCTTATCAGAAGCAATATGATTAGCCGTATGGAATTCCACTTCGCTTGAGTTAGGAGAACCACCGGAGGCATCGCATATGGTGAATACACTATTATGACCCAGTGATCTTGGTGCCTCAGTCAAATTAGCTGCATAAACATCAGCAGTTGAACAGGTTGGTGAAGGAACAACATAGCGTTCTAAGTCAAGCTCCAGACTGGCTGCTGAAACATTCTGGTAAGTGCAACGGCAGGCATAAGAATTATGTAGATGATAAGGTGAAATGAGTAAGTGCTATAGAATAATATACCAAGGATTAATAGCATTCTTAAAAGATCATGCCAGCTATATGGAGCTAAGCCCAGAAAGTTACTCTACTTATTGTTAGTGATGTATATTCTACTTATTAACTTTATTCAAGTCAAACTTCACAGGATGAGTTCACCAATTCTGGCATTTTAGGAACCAAAACCATACTGAGAAGGTTTTCTGACTTAATGAAATGGCCAAGTACCCAACATAAAGAATGCTAAGATAGTTCTCTCATGACATCAATCAACATATAGCTGTCGACATCGAGAGGATACTAGATGTTGAAGGATTTTTAGCCTCGCAAGGAGTAGAACCTTAATAGCTCTAGTATCGTTCTAGAAAAGTAAAATAAGACGATAGGAAAATATAAAATGGGAGTTTATATTATTGAATTATATTCATTTATTATGTATTAAAAAAGAAAAGAAGGAATTATACATAAATAAGTAGAGAAATAACTATCTAATAAAAAATAAATCTTAAAATCAAGCTTTAATCCCGCAACACAGTAAAAATAAAAAATAAAATGAGGACATTAGGTACTGTTCTTCTTCCTCATAAGATCTCTCTAAATTGGAATGTTGGTCTCCACATATTGTTGGATTGTATAAATGAAAAGCTTCTGTTCACAAATTGTTGGATGAAAAGTTATTTTTCAAGGATTGTTAGGTTATTAAGGATAAAAAGGCGCAACCAATGCATTCAAGATCATTTCAATGATTTCTACTCAATCCTTATTTATTAATAAACAAAAACTATTTTAAATATTTTTTTATTTAACAGACATATGCATAATTTGCTCATCATAATCATGATGAGAACTTGATGTATTCATTAAATTTGCTAATATGCTTAATTATTTCTAAGTTTACTTTTCTTTAATATAATTTCTAAATTTATTTAAAATTTTCAAAATATGTTAATTATAGTCAATTAAGTAGTTGTTATGATTAATTATCTAATAAGGACATAATTAATGAATTTGAGCTTAATTATTTTGATTCCATGGAGTTTCCATTGAATTCTTATATATAAAATTATGTTTAAATTTCAAAATAGTCCCACGACTATTCTTATAGGATCATTTTAGTCCCAGAGTATACGTTATACAAAATTGATCCAAAATGGTCCCTTTAGCACTAAATTGGGATAAACTTTGTAAAAGTTGAGGGATTAAATTATGATCAATTTTATATCACAATTACAATATGAGGGACTATTTAGGATCAATTTGATATAGTCGAGAGCCTAAATTGGGCCAACTTGATGCTTTGAGATTAAATTAGCCATACATGAATAGTTTGGAGACTATTTTGGGATTTCATGTATAAATTTATATTTACTATGTTATAGTTTGTGTTTATATTAATTCAGTTTTAATAAAATTGAAACTTCACCTTGCTACTCCCATCTCTCCCTTTCATGCACCCACTCAAAAGGATTGGAGCCAGATTGGCTTGTGGACCTACAAAAGTCCCAACATGCAAAATTTGGCCTAATAATAGACAAATTGCACATGATGGCTATTTTTCTAGTCTTTAAGGCTGAAGGTTGCTTGTTGGGAGAATTTTGAGCATTTGTTTTAATGTCTCTTGTGTAATAACTGAATCTTCGTATGTCGATTTTTTTAAATATAGTCGTGTGAAGATGAACAAGGTGAGGGGACCAAAGGAGTTATTTCGTTACTTGGTATTGAGGGAAGGCAAAGTCGAACCCCATATCAACTAAGGTTGGTTCGACTGCATTTGAAATTACTATGTTAATACATTCTCATATAAGGAGATGAAGGATCGATTGCTACTTAATGTAGAGGAGACGAAGTGATGAGGGCATCAGATTTCGACACGTGTACCATCGTCGGAGACGCAGATCGACGGCTACGATCCAGAGCCTTTATTTTTGATTTGTTTTATATTTTATTTATTCTCGCATTTTATTTTCCTAGTTTGCCCCTATGGGTAATTAATCGCTTGTGTAGCCCTGAGGGCATTTTTGTCTTTCTAGCTTTGTCTTATTTTGGCCTATTTAAAGGAGGCCTCATGCATTGTAATAGGGGATGAATTATTATGAATGAAAATTTTTATGTTCTTGTGTGATCTCTTAGTGAGTTCATGAAAGGAGAAGTCCAAGGAGGACAAGAGCAATGCCCGTCAATCTTTGGTGTATTCCAAGGTTTGCGACCCCGATTTTCTATTCTTCCCCTACACCCCACATCACCTCCACGCCAAACTCCCGCCGGCCTCACCTAGCCCCAAATCCCCATCCCATTTTCCCCTCAATCCGAGCCCCTACTCATCCTGCCGGCCATCTAGGGGATCCAACATGCCGGCCCTTCCTTTAACAACTGGCCACCCCTCCTCCATCACCCATTCCCCAACCTTCAACCGCCAGCCCCCTCCCCTTTCCCCACATGTTTCAAATTTTGAAATTCAAATTGATTGAATTTCAAAATTTCCAAATTTGTCAAAAACCAAATTAGGAAAGTTTCCAATGACATTCAATTTAATTTTAAATTAAATTGGATTTAAATTCCTCATCCATAATTTGCCAAGACGAATTAGGATACTAACTAATTATTTCAATACATTGAAAGAGACACTAAAACCTTAAATACATTAAAAGAATATTATAATTATTTCGATTAATTCCTTTTTTTGGAGTATCATGCCTATAATATACGTCCTCTCATCTTCCACTTATTTAAATTATTTTGATAATACCTTTGAACATTTGTAAATATAGGAGTCAAGCATAACATAACTTAGTGAGTACGCTATACTTCTAAATTATAGTAATAAAAGACATTTTGAATAACATGTATGCTCGTTACAAAATATAAATTAATTCTAATTAAAATTTATTTTGAGAATATCATGAATGCTATGCATATCTATATATTGTACATATGTATCATATCATTATTCTTTCTATAAATAATATAACCGTCATATGAGACATGATCTAGATAGAATAAATAAAGATTTTTTCATTCCATTCTCTTTTTCATAACCCTTTCAAAATCTTTTTTATTTCACACACATGGGTATATTGTCTCCCAAGTAGTATCATAAGGGGGTATACTCCATCAATCAACATGCACATGCAAGCATATCTATCTAGTCATTTCATTCATATAGCATTCATTAACTTTATATAATAACGTGAAACATAATATTCTAATTATCATATATTTCGAGATGACTAATCGTTGAGTATGAGAAAGATAAATTATGATATTTAGTATAAGAAAGATAAATTATGATTTAACTTGCAATTAAATACGTATGTGTTGCTATTATTCTATGCATCTAATTTAAAAGAAAAACAAAATAATTATTATAATTTAAAAATATTAGTAGTCACCTCCAAATAGGATGCCTACAATTTTAAATTAAATTGGATTTAAATTCCTCATCCATAACTCCCTTCCCCAAAGCCCTCTCCCTCTCTTA
Source organism: Dendrobium nobile (assembly GCA_022539455.1). Lineage (NCBI taxonomy): Eukaryota > Viridiplantae > Streptophyta > Magnoliopsida > Asparagales > Orchidaceae > Dendrobium > Dendrobium nobile. The sequence continues at coordinate 52,393,675 of CM039718.1, forward strand.
TTTCCGCCGGCCATAGGGGGAAATCCAAATTGATTCCCCATTTAATTCCCCACATTCCCCCTTGGAATTTAAAATTCAAAATCAAATATTTTCCCTCTGATTCCCCTTAAACTGAAATTGATCTCATTTTTCTTTTAATTCACTCAAAACCAAATTGGACCTAACCGCCCCTCCTCCTTCTCTCCCCTAGCCCACCCAAGAACCCCCCACCGTCCCCTCCTCCCTTGGCCGCCGCTCATAGGTAGCCACTCCACCTCTACTTCCCACTACACACAAAGTCTTCTCTTGATCATGAATGGCAGATACAGCCGTTGATCATTGTTTTGCTTACAACGCCCAAGGAGAGATCGACATCTTCCTCTCTCCCTTCTACGAGCCGGATTCGGAGTACGACGGCACCGTGGAACGTTACGTCAACTGCATCGTTTATTGTCTCGCCGAGACTATCGAGCTTCAACGACCAGGGACTCCGTGGACTCTTATCGGAAGACCGTTCACTTCTCTAACTCCGGTTTCTTCCCTGGCGACTAGTCCCCTTGGCGTCACTTGTTTGATAGTGGCATTCTTAAGTGTGCTTGCAATTCTCCTCCGCTAGCCTCCACTTTTAAGAAATTGAGTGAAGGATCACTAAATAAATGATCTAGATTTTAAACTTGAGGCTTTTGTTACATTTGCTATTTGCATTACCTACTAATCATTGGTTGTTATTTTGCAAGCTCAACTAATCTCAAATTTTAACCAATTACTATTACTTAATCTTCCAACGCCATAGTCTTAAACTTTCACTTGAGCAAACAAAGAGTTTCTTGGTAGCAAAGCAAAGTTCACCACTTCTATTAATATCTTAATTGCAATTCTTGTTTATCGCATTTAGTTTCACATCATATTTGGTATCAGAGCATGTTAGGCATGCATGTCATGTACTAGAAAACATCCTAAGGTCTAGCCAAGCTTTAGTCCTAAAAATTTGCATGCATATCATCGCCTAGATAATTTTATTTCACTGTTTTCGTTGTTGTCCAGGCATTTCTTGCACGCATTTAGTGAAGTTTAAGTCATTCTATCTAGTGTCTTAGTGCTGCCATCAAACCCATAACTTTTCTAAGTGCTTAGGATAACTTCACCCATATTGTAGGCTGCTGTCCTTACTGTTCCAGCAACATTTAGACATCATTTAGTGAACTTAAAGTCGTGTCTAGGTGCTGACCTCACCCTAGTGGTATCCCTATAACACTTAGACGACTAAGACCACTGTTTAGTTTGCTGTCCTGAAATTTCCCGCTGTTGTTGGTGCCTTTTAGTGAGCAATTCATTGTGTTTAGATGCTGTCCTTGACCTAGGAACCTTCCCTAGTATCCCCTAGCACCCAACCATGGATCCAGAACACATTCAAGCAACCTTAGACCTAATTGTGGGCCAACTTAGAACGGTTACACAGCAAATCCGGAACATCCAGACTGACTTAGTAGACTTTAAGCGCCAAACGGGTGAGCGGCTTGGACACCCCGCAATTTACACCCCGTCTAGACCACATTCACCTTATGGTGATGAAGCTCGAGCTGATTATGGACTACAACGGGATCATTATCGTCATAACCATAGACCCAATCAGGACCTCGTAGGAAATGAACCCACTTGGAAAGATAACGACGCTCAGCTACTAAAGAACATCCGAATAGACGCTCCTTCCTACAATGGAAGTCTTCTTAGATTGGCTCAAAGGGATGGATAGTTACTTCAAATGGTATAGCATTTCAAAGGCTAGGAAAGTTAGGTTCGTCGAAATGAAGCTTATTGGTCGATCCAACCAATACTGGACAAACTTGGAAAACATGTTCGAAGCCCGAGGTGAGCATCCCATCACCGACTGGCGAGCTATAAAGCAAGAGATCAGAAGAAAATATCTTCCTCCTTCATACTACCCCAAGCTCTTAGATAAATGGAATAGACTGACCCAGGGAAGCAAGCCCATGAAAGATTACATCTCTACCTTCGATGATTTCTTGATTCGTTGTAATGGCGAGGAATCTGCTACCCCTGCTCAAATTCTATCTATGTTTAGAGCCGGCCTCAGGGAAGACCTCCGAAACGAGCTTTTTGCGAGAGGAGTTGATACTTTAGAAGCAACCTGCAGTTTAGTGCTTGACCTCGAGGAGTCTAGGACCCATTCCCACATCAAGCAGCTAGATTCCCGCCCAGCCCTGTATAGAGCTTCCTCCAGCCACCCCCAAAACTGACCCCCAGGCTCTATAATTAACCGACCAACCTAGCCCAGCTCAACCTCGCCCTGATTTTAAAGGTAAAACTCCCAAGCATGACACTCCCAAAGCCACTTCTGGAACAAAATGCTATAGGTGCCACAGTTATGGACACATCGCTTCGCAATGTTCTAGCCCGTACAAGGTCACCATAATCGAAGAGGTTGAAGAAGAAGAGGAAGAACCTGAAATTGAACTGACTCACCATGTGGACGACGAAGAAGACTTCTTCTACGAGGAAAACCCTGTTGACCTGCAAGTCGTTAGATGTGCATTGTCCCAACCCAAACCCAGCGACGATTGGCGAAGAACTTCGATTTTCCATACATTTACCAAGATTGGAGACAAGAGCTGCAAAGTTATCATTGACAGTGGAAGTTGTATCAATGCAGTCTCTTCAGCCATGATAGCCAAACTTAACCTAAAGATGACACCCCACCCTAACCGATATAAGGTCGCTTGGATAAATTCAACTACCATAGAGATTAAGGATAGGAGCCTTGTCCCATTGAGTTTGTTGGGTATCAGGAGAAAATTTGGTGCGATGTGTTAACTATGGATGTAGGTCATATTATCCTCAGTCGCCCGTGGTTATTTGACAACGACGTCCATATTTATGGGAGAACTAACACTTACGTGTTTGAGTATAACGACAAGAAAATCAAGCTGATACCCTCACAACCAAAACCCCATAAGACGGAAGTCAAACCTACCCCTCTCAAACAAAACAAAGGACTAAACCTTTTGACTCTAAATAAAGTGGAAGATGAGATTAGCCAAGGAACCCCCATATATGCCTTAGTGGCCCGTGAGACAAATGAGGAGTTAGGAGAGCCCATTCCGGAAGAGGTCCAACCACTCCCTGAAATTTTGTTAATGTTTTCCCTGAAGATCTTCCAAACTAACTATGCCCTCTACAAGACATCCAACACGCAATAGACTTAATACTCGGAGCCTCGCTGCCCAACCTTCCTCACTACAGTATGAACCCGGGGGAGCACGCCAAGTTAAAAGAGCAAGTGGATGACCTGCTCCAAAGGGGAGTTATCAAAGAGAGTTTAAGCCCATGCGCGGTCCCCACCCTTCTAACCCTCAAAAAGGATGGCTCCTGGAGGATGTGTGTTGATAGTCTGCCATCAACAAAATTACTCTGAAATATCGTTTCCCATTCCACGCTTGGATGACATATTGGACATGATGACCGGGGTAACTCTATTTTCCAAGATCAATCTTAAGAGTGGTTATCATCAAATTAGGATCTGCCCCGGGGACGAATGGAAAACGGCATTCAAAACTAAAGATGGGTTGTATGAATGGATGGTTATGCCGTTTGGCCTTAGTAAAGCTCCTAGCACGTTCATGAGAGTTATGACTCAAGTTTTGCGACCGTTCTTAGGAAAATTTGTTGTAGTATATTTTGATGACATCCTAATCTACAGTAGCTCGATGGATCTTCATTTAAATCACCTGAAACAAGACTGTGAGGTTTTGAGGAAAGAACAATTGTATGCCAACCCGAAAAAGTGTATGTTCCTCACAGACCGTGTCACTTTTCTCGGATTTATCATATCCTCTCAAGGGATTTCCGCTGACCCTGAAAAAGTTCAAGCGATTAACAACTGGCCTGAGCCTAAAAATATCAGAGATGTTCGGAGCTTTCATGGATTAGCCACCACCTATCAGAGGTTTCTTAGAAATTTTAGCATGATTGTGGCACCCATAACTAATTGTTTAAAGAAAGGAGAATTCCAGTGGACTTTAACTGCCAACAAAGCATTCGAGAAAATTAAAATAAAAATGGTAGAAGCCCCAGTTATGCGTCTTCCTGATTTTTCCAAAGTTTTTGAGGTAACCTATGACGCATCATGCTTTGGTATAGGAGTTTTATCGCAAAAAGGACACCCCGTTGCCTATTTCAGTGAAAAATTAAATGACATCCAACAACGACACTCTACCTACGATAAAGAGTTTTATGCGATTATCCAATCCCTTAGATATTGGAGACACTGCCTTTTGCCTCAAGAATTTGTGATATTTTCAGACCATGAGGCTTTGCATTACATTAATTCGCAAAAGGAACTCAATGCTCGTCACAGTCATTGGATTGAATTCCTACAGGAGTATACTTATACGATTAGACATAAAGCAGGAACTGAGAATAAGACCGCTGATGCCCTAAGTCGTCGGATGATGGTTACCCGTGAAATGAAACTGAAGTAGTTGGTTTTGAACGACTTAAAGAAGATTCCTTGGGCTGCCCTGATTTTAAAGAAAAATATTTCCTACTGACAAATGGAGACGAGCGTATAATAAGTGATTTTCTTGTGGAAGATTGATACTTGTTTAAGTCTCAAAAGCTTTGTATTCCCAATACCTCTCTCCGAGAATTTCTAGTATGGGAATTGTACGCAGGAGGCCTAGCTGGACATTTTGGGCAAGCAAAAGCCATTGCTGTCGTTGAACATCGATTTTTCTAGCCCAGCCTTAAACGAGATGTCAGTAGATGGATAAAAAGGTGCCATACATGTCAATTAGCTAAATAGAGGAAGCAGAATACGGGCATCTACACACCCCTTCCAATTCCCAATTGCCCTTGGCAAGACGTTAGCATGGACTTTATTTTAGGCCTACCCAAGACCGTTTGTAAGCATGATTTTGTGTGTGTGGTGGTAGATCGTTTTTCAAAAATGGCACATTTTCTTCCGTGTTCCAAAACTTTTGATGCCTCTCGACTTGCTAAACTCTACTTCAACGAGATCGTGAGACTTCATGGGTTACCCAAAATGATAGTGTCCGATAGAGACATTAAATTCACTAGCTACTATTAGAAAACTATATGGCACAAGATGGATACTAAACTTCAATTTTCCTCTGCCTTTCATCCGCAAATAGATGGCCAAACAGAAGTTGTCAAAAGAAGCTTAGTCAAACTCCTTAGGACTTTAGTAGGTGAACATATCCAGGATTGGGACTCCAAACTTCCTATAGCTGAATTCGCTTATAATAATTTTGTTAACCGAACCACGGGCATGAGTTCAGCTGAGATTGTGTATGGTTTCCAACCTAGGCAGCCTATAGATTTAATCCCAATGAGTCCTAAGTTTAGAACATCTGAGTCAGCATCTGCATTTGCATCGCATTTACAAGAATTGCATAAAGAAATTAATAAAAGAATTGAATTGAGCAATGCTAACTATAAACTTAATGCGTACCTCAAGAAAAGGTTTAAAGAATTTAAAGTAGGAGATTCTGTGATGGTTCAGATTCGTCCGGAGCAATTCCTGTAAGGGATCGTTAAAAAGTTACATGCGAGAAGCGCGGGATCTTTCAGAATAATTTCCAAGATAAACAGTAATGCTTATGTGCTAGACCTTCCTGAAGGTTTTAACTTTAGCCCCACGTTTAACATTGAAGATCTTGTAGCCTATGAGAATCCAGAATTTAACCCCACCAATCCATTACATAATGAGTCTTGTGTGACCCTACCTGGTGAGATCCCTAGCCTACCTCCACTTCCAAACATTTCCACTTTACCTACTGTGGAGAGGATTGAAGCAATACTTAGCGATGAAGTCATTTTCACTAAAGACGGTGGTCGTCAAAGGTATCTAGTTCAATGGGCAGGAAAGCCAGAGACGGAGAATGTGTGGATTGACCGAGATGAGTTGCAGAGATTGGACCCTGACCTACTGGAGGGGTATGAGACTTCTAGAGATGCTTACTCGACGGGGTCGAGTTTTCTCCCACCTGGGGAGAATGATGAGGACATCCGATTTCAACACGTGTACCATCATCGGAGATGCAGATCGACGGCTACAATCCCGAGCCATTATTTCTGATTTGTTTTGTATTTTATTTTTCTAGTTTAACCCTGTGGGTATTTAGTCGCTTGTGTAGCCCTGAGGGCATTTGTATCTTTCTAGCTTTGTCTTATTTTGGCCTATTTAAAGGTCTCATGCATTGTAATAGGGGATGAATAATTTTGAATGAAAATTTGTATGTTCTTGTGTGATCCTTAGTGAGTTCATGAGAGGAGAAGTCCAAGGAGGACTAGAGCAATACCCATCAACCTTTGGTGGATTCCAAGGTTCGCGGCCCCGATTTTCTATTCTTCCCCTACACCCCATATAACCTCCACACCAAAATCCCGCAGGCCTCACCTAGCCCCAAATCCCCATCCCATTTTCCCCACAATTCGAGCCCCTACTTCATCTCGCCGGCCATCTAGGGGATCCAACCCGCCGGCCCTTCCTTTAACCGCCGGCCACCCCTCCTCCACCACCACTTCCCCAACCTTCAACCGCCAGCCCCTCCCCTCTCCCGGCATGTTTCAAATTTTGAAATTCAAATTGATTGAATTTCAAAATTTTAAATTTGCCAAAAGCCAAATTAGGAAAGTTTCCAATGACATTCAATTTAATTTTAAATTAAATTGGATTTAAATTCCTCATCCATAATTTGTCGAGACAGATTAGGAAACCCATAACTCCCTTCCCCAAACCCCTCTCCCTCTCTTATTGCCGCCAGCCATAGGGGGGAATCCAAATTGATTCCCCATTTAATTCCCCCCATTCCCCACTTGGAATTTTAAATTGAAATTGATCTCAGTTTTCCTTTAATTCACTCAAAACCTAATTGGACCTAGTCGCCCCTCCTCCTTCTCTCCCCTAGCCCACCCGAGAACCCCCCACCATCCCCTCCTCCCCTTGGTCGCCGCTCATAGGTAGCCACTCCTCCACCTCTACTTCCCACTACACACAAAGTCTTCTCTTGATCATGAATGGTAGATCCGGCCATTGATCACGGTTTTTCTTACAATGCCCAAGGAGAGATCGACATCTTCCTCTCTCACTTTTACGAGCCGGATTAGAAGTACGACAGCACCGTGGAACGTTACGTCAACCACATCGTTTATTGTCTCGCCGAGACTATCAAGCTTCAATGACCAAGGACTTCGTGGACTCTTATCGGAAGACCGCTCACTTCTCTATCTGATTTCTTCCCCAGCGACTAGTCCCCTCGGCATCACTTGTTTGATAGTAGCATCCTTAAGTGTGCTTGCAATTCTCCTCCGCTAGCCTCCACTTTCAAGAAATTGGGTGAAGGATCTCTAGGTGAATGATCTAGATTTTAAACTTGAGGCTTTTGTTACATTTGCTATTTACATTACCTACTAGTCATTGGATGCTATTTTGCAAGTCCAACTAATCTCAAATTGTAACCAATTACTATTACTTAATCTTCCAACGCCATATTCTTAAATTTTTACTTGAGCAAACAAAGAGTTTATTGGTAGCAAAGCAAAGTTCACCACTTCTATTAATATCTTAATTGCAATTCTTGTTTATCGCATTTAGTTTCACATCACGAAGGAGTCGCTTTAATCATTTGGTTTCGGGGAGATTGAACAAAGAGTTGAGAACCCCTGTGTCAATTTCATCTTCTAGAGTCAAGAGGAAGATGAAAGGCAACATCCTTTAAATTGTCGAGAAATGAGGAGGAGACAAGAAGAACAAACACGAGTAGGAGACGAGCATGCAAGCAAGCAAGCATGAGAGAAATCAAGAATAGGGACATTGTGGGAACTTGAGTGATCATGGCTTGTGGCTGTAGGGGGAGAGAGGAAAAAGATATCCTAAGTATGGAATTATTAAATCAAAATAATTCTATATAGTAAATTTAAATTGTGTTTCAAATTTCTATAATATAAGTTGAATAATAATTATATAGGAATTGAAAATGAGATTAAAAAAAAAATTCTCATCTAAAAAAAGGTTAATATATTTTAGAAATTATAATTTTTTAATTTAATAAATTAATCCAGAAACAATTAAATTTTATATTTTATTTAAAAATATTAGCTAATTGACAGTTAGATTGCAAGATTATATTCATTACTAATTAAAAATAAATAATGGTGAATATATATAAGAGTAAATTTCTTTATATTTATTCAATGTATTTATAAGGTTTATTTACATAATCAATAAATTAATTTTATGAATTAGATTTATAGGAGTAGACAACATGTATAAGAATGAAAAAAATAATTTTATTTTGTATATATATATATATCTTGATGAAGAAAAGTATTTTAGAATAATTAAATCATACTTCTTCATCTATTTTTAAATGATTAGCAATAAATTTATAGAGTGAGAAGAACAAATTTTATAATTAACTTAATTTAATTGATAATAATTTCTTTTAGAAACAAATTAAATACAAGAGCTATTTAGCCATATTCAAAAATTAATTAGTGGGGGGGAGAAAGAGTAACTCATATTATATCAAAATAGTATTTAAGATTTTAGTTATTAGATTTATAATATATTAAGTAATAAATTGAATTCATGGGAGGAAAATTTAAATACTAGAATTGGAGAATATTTTTGAGTTAGAGATAAATCATAAAGTATGACAATGAGAATGTAATTATAGAGGTATCAAGCTGATGATCACAGAGTAGTGATTTAAGAGAATTGTCTAGGCATCCTATTTGGAGGTAACTACTAATATTTTTAAATTATAATAATTATTTTGTTTTTTTTCTTTTAAATTAGATGCATAGAATAATAGCAACACATACGTATTTAATTGCAAGTTAAATCATAATTTATCTTTCTCATACTCAATATCATAATTTATCTTTCTCATACTCAACAATTAGTCATCTCAAAATATATGATAATTAGAATATTATGTTTCACGTTATTATATAAAGTTAATGAATGCTATATGATGAAATGACTAGATAGATATGCTTGCATGTGCATGTTGATTGATGGAGTATACCCCCTTATGATACTACTTGGGAGATAATATACCCATGTGTGTGAAATAAAAAATATTTTGAAAAGGTTATGAAAAAGAGAATGGAAGGAAAAAATCTTTATTGATTCTATCTAGTCATGTCTCATATGATGGTTATATTATTTATAGAAATAATAATGATATGATACATATATACAATATATAGAAATGCATAGCATTCATGATATTCTCAAAATAAATTTTAATTAGAATTAATTTATATTTTGTAACGAGCATACATGTTATTCAAAATGTCTTTTATTACTATAATTTAGAAGTATAGCGTACTCACTAAGTTATGTTATGATTCACTCCTATATTTACAAATGTTCAAAGGTATTATCAAAATAATTTAAATAAGTGGAAGATGAGAGGACGTATATTATAGGCATGATACTCCAAAAAAAAAGAATTAATCGAAATAATTATAATATTCTTTTAATGTATTTAAGGTTTTAGTGTCTCTTTCAATGTATTGAAATAATTAGTTAGTAACAAAAATTTAAATAATTGTTCAACCATCTGTTCCCACCTCGTTAATTCGAGCCTCCGAGCCAGATCGTGGCATTTTGTCATGACTATTTTAAAAGAACTACTTAACTTTAGAAGATATTTTGAGAAGTTTTTAAGCCAACAAAAAGTCAAAATAAAAGGATTTTCATAGTAAACCATTTTTTAGGAATAATTAAGAGAACTTCAAAAATGTTCATTAAAGCAAAGTATTCTTGAGTTATTACATATTGGCAACTTCTCTCTTTCAATCTCAAGGTGTTTGGAATTTAGTTTTTACATTGTAATCTTAATATTTTGTATTGTAGAATTGTTTGCAATATTTGTAAGCGATAGTAATTGAGTTACTTCCAAAGTGTTGAAAACAAGTTGGCTTGATTTCAAATTAATAACTCAATCATAAACTATGATCTTGTGAGGCTTCCTTCATTTACTCAAGAAAGTGGAGAATGTGCACTTGTAGTTTCAAGTGTGATATAGTGGAATCCTAATCTGGGTAGGATTAGGCATGCACATATGCTGGTTGAGTAATGAACCACCACTTTGACCCCAACATTGTTATCATCAATCTTTCCAACCTTGGTGGCAAAATTGTATGATATCACTCTTATTTCTCAAAGATGAGCTAATTATGTACTCATTTACAAGATTCATGGATCTGTATTACTAAGAGCGAAGTTTATCCCTTAATGAAATTTTCCATGTAAAATATTATTCTCTCCTATTACATCTTATGAAACTAAGACGATCATAAATCTATTCTTTGGACAATCAAAAGAAATTTCTTCTGGCGCAGAATACTATAAAATCAAATAAAATTAAGGAAAATAATGGTCCAAATTCTCTCAAAAAATCCTAAATGGCATCTTACTGGTGATCCTTCCCTTTCCATCATCATATTATCATATTTGGAGGAATTCTACGCCATAAAGTATTCTTATGTGGAAAAGAAAGAAAATACATAAAATGAATCCTAGCATTAGGAATTTTTTTTTAATAGAAAAAAAAAATAAAAAATAAAAATAAAAAGAAAACAATGAAAAAAAAGGCAGATTTACATAGCAAAGTCTTCTCTAATCACATTAGTCCTTCGTGAGGTTTGCAAATATATACAATGTAAATGTTTGAACAAGAGTACGCAATTTACGTAAGGTAAGGGGAATTTTATCAAATTCATCAAAATGATTAAAATTTTTAGGAAAACAGCTCAAGTCCCCAACGCTGTCTTGCAAAACAAAATATTACAAAAAAAAAAGTGTAACGGATAAAAATAAATGAACAAGTTTGCGATTTGCACGTTCAGATCTCACCTCTGGTCCTCCTTCGGGAGCCGCATTGATGCAGATGTCAGGAACCCCCCGGACAGTAGACGGCCTGAGATTCTCCTTGTAAGCCCTCCAGCTCGCGGCCAGATCAAAAGGCGAGACAATGTCAGCTATCACAAACACCCTATACTCTAGCAACTCCTCATCACAACATCCAGGAAGCCTGAACACCGCCGCCCTAGCACCACCCTCCAACTTCCCACCAGTGAGCAACCTATCTTCCCCTTCCTCCACTACGTACGGACTCTCCATGTCCTTCGATTTCAACAAGAACTTGAAGACCAATGTTCCTTCAAAACAAACCAATTTCATTAAAAACGGAGCCTACCAAGCTTCTCCACTACATGAACAAATTTTTAAATTCAAGTACCATGGTTCGGGGGCACAACGAAGCTCAACTCCCACGTCAACGCGGATTCCCGCTCCATGGACAGCTAAAAAAGGAAATAGTTGTAAACAGAGTTAGCGAAATGGTATTAGGGAAAGAATGGAAAGGAGTCGCACCGATCGTGAGGAATCCCAGGAGCCGACGATGGGTATGGAGCCGAATACATGGGGGATGAGGTCATCTCTAATTTTCAAATTCTCTATCTTGAGGGAGACATATAGCTGGCCGCCACTATCGCTGTCGAAGTCGCCGCTGAAACCTCCGGGGTTTTTGGAGGAACCCCCTCCCATCTCCGACGATCGCTAGGGTTCGTGTGAGGGAATTGAAAGGGATTTGTGAGGGGAACGAGGATCAGAGAGCTCTTATGGAGATGTTGGGTACTGGATAAGACTGCGGCGCCACGATGACGAGAGTGCGCGGAAAATGGAAGTTAGCGGGGTAACTGCAGCTGTCGAAATGACCAACTGCATCAGAACCGAAGGCTGAGGTTTTTTTTTCTTTAACTGCTAGTAATTGAGAACGTGTGACATACAGGTTTTTTTTTTTTTTTTTTTTTATCTATAAATTTTTTTGTTGGCATTAGAACGCCGTGTGGACGAGTAGGGCTGCAAGCAAACCAAACGTTCGACGAACTACTCGTTGTTCGGTTCGATTAAAGCTCGTTCGTGATCGTTTAATTAACTAACAAACAAACTTGAACAATATTTTAAATACTCGATTCTTAAATAAACAAGCTTGACCACTAATGCGTTCAGCTCGTTTATGTTCGCGAACAACATCAGTTGATGTTCATGAACAAGCTCGATAAAAAGCTTGATTCGGGTTCGATTAAAACCGCTCGATAAACACTTAAATAATATGTTATTATAAAATTGATAAATATACATAATATAAAAACTTTAATTATAACATAATAATATAATTATTTTTTATTAATAACAAGAAACATTTCATATTTGTCCATGTTTGTTAGATTGTTTGTTTAGGATGTTCATGAACAAATTAAAGGTTTGCTTGTTCAACATATTGTTTGCGAAATATGTTCACGAACATAGCTTGTTTAAAGCTCGATAAGCACTAAACAAACGAACATGAACCAAACATGAACACCCTTAAATTAAACGAACCAAACATGAACACAAATAATAAAGCTCGAATCAAACACGAACCAAACATGAACAAGCTAATGTTAAACAAACACAAACATGAACACTCACATACTCGGCTCGGCTCGGTTCGTTTGCAGCCCTATGGACGAGTGGCCCTGATTTGTTCATAAAAATTTGAAGATGATTTCTATTTGTATTCATCAGGCTATAATATATCTTAAACGTTAAATTTTAGAGAAATTAAATATCTATTATAAAATTTTTAACAATTTATATAATTAGCATTTAAATTGTTATATTTATATGGTATTAATATTAATTTATTTAATATGAGATATTCATTTTCATACCTAATTTTGATGTAATTTAAATATAAAAGTGATATATAAGTAAATATTAAATTATAGGCGTTAAAAAATTTTATGATATGTACTTAAATCTCACTAAATCTACGTTATCATTACATAAACTTTCGATCATAGGAGTTCATCTGTCAATACTCTTCCCAGCACCTTCTCAATTTTTGATGATTGCATTACAAACAAGTCTTTATTGTGGTGAAGTTTTAAGACGATGATTTCTCCATTTATATTATGTAAAAATTAGTGATGTCATATTTTTTGTTATTTAAATTTTGATTTGGTGTTCATACTCTAAACCCTAAACCTAAAAAGTTATCAGACATCATATTATCTGAAGATGGTTAATGATTTGAATCATTGTTCAAACCATACTCAAATAATGAACAAACTTAGATAGTTTGATTATATTTGAAGATGAATCAAAGACAGTTTGAGCATGGTTCAAAGAGGGTTCAATAATCTTGATTTGATCGTGGTGTGAAGATTGTTTGATCACAACTCAAAATAGTTTGATCATAGAATGTTCAAATAATGTTTTAAGATAGTTTGAACTTGGTTTGAAGATGCTTCATTTTGTTTTGTCTTCGTTATTACTTCTAAAAATTTACTTATTTTTTAACTATGCATGCAGATGTATGCTCCAATCATACAATTAAAGAGATATTATGGTGCTTGGGTCATATGTAAAGATAGGAGTTTGATAAAGAAATTGATTACATAATTCGAGGCTAATAATCTTATTATCAACATCAAGATATCTCTCTTTAATCAGTTCTTTAAAACTCATAAATTATCATCAGTTGGGGGTGACCACTTAATTAATTATTATTGAGAATGGTTAATAACAATGAGAATGAATGACACGCAATTGTATTCAACATTCAAAGGAAGAACACCAAATTTGGACTTAGTTTGCTTCGATCATCGGGTTGAAGTTTGAAAAATCACATTTGAGGAGTTATAGGAGATGAGCAAAAGTAATAAACTATAAGATGATTGCTTGGTTGGAGATAAAAACTTTAAAAATATAAACTTAATAAAGCTTTTTATGGAATGCACTAAAAAATATTATATATGGAAGTTCAAAATATATTTCGTTATAGATGGTGTCTTCCTAGACCATGACCAGTGGCGGAACCACCACTTGGTTAGGGGGGGCAATTGCCCCCCCTCAAAAAAAAAAATTTTTTTTTGTAAGAGTAAAAAAAAAATAAAAATTTATAGGAGAGTAAAAAAATTTTTTTGCCCCCCCTAAAAAACTCTTTTGTCCTAGCTTGCCCTAAAATATTTATATATTTCTTCACATTTAATTATAATATTCTCTTTCATGTTTTTCATGACATTTTAATTACACATTTTTTTCATTATTTTTCTTGCTTATTTTTTTTTAAAGAACTTTTCGTAATATATATATATATATATATTATTTTTTTAATATTTAATTATTTTTGTGTTGTATTTGCCCCCCCTCAAAATTGAAGCTGGTTCCGCCCCTGACCATGACAAATACAATGATGTTTTCACTGATATGCTCAACTTGGCTGAAGATGATGAGGCCATTTTTTTTTATACACATGAGGCAAGCTATTATAGAAGAGGATACTAAGACGGCCAACGATGGATGATGCATTATAAGGATGAACTGTTTAATCATCTAAGCTGATTATTAAGGAGCAATTATTGTAATACCCTTAAATTTAATTTCACTAAATTCCTAAAATTTTTCTAAGGGAGCGTTGCGACGCCAAGCTCTCAAGTTTCTGGAGATTAAGTGAGCAAAGTGAGGTTAGGGTCTTTGGCGTTGCCGCGTTGGGTCAAAAAAATCATTTTATTTTTTAAATATCAAATCCATTTCATCAAAACCCTCACCTAAGCCTTCACCTTCATGGTAGGTTAACTCTACCTATGTTTTCAATGATTTCGTATTTTGTCTATTTTCTCCCTCTTAACATTAATAATAATGCAATATTTCTCATTTGAGTGACTTTTATTATATAACTTTTGATATATAATAGATATTATCATTATAAGCATTTTAGATGATTTATATTAAAATTTTACCATTTAATTTTGTATATATGTCATTTTAATTGAAATAATTATAGTATCTCCAAGTATAAAATGATCAAGAGTTAGTATATTATTTTTGGACATGAGATATATAATATATATAAATTTATTATTCATTTGGTCAAATATTATTTTGAGCATACTACATATATACAATTGAGTATATTGAATAGATTCACATATTATGATCATTGCATATAATATGCTCAAGATGTTATTGTATTATATATGATAGATATTATCATATAAGCATTTTAGATGATTTATATTAAAATTTTACCATTTAATTTTGTATATATGTCATTTTAATTGAAATAATTATAGTATCTCCAAGTATAAAATGATCAATAGTTAGTATATTATTTTTGGACGTGAGATATATAATATATATACATTTATTATTCATTTGGTCAAATATTAATTTTAGCATACTACATATATATAATTGAGTATATTGAATAGCTAGATTCACATATTATGATCATTGCATATACTATGCTCATGATGTTATTGTATTATATATGATTGGAAATGTGTGTAAAAGCAAGAATGATTTGTTGGAAATGATTTTCTAATTTAAGTCAGCAGAGGTCGACATATTACCCTATACATGAGGGTGGGCTGATGACCTTCTTTTAAATAAGATTTTTTATATAATTCCAATGATATGAAAAGGGAGGTATAAAGATATATATATATATATATATATATATATATATATATATATATATATATATATATATATAATAGACATGTTGTGTTGTACTTGTTATGAGTATAAAATGAAAGAACACATTGATCCTTTATAATATTACTAATCACTGATCATAGGTTATATAACTTGTATCAATTTCATTGCTTATATGAAATTGTACAATTCATATTGACTACTACGTGATCTTCCAATTACATGTTTATGTTGATATGAATTGAATGATTACATGTACATTGCTTATATTACCTTGAATTGATTATACTTATGGGTTCTACTGAACTACCAAGTTATTAGCTCACTCTGTGATTGTATATATTTTCGAGAAAGGGTCAAGATCCAATAGAGTGAAGCCAATCAGAAGCTTAAGGTTTAGCCTTATTTTTGTAGTTTTATTTTATTCTTTTGTAATAAAATGTTAAGATGTAAATTGATATGTGAATTGAACTTCTGGCAATTGTAAATAAATTTTGATGATTAATAAAAAGAGAAAATGTTTGATGTATATAGTTGCTTCTATTGGTCTTCATTAAATAAATTAGCTTAGTGACTCTAGATGAGTAATTAAGAAATAAAAGTAGACAATTCTTCCAAATTTAAATGTTGAGGTTTTGCAATTATCATCTTTTTAAGTATTAAATGTCATGATTGATTGAAAACTCCAATGGGAAGGAGATAAGAATAAACATGTAGTGAAAACACAACATGATTCCATTAGTTAAATATACCCCCTATATGGTTAGATGGCAATTCTTTTGATTTATTTAAAAAATCTTGAACTAGCATTTGAATAATCTTTAAATTATTTTAATATTAGTATTATTTATAAATAATTTATATTGCACATATCTGAAATCAAATTCATTAATTTCAAGTTTATTTTAACCAATAAATTCTATGAAGAAATTCTGAGCAAATTTTTTTTCATTAATGTTATATGAAGCTAGGTATTACGGCGAGTCCATATATTTTTTAACATAAATATTTTTTTAATATAAAACAAATATATGTACATAGTCAAATATGCCCGTAGCTTCATGTTATTAACCAAACAAGCCATGTAGATATATGCTATACAAATTATGGTACACAAATTAAGGAAAACTAACTGGTTCTCAAAGTTTAAAAACTAAGCTTTTGAAGGAACCCTAGACATAGGAAGGAGAAAAGGAGAGATGTCTTGTGAAGAAAATATGGGTGGACTTTTAAGGTAAGGTCATTCTAACATTTCAAGAGCATAGCCCCTTAAAAGTATCTAATATTTGTGTTTTTTTCATTAATGATTTTTTTTTTTTTGTTCTTAGATTTTTTTTTATTAAGAGAGATTGTGGGGGCACGGGAGCGCTCATATAAATAAAAAATTAAGATTTTTATTGGATGTGTCGTGCTAACCTACACTTGAGGAAGTATGAATCTCAGTGTAGTCCTTTGGCTGAAAGTTTTTGGAATTAAATTCAAGATTATCTAAAACTTTGATTTCAATACGTATAGTTGAATTGAATGTCTAGATGAAAAGCAACCTTTGATGTCAAGAGTGATGTGATCTGAGCCCACATGATCTCAATCAAGCACTTAAAGCGTAGTTGAAAATTTCAGAATATTAATTGGATGGTCGAATGATCTTCAAATATTGCATTCTTATAATCAAATTAAATGAGTCAATGAGGTGAAATTAATGACTATAAGATCGCTTAATTCTTACATCATTAAGACACTCAAATATTTAAAATATGGTATATAGTTAAGAGAATCAATATAGGTCATTTAATGAAATGTTTTGGGGAGTTTGAATAAATTTATTAAAATATTGCTCTAAAAGAGCAATAAATAATCACATTATTTACATAGAAGAGGGTTGGAGCTAGAGCTTGGATCTAAACTTGAAATTGAAGAGAGCTACATCATCAAAACACTATCTCCATCCACCCTCTGTCATCAGATCGCCACCATCAATCCACCACTGTTGGAGCATGACCATTGAATAACCATCGTATGACCTCTATTGTTTGATCACAATCATCATATCACCATTATTTGACCATTATCACATACCACTATCATTTGAACACCACCATCAGACCATCGCCATTCAACCATCTTTGTCTGGCCACACTTTTAATCATTACCATCTGACTATGACAAATAATTATCACCCAACTTTAGTCCCCTTAATAATCATCATATGATTGTTATTTTTTTTTTTTACCATTGTTGTATTACTATCATCTTCTAACCACCATCTCTCAATTATGATCTCCAAAATAAAAATAAAAATAAAAAAAGATCTCCAAACCAATGTTGCCCAACTACTCCAACTACTCTGATGCACCCATCACCATAAAATATCAACACACATCATTAATTATAAGATTGATGCACGACATTGATACCAACATCATTGCTAACTGACTTCATCAACTACCATCACCATCAATGTCGACTCATGCCATCCAATTAAGGCCAAGACACACCGTTGACACCAACTTCATCTCCTAAAGTCAAAACTAATTTTAAGATTGGACTTCTTGATTTGTAGTCTTCTCTCCTCAAAGGATAATGATTGAATATACCACAAAAAATCTTATCAATATAGCTCCAATGCCCCAAGATTCTTACAGCTTCGACTACAAAATCAATCATCTACAATTAGTATCTACTATATTGTATCAATACATTTATTAATTATGGGCAATAATATAACTTATAACTAACAATATGCACTAATTGAATCATTTTAGCTGGATTATTGCATAATTTTTTTCTTTTTCAATTATTCTACATAAAAACTCTTGTGTCTCTTAGAGCTCTTTTCTTATCTAAATGTACGACATACATTCATGCAAAATTAAGATGTTAAACACATTCAATCTTTCTACCATTAGGAATTTTCTAACATGCATCAACCCATATGCATCCATTTTTTAATAATATTAATGATTTATAATTATTGATATCATTTCTACTAAATTTACATATATTCAATTTATGGTACATTAATATCATATGTAAATCCCCATTGCTCTCTTATCATATGCTTTCTAAAAATCAATAAATATCATATGTTTACAAATCAAAATCTTAATATAATTTTAATAAAAATTTGGATCTGAATATTCTTAATTAATTTATTTCCTTACAAACAAGCCACCAATAATTGAGATAAGGTATTAAAATGATGGTGATGAGTAGGTGCAAGTTGTTTAGAGTAAGGGGTCATATTAATCAATTAAGAGTCATGACTTCTCATCCCAGCCGTCGAATCTAATTTTACTATACTACAGCTAGGAACAAAACTTGTTGTAAACTAATTGTTGCCCTGATTCTCTCTCTCTCTCAAAAAATTATTCTGTGCGGACGCCGAATATCATCCGGAAACCAATCAAAATGCATCACATCACCCTCTACTCGGTACCTGACTCAGTACTGCGGCTCAATACCGCTCGGTACCGCATACGTAGCGAATTTTGATTGATCTTCGAATGGTGAATTGCATTTGACGTCCACACAAAATAATTTCTCCTTTTTAGGGGTATTTAGGTCAAATAAAATAAACTCACACACACATCACATATGCGAGACTCAAAACCAAAATCTTTCGATTGATAGCCAAAGCTCCCAACCAACAGATCAACGAGAGTTGCATCAAATGATTCTCTAATTTGGCGCACTTCCAAGCTTCGCTTCCATTGCAGCCTGTTTAACGAGATTTCAATATAATGACAGGATTTTTTTGGCTATATCTCAAGCATTTCCATTACAGAGTAGACAATATGTACTGGATCAGCTGGGGTAAAAACACACTGACATAAACATTCTGTTAATTACATGTTAAGGCTTACAAAGAGCAGCTCTAAGCCCAAAACTCAAAACAGCTCCAACAAAAGAAAGTTATCTCTACAGATTTAGGCTTCGTTTGTGACAGCTTTCCTTATGCTTCTTAAAGCAACTTCTTCGTACAAAAATTGTAATTTTTATATTAAAAATTGTTTTAAGAAGCAATAAAAAAGCCGTCCCAAACGAAACCTTAAATGGCACTTACAGCATCAGAAGATCCTGATAAAGCAAATACCAGTTGGCCATTTTGAAGATGGGAAGGAAAGGGAGCTTTGCAAGTAGCAATGTGAGATTTAAGCCTCGGTAGATTTGGATGAGCACTCTTACAGTGATGGCAACGCAGTTCTGAGGACAATAATTTCTCATCTTTTATGGTCGCCAATCCATTCATTTTGATCTCTTCCTGGACATCAATAGAATCACGAAAGAATGGAGTATTGAATGAGTTCCAATGCTTTTTCTTTCTCAGATGAGTTGAGTCAAAATCCTGGCTGATAACATGAAGGTGCAGTTGCCGCATTGAAGGAACCTGCAAGTAAGAGAGTTGTAAGGTTCATGGACTGCAAAGATTTATTTACAAAATAGACAGAATAAATGATCATAATGGTTCCTAGACTTTTTGAGTGTTTTTATTTATCACAAATTTGTTCAGAAGCTTAATTTAGTCCCCAACTCATCAAATCAAATCCAGACACATTTGCTCCTATTGGCAATTTCATAATTTTTTGGATGAGAATTGATAGAAGCTTTTTTGTAAGAGAATTTTAGATTTTTTAGGCTCAATTTCATTTGAGGTTATATTAGATATTGGGGATGATCCTAAAAATGTTCAAAATGCCCCTTTAGAAAAAGCTTCCTCCCAATCTCCGTGCAAAAAAACAACAAAATTAGTTAATATTTGATGAGTTGAGCAAACAAACAAGCAAACAACAACATCAAGCCTTTGTCCCACTTTGTGGGGTCGGCTACATGAATCCTTTTTCTCCATTGTGTTATGTTAAAAGTCAATTTCTCGTTTAAATCTAATAAAGAAAGATCATTTCTAATATTTTATAACCAAGTTTTTTTAGATCCACCTCTACCTTTCTTAACATAAGTCAAATAAAATACATCTACTCTCCTAACCGGGTCATCGGAAAGCAGCCATTTTATGTAACCAAACCATTTAAGGCGACTCTCCCTAATCTTATCTTCCAGTAGAGCTACTCCAACCTTTACATCTATATGCTCATTTCATATCCTATCTCTAAGGGTAAAGTCACTCATCCACCTGAGCATCCTCATCTCTGCAACACTTAACTTGATGAGTTGAGCAACTAAATTAAAAACCTAAGAAAATACTACAACAACAACAAAATCAAGCTTTAATCCCACTATGTAGGGTCGGCTATATGAATCCTTTCATTGTCATTGTCAGGTCCCAAGTCCTGGATGAGAAAAGTTGAGGGTTGTGTTAAGTAGTCAAAAACCAGCATGAAATTTATCGAATAATCATGACATGAATCATTTAATAAAAATCTAAGAAAATGTGAGACTAAAATAACCAAATCTAAAAAATTTAGGATCACATTGATCATTTACTCTACAATAGATCAGTCTGTTCAGATGGTAAGCATACCGAATGATAACCAAGCCTAAATACTAGAGATGGGTCATGCCTACTGAACTGCTCAGCCCATTTAAGCCCTGCAGCATGCATTTTCTGCAACATTGGCAGATGTTCTCTCCGGATTTCTGCAAGGCAATCAAGACCAGGAAGTCTTGATGTAACCAAAATGTGCTTCTTTGCCTGCTTTGTGTGAAATGAGGCAGAGAATTTAGAAGTGAAACGGCTAAAAGTTTACTAAAAAAAATTCAAATAAAACATGCACTAACCTTGGGATAAAGGTCATTTAAAACAACAAAATCATCTGATATCTCGATAACATCACGATTATGCTTCTCAGGATGCATTGCAATCTGATGAAGAGCATGAGCCCATGAGCCCCAAGAACTCTTTGCAGAGTGATCACTTCTCTCACTCTTTTGCTCCTCTTTCTCCAGCATACCAGGTAAGCCTCCAGAGTCACCATTGGATTTCGCTGAAATAGAATTGATTTTAGAATGCTAATAGTTTAGAAACACTTCTAGAGTTGTTTAGTTCTTCACGTTGAAGAAAGCTAATGATGGAAAATACTTACATTTTTTATTGCAATCAGAACCGTAGCTAACTTCTCGCTTGCTCTTCTGCTCGCTGGATGAACGCTGACATTCAACTACTGCCTCAAAAGATTTGCAAACTGATTTGGTTGGTTCAGACTTTGAATCTCCGCTATATTCTTTTTGATAATTTTGGCTACGTGCAATAGACGCAAAGTTATTAAAAAGTGATGAGTATGCCTCATAAAGAACCTTACAACCTTTGACATAGTCATCTTTAAGGCAGTTTGGTCTTTGAGGATTCATATTTGGTCCCAAGACATGTATGACATAAGTCACACCTTCTCTTTGGCTAAGGGGAGATGTTCTAGGAACAGGAACAATAATGGAACTTCCAGGGCAAATAGTGTCAGCCTGTTCCTTGGTGGCAATTTCTAAGGCCTCACCTCCAGCGCTAAAAATGGCTGCATTAACTCCTCCTCCTCCAGGTTTCAGCCGCCTGCAAATACCAGTTGTCCATCTTGTGTCACTTCTGTTTCTGAGTCAAAATTCTTAATAATAAGGCTTACTGACATGAAAGGTAATCCAAATGAAAATCTGAGAAATAATGCATTTATACAACGGAGTAGAACAAAAAACTTTCAAAAAAATGTTGGAATTGATGAACGGCTAATGTTCAATGTATAGAAGTGGCTATCAGAATCATTAAGACAGTAATCCAACATCAATGGTTCGCACAGACAAATATACGCCAAGTAACATTAGATTCTATTATCATAAAAAAAATGCAAGACGCAGGAATAACAAGTGAGGCTTAAGCTGTCATGGTCAACATAATAAACATTAGGCTCACGTAATAGGGAAACTTAAAAGTTTTTAAAAGTATAAAAAATTAAATTCAGCCAAGAGTAAACTACAGATAAATATACACCAAGTAATATTAGATTCTATTAACATAAAAAAAAGATGCAAAATGCAGGAATAACAATTGAGTTTCAGCTGTCACGGTCAACAAAAGAAACATTGGGCTTCCATAATATGGAAAACTTTGAAAGCTCTTAAAAGGTTTGAATGGTTAAATTCAACCAAGAGTCATGATAATTAATATAGAATATAAAAGTTGATGGCCCCACGGAACCCCGCAGTAGAATTTTGAGATTGGAAAGAAGAAGAAGAAGAAGAAGAAGAGGAGGAGAAGTTTACCTTAGCATGGTGGTAGCGGCAAGAAGTGTCGCCGGCGGCGGTTGGAGTTGCGCGATAGGAGAAACTGAGAGGAAAAGTGAGCCATGCATGAGGGAGTGTCGTGTGCGTGAGTGTGAGCTGTGAGTGACAGTTGTCGTGAGTGTATGGGGAGTGTTTAAATGAAATATAAGGGGTATTTTTGAAATTTATTTAAATTTAGTTATTTTATTAATTACTATTTATAATTAATTTTAAATACAAAATTTATATGAATTTTTTTTAATTAAGCGTGCATCAACTCAGTCGCTATGTCGTCATCGTCATCATTTGCGAACGTCGATACCACCTCGATCCGCATGCATGAAATTTAAATTTTTACTGATCGATGATCCTAATTAATATGGGTGTCGATCTTAGCTATTTTCGTTGATCTGGATGCGTTAGCGCTGTCTGTTTTGCAAACGATGGCTATTTCAGCAATTTAAGTTTTTGGTTGACATGCACCAAGTGAGTTACGCGTGACGTCGCACTCTTTCGTTTTAGAAACATACCGTGCGCTGTCAACTCGACCCCAACACTAGTATTGACGTCAACAGTTCTATAGATTAATTATGGTGGAGTGTCATTTTAAAGAATTCAAAGTACCATTATGAAAGAAAATTTATTTTAATTCTAGAGGTATGGGATGGTATTCTTAAAAACTTTCAAATAGATAATTTTTAGTATTAGTTCTTTATTGTCACTCTTGAGTTATTTTATCTTGATTTTGTCTTAAGATATTTGGAGTTTCTTTTTTATGGTGAGATTAAGTTTATTTGGGTTTGGGGTTAAGTATTTTCTCATGATACTTTAATTTGTAGACCTGTGTGATTTCTCTATATAATAGATTGGATACTCTATACTCTTCCATAGAGGTAGGCTTATTATGACGTTTGATCTATTTTTTAATATTTTGTATATTCATCGCATTCACTTATGATTGCCAATTTTGCACAAGTTGTGTTTTTCCTAACATAAGGACAAAGTACCTCTATCTCCTTAAGCATCTTATGGACTTCATGATGACAGTACTTAGTCGGTAGGTTGCTTTCAGTAGAAAGCCTATCAGTAGTAGTTGTCAGCCCTAGGGAATAAAAAAGATGCCACTCCACACAAGTACCAATTTGTTCGAACTAAAAAGAATTGCAAGGAAATTTTAGGATTTGTGCCCCTATAGGCTCTAAAATCCATGGAAAATACACAGATACTACACTTAAACCATATCAAATCTTACCAGTTAGAAGCATTGGCTATCACATTACAATGCAGTCCTCCTCCTGTATAAAGTCGAGTTATATCTCCTGCATATGTTGAAAATCTGGTGGTATCAACATTTTTCTTTGATGCTTTGACCTTAACCAGAGATAGCATCTTTGATTTAGAACTTAGATCCACCAGAATAAGTTTGACCTTGTCAACCTTACTAAAAAAATCAGCAACAGCCTCTACTATCACATCAGATGCTTTATCCATATTAAACTGAAAATCTGACGTTGAAATGGATGGAAAAGCTAGAGTAGGTGCATCATTCCATTGGAAATCACTTACTGAGGGATTTAGCAACATATCATTCTTTTGTTCATCTTTTCCAACCTCATTTCCCTTTTCAATTCCCATAGGACGGGGGTTATTTTCATTGTTTTCATGCTTAGGAGCAGAATTCTGAGAACAATTTCCATCAGTGTCAACTTTCTTAAAAAATTTCATAATCCCTTGTTGAACTTTAGCATCCCCACTCTTTTGACCAATAATACCAGGTGGCAAACTATCAAATAATCCCAAAAGACTATATGTATTCACAGCAGTTTTAACATCATCATCATTATGACAAAATGTAATCCGAGAGAATCCCTCATTCAAATTCGGTAGCGCCTTCTTCTGTAGCATCCGGTTGACAACAGCCGCAGCTTTTCCCCCTTGCAAGTTCCCTTCATGCCCAGTTCGCTGCACTGACCGAGATATACAAACCCGAGCAGGCAAATCAAGAACCACTGCGTGCACGTCAGCTCGTGCTCCACCGAGCTTCACAAACTCGGACCGCTGTTCAAGCTCCAAATTGCATCTATCAATTAAGACATTCTTACCTTCCTGTAATGCATTGGCTGCACTCTGTAAACACTGAGCTTTAGTTCCAGCTTTTCCATTTGCTATGGTGTCCTGCTTGAAATGTCAGTTAAAAAACAGTAAGCAAACTACATTTATGGAGAAATAAAAGGCTTTGTAAACTCAAATAATAAAACAAGCAGAAATATCATAAGCAAACTAATGTCCATGCATGGTAAATGTAAGTTTCAGCCAGAATAAATGCTAATAAACAGCCTTCGGTCAAGTAAAAAAAAAAAGTTCTATCCCAAGCAATGTTAAAACAGTGATATTGTCTCCGCATAAGTTACAAAATGGATAGGATAGTTTCTTTGTCCAAAGAATAGTTTCTTAAAGTTAGAAGATTTTGATAACTAGGAGAATGAAAACATGAATTTCCAGTCCCTCAAGGATATATATGTACAATGAATTTCCCCCAAAAAAAGCCAAAAGTTTATGCCAAATAATCAATGCACAACTTTCACCACATAAAAGAGTTTTCTGGTCAACTGAAGAAATAAGCACAGGATAATAATATATTAATCAGAGTGAAACTTCAAACCTAACTTGCTTCTAACCCTTTAAAAGATCAATTCATGAATTCAAGAAAAAACGTATTCTTAAGAATATGTTATTAGCAAAAGGGCTAAATTACATCAAATACCAAAAGTATATCATTTTTGGTACACCCATCAAGCATGCAGTTATCGTACCCATATTACCACATGTGTGAAACCATATATAACAGAAATCTTCACCATCCATTATTGTGATATTCCTTCATTATTGAGAATATTCTTCTTTATAGTTTCTGATGCGGACATCAAACCCTTAATGTTCCCTCAGGGACGTGGCCCATGATCGACGGCTATGATGACGCCTTTTTATTTCAATTATATGTGATGTATTTATTTATTTTCTGTCTTTTTCCATTTATGCCCTTGCTTAAGGGATTAGTTCTTTGTAAGCCTCAAGGGCATTGTTGTCTTTTATTTTTCCCTTCTTGTATTTGTCTATTTAAGTCCCTCTTCTTCTGGAGAAGGGCTAATGATGATTAATATGAAAAAAAATTTAGCTTGTGCTTATGGATCTCTTTGTGAGTTCTAAGTTTTCTCTCTTTGGATTATCTCTTAGTCAGTTAGTGAGAGGAGAGGCCCAAGAGGGGCAAAAGCAATACCCGTCAATCTTGGTGGATTCCAAGGTTCGCGGTTCTCTTATCTTTCTTTTCTTTTATTTTTTTCTTGCATCGAATTCCCTTCCCCAAACTTCTACTCGCCAGCCGACCATCCCCATCCTCCCCCAAGCCCGATGGATTCAACCCTACTCCTCCCCTTTCCCGCCGGTTGCCAATGGTCAACCAGCCACCCACTCAAACCTCCCCTCCACCATCCACCGTCCCATCCTCCATCACCTGCAAATAGCCGGCCACCCAAACAGCCCACCCGCCGGCTCAACGCCACCATTGGCCTCAATGAATTAGCCTTCATTAGTTTCCTTTTTGGGTTAGTATTAAATTAGAATTCGGGACGTTTGGCATGTCAGCCTACCCTCCCACGACCTGGAAATTGTTGTCCCACTTTTGTTCTCCTGCTGTCTAGAAAATCCAACCGACTTCTAGTGTTGTTTCTTGCTGTTCAGCCGAGTGGAAGATCTTCAAACGCTGTCCGGACGCGTCAGATTGCTGATCACACCTTCAAGAAGGTTCGTGGATGCCACCTACCTCCTTCCAAGCCTTCCTATGACCACCGGAGCTTCGTATACTTCATACTTTGGGTAAACTCGACCTCCGAGTCTTTTAGCCTCTTAATTTATTTCTCCAACGTGGTTATATTTTGATTCACAAAGATGCTGTTGATCCCTCTGCTAAAGCCTAGTAATAGGAAGAGTTGAGTGAAGGTTTCCTTGTAGTAGCTAATCTTAATGTTAACAAAGGGATTTATTGTTGAGACCAGTCACGTATGCAAAAGTAGATTAAATTGATTGATTTTTTTATGCTCTTAATTTCTATGCACGTAATTTAACCAATGTTATTTATCACTTTAATATTTTATTTTATCGTTCAAATCAACATGAGATCTTGCTTATTATTGTTCTCTAAAACTAAACATGCAAACGTCGTTAAGCATCTCATCTTCCCATGATTGTTCTACATCAGTTTCCTTGTTCTGCCCGATGATATGTATATATTTAAAAGGAGGTTGAAATCTTTTATAATTTTTCCCCCAAACTTTTTTCTAAATTTCCTTCCATTTTCTTTTCCTAAAAATACCCCCATCTTTTCATGAATTTTTTGTTCCAATTTTAACCTTCAGTTTTCTAACTATCCCTTTGTTTGTTATATAATAGAATATGTAAGAAAGACTTTTTGGCATTGTTTTAAGAAAAGAAATTCATTAATTAAATACATTTTTGTTTGTTACCTATCTTCTGTAAAGTACGAAAATAAGGTTCAAAAAAATAATTATGAGTGATTATTAGTCATTTCAAAATTGTTTGATATCTTATATAAATTAGAGGACGTATTAAATATTTAGCCATCCTTAAATTACACATTTAAATATCAATATTTATCAAATTTAATATATTTGTGTTTTCTCTCTCAAATTACTAAATTTATTGGCATAAATAAATTTTATCAAAACTTTCTTTATTATTCTCTCAAAGCAATTGTTTAAATGACTTGTGGCAAAAGCAAATTGATGTAGCGCCCAATCTAATTGACATGCAACATCGTTAAATTAACATATCACATAAGTAAAGATTAATACGTATATGTGCATTTCATGTTTATTATTCCATTATAAGAAAGTTAATTCAATAGATTGGTCGGAGTTGAACCACACACTTCAAAGTTTATAGATAAAAAGTATTAAATTAATAAATTAAATTATATTTTAATATTCAAATAATTTTCATGTCCAAGAAAATACTATCAATATTAACTTGAATTAATTGGGAGCTCTACAAATTCTATAATGAATCAGATGTTATTTTCAATGTTTAAAATTGCGTATTTGAGTATTGAGGCATTTTTCATTCGTGAGGCGAGGCGTAAGCCTCAAAATCAAAAGATCGCATAAACATAAAATGATAAATTTTTTATATACTAACGAGTGAATAATATAAAACATAAAAAAGCATAAAATATGAAGTGAAATCAAAATATCCCAATAATAAGACAACATGAAATATTGTTCAACTCAAAATTCTATCTTTTCCAAATCCCAATATTCTTTTCATTAACATATAATTCAAATTTCCAAAAATAAATAGCAATGACATATCACATAAGAACTCATAAGTCATCAGCACTGTCATCACTAAGGGGTTCTTCATTTGAATCATCATTATGATGAACTGCTCTCTCCCCTTCCTCTCCTAAGAGTCCAATGTCGGGCATTTACTTCAAGATTTATGTAAGTTTTAATATATACAGCGTGAGACGTAAGCCTCATGCCAGTGACGCGAGGCAGGCCTCAACCAAGTTGAGGCGCAAGCCTCATAAAAAAAAACTCGAGGCGTAAGCATTAAGGCGTTTTTTACTAGAATTGCGCAAAGGCGAGCCTCATATTACGCAATTTTATACCATGGATATTTTCAAATATGATGGAATAAATACTTTTTTACTATCCATATTTATTATGTTACAATAATTTTTTTATCAAAATAGTATATGACTAAAATTTTAAAATATAAGAATGGACACAATTTCTTTAAATTATTTTATTATCTTCATTTCACTCAATTTTCAAGCTACATGTATTTTTTTAAAACTTGAAAATGTAATTCTGTATACTCATGCATAAGGCACCATGCTAGTATGCCTATATCTGCTTGCGCACAACAACAATTCAATAGGAATCATTGTTGTTATTTCTCTCTCTTTTAAAATGATATGAGAGCCAAGTTATTTTTTATCATCTTCTACTCACAAACTTTCCATGAATACCTCCTGATCTCATTCTAGTTGAACTACATGTTCTACCCAACAACATCAACACTACGCATCCTTCTCTTAAATTTTGAATCTCCCATCCTTGTCACCTCCAATCTTTATAAAAAGGTGGACGACAAACAACGCCTCCCTTGTAATGTTGTCATCAAACCCAATCACTAGGCAGGGCCACCTTTGATTTGGGATGTCGTCTTCCATTTTTGCACATAGTGTGAAAGCAAAGTCCCCATTCAATTGTCTCCTCAATAGTGACACAATCTCATTTACCATGCCACCAACACCAATTAAACCATAATTAACCTCATTATGTTGTCGCCTCTTTCCCCGTCGTTGATGTACGGTGCATCACACTCTACCCCCATCAAATCTCCTTAAACTACTAATTGTTCCTTGTGGCCCACCACCACAATACCCTGCTCTAATTATGCATGTTATCCGGATCTCATCATCGACACCCCATTTGAGTGTGCTTCCTCCTCCCTTATATCACAATTCTCTCTTCAGCCATCAATGGTGAAGAATGTGGTGCTTCTCCTTAAATTTGTGTAGTACTAAGACTTTCATGGTTGCAAGTTCGGTCAATTAAAGACTTGAACCTATGGATTCTAAATTCCTAAGAGTGGAAGACATTGGCTTTTATGCTCATTTAGTGGTTTCATCATTTATGGTAGGAAAGGCTTTGCTTCAATATTTTAGGCAAGGTTCTTGTCTCAATGGTGCCATAGAACTTGACACTCCATTCTCTAGGTCTTAAATAGTGAAGCCCCACTCCTCAACGACCTCAAAACTAATCTCATCTCTTAACTCTGCCTCCTCTAGTGCCTAGAGAAGGCCCTTCACTTCCTTTCAATTGCCTCTTTGACCCTTCCCTCACTAATCTAACTTCAACATCATGTTGTAACAAAATCATGTTGCTCTCGCCACACCTCGTTTCAATTGGAATCTCCTACTCCATCATGGTCATGATCCTATAATGCACCGACACTTCTCCTCAAAGAGGCGTGCAGTGTCCGACACCGTATCCGACAAGACACTCGTCTGACACTCCTCTGACATGTGTCGGACACGCCGAAAATGTGACCAATTAAAAAATATTAAATACAAATTGGACACGCGTGTCCGACACACGCATCTTAAATATTTTATGAATTTTTTTAAAATATAATTTCTTGTATTTAGCGGGATTTAAACTAAATTTCTTATTTCCTATCCACAACACCAAATCAACGTCCACACTTAATACCCAATCATCGAATATTCTCATTTTCATTTATTTTTTTTTTGCAGTGAAGGTATTTCATCTCCTCTCTCGGTGACTGATAAACGGCATCGACGTCTGACTCTCGACATCCTAATACTAATCATTTTAAGCATAAATTCTAGTTAAATGACTTATTATTTTCAAATTATTTTTAAAATTATACTTATTTAATTTTTATACACTATTTTTTAAATATAAAAACTATAATACCGTGTCCAACCCGTATCCGTGTCCTATATTTTCAATAACTGATGTGTCTCGTGTCCGTGTCGTGTCGTATCCGTGTCGTCGTGACTGTGTCTGTGCATCATAGCCATGATCTCTTGGTTTTTCCTAAATCCATAAACTATGAGACTCCTATCTTTAGACACTTCAGTTGCAATCAACTGTGACTTCATCCTTCTTTGTCTGGTGACATTTGTGTCTTCTGATCTCATCTTAATAAGAATCAAGAGTAAAGGCACTCTCATCCTTCATAAAAACCTATATTGATCCCTCCATCACGCCTTTACTAAAACCTCTTTCGACACTCACTGTTGATATTTTTGTCGGCGCTATTCAGAAAAAATTATATTGACAATGCAGATCTATGAGTATTGTTTACACCCTTGCTATTTCCCTCCATATTGTATCCTATCATCTATAGGTCTTAGTTCATCCTCTATTTCAGGATCTGTCCATCCTCTATTTGAAAATTTATTTATGCTCATAACAATTTGCTCACCCTCTATTTGAGGATCCTATCCAAGATTTCTCTAACAATATTGTTGTCAGGTCCCAAGTCCTGGATGAGAAAAGTGGAGGGTTGCGTTAGGTAGTCGACAGCCAGCGTAAAATTTCTTGGCTTACTAAACTTTTTAATACTATTTTGAAGACTAAAAAGATGACAGATGAGTGGAGAATGAGTGTGTTAATTCCTATTTTTAAGAATAAAGGTGATGCACAAGATTGTGCGAATTATAGAGGAATTAAGTTAATGTGTCATACTTTAAAACTATGGGAGCGAGTTATGGAGCATAGGTTGCAACATGATACTAATGTTTCTCAAAATCAATTTGGATTCATGCCGGGTAGGTCGATTATGGAAGCCATACATTTATTAAGAGGTTTGATGGAGAAATATAGAGAAAATAAGGAGGATCTACATATGATATTTATTGATTTAGAAAAAGCATATGATAAAGTTCCAAGAGAAGTGCTATGGAGGGTCCTTGAAAAGAAAGGAGTTAATAATGCTTATATTCAAATCATTAAAGATATGTATGCAGGAGCTATTACTTGTGTTCAAACACAAGGTGGTTTGACCAAGTATTTTCCTATTTCGGTTGGGTTACATCAAGGATCAGCCTTAAGCCCATATCTTTTTGCTTTAATCATGGATGCTCTCACTAGACATTTGCAAGAGGATGTACCTTGGTGTATGTTTTTTGCTGATGATATTCTTCTTGTTGATAAAACTAGAGAGGGAGTTGAAAGTAAACTTGAATTATGGAGGTCAACATTAGAGACAAAGGTTTTCGCTTGAGTAGATCTAAAACGGAATATATAGAGTGTAATTTTAGTAGTAATGGACCTAGTGTGGGGATTGTAACTTTGGGTGATCAAGTAGTTAATAAGAGTACACGTTTTAGATATCTTGGATCTATTGTTCAGAGTGATGGTGAAATAGATGGGGATATTCTCAGCAGAATTCAAGTTGGATGGTTGAAGTGGAGAAATGCATCGGGCTTGTTGTGTGATAGAAAAGTACCCCTCAAACTTAAGGGAAAATTCTATAAGATGGTAGTGAGGCCTGCAATGTTTTATGGTGCTGAATGTTGGCCATTAAAAGAAAAGCATAATACTAAGTTAAGTGTGGCAGAGATGAGGATGCTTAGGTGGATGAGTGGCTTTACCCTTAGAGATAGGATACGAAATGAGCATATACGTGAAAAGGTTGGAGTAGCTCCAGTAGAAGATAAGATTAGAGAGAGTCGCCTTAGATGGTTTGGTCACATAAAACGGCGGCCTTCCAATGACCCGGTTAGGAAAGTAGAGGTATTAGATTTGACTTATATTAAGAAAGGTAGAGGCAGACCTAAAAAGACTTGGTTAGAAAATATTAGGAATGACCTTTCTTTATTAGATTTAAACGAGAATTTGACCTTTAATAGGACACAATGGAGAAAAAGGATTCATGTAGTCGACCCCACGTAGTGGGATAAAGGCTTGATGTTGTTGTTGTTGTTGTATCCAAGATTTCTTTATCACAAATCTCAATGCCACACTCTGCATCCAATCCATAGGTTTCACGAGCATTGGCTCTTCTCCTACGACACTTAAAATCTCAAGGCAACCAACCTTCAACCACTTGATCTCCAATCATTCTTCCAAACTCGAGTTAATATCTTCTACACTTCCATGAGTTTGTAGGAGAATACTATCATATCAACATGATCACATGTGTTAATTTATATGCAAAAGAGATGTCACTATATATTATCATAATATTCATACATTATTAAGGATATTCACATTTATCTTGTAATCTTATATAGAGACACGTATATGCTTATACAAAACAACAATCAATAAAGTTATTTCCATTCCCAACTTTTAAAACAACAATTAAAAATCCATTAACATTACAAAAGTATACAAATTTCACATCAAAAATATATATAGCAGCTTTCAGGGACTCCAAGAATGGACTGAATTGGAAAGAATGAGAGGAACAATTCTCTACATTCAACCTTGATAGGAGGACACATTTGCATGGCTAGAACCCTCATCCATCTAGATATTGCCCCATTTGTTCCAACGTGAGTACTCTTAGCATTCGAGTTCCTGACCAAAGTCAGGACATTACACAGAAAAATAGGTCACTGATTAAGAGTTCTACTTCATTACTTTTTAGCAAATTTACTAGGAATCAAAACAACGTTCAAATTGATGATCTAATCAGTTTCAAACTATTACTTCCGAAAAAGAATTAATCAAGAGTCCTCTCATTAAAACTAGAGCGGCCACAATTCACATTCACAATAAAGAAATGCCCTAAAGACAGTACCTTTAAACACAAAAGGGGAAAGAAAAGAGGAAAGTATACCTGACAAATACGAGTCCAGGTCCGTCGAGCGACCCTAATGACATCGTTGCAGAAGGTTGTTTTCCCACTTCCAGGAGCACCGACGAGGATCACAACTAAGGGTTTTCCCTCTTTCCCTTCTGAAAGAGACATCAGAAATGAATGGTTAATCGCGAGCGCAAAATAAGAAGTCATTGAAGGAGATTTAAAAAAAAAACATATAGTCAGAAGAAGCAATTTTTACCATTCAAGAGAGAAGAAACCGTATCAGCCTCTTCCGCCATTGGAATCGAAGATAGCATTGTAAGCGCCGATCGATGAGATCGTTGACGTTTATAAGTTTATGACAAAAGAACAGAACCATCGAAGCGGAATATACAGAGGCCATAGCTCTAGTAAAATACCGAAATAAAAAAAAATTAAAGTGTGGCTGCTGGGATTCGAGCCCAGGTCTCCACGGCCACAACGTGGAATTCTAACCACTAAACTACAGCCACAGATGTTAGTTTGGGGTTAAATTAAAAATTTTTATTAAGTTTATTAAATATTTTCATTAAAAAACATATAATCATAAATTATGTAGACCAATTTAATGTTGCAGACTAATACATCTTGTGATTATGTCTTATGCATATAGTTTATATTTTCAAAAGAATTTTCATATTCAATATTTTATGCATATTTCATCATCTTGTATATTTTAATAAAAATTTGAATATTTTATTCAAAAAGAAAAAAATTTAGCACATATGCAAGTACTTGCACTTATTTTTCACTTGCATGGCCTCAACCATATTAGTTTTTGAATTTTATTGGTAAGCAATATTTTTTAATACCCAGAAAATCAATCATTTTTAACACATGATTTATATAATATAATGTTTATAATAAAGGTTTAAGATATAAGAAAACATTGAATTGATATCGCATTTTAATGATATATAATGTACAATTGAATATCCAAAAAAATGAGTTTAAGCCAAGTTGTGTTTCAGGCCAGGTTGGTATGGTTCAAGTTAATAAAGTTTGGTCTAGTTGACCTAGGGGTGTAAAGGAGTCGAGTCGAGCTCGAGTTAGGGGTTGTTTGAGCTCGAGTTGAGCTCGAGCTCGAGCTCAACTCACGATAGTGTAACGAGCTCATTGAGCTGCTTGATTTGGCACCTAGTTTTTGTTTTCCCACCCAGTTTTTGGTTTCCCATCGGATTTTTATTTTTTCGATTGTTTTTGTTTTTTCCACCTGGTTTTAAAGATTGCCTCTTTGGGAAAGAGCCGCCGGTTTTTTTGTTTTTCCTTCTCTAATATAACTAATGTTGCAGCTTTTGTGATACATCTTTTAAATTTTATATAATTGTTTTTGAAAGTTTCACTATTTTAGTAATAATTAAAGCTACAGCATTTATTAGCATTGATATTTAAAAAAAATATATTAAGTATGCACCTATAGAAGACTTGAAATTAATTTTTTTAAAACTTTTAAATGCTAAAAAAAATATTAATAATTAAATAAAATTCAAACAATAATTCGAGTCAGCTCACGAGCCGAGCCTTATCAAGCTCGTTTACTAAACAGGCTCGAGTTTGAACTCAAGCTCGACTCATGAGCTCGATAAGCTCAGCTAACGAACCCATAAACAAGTGATGACAGTATATAAAAATGTATTGGCTCGAGTCGACAACTCGTGGCTCGATGAGCTCGACTCATAAGCTCGATAAGCTCGGCTCGACTCACACCCTTAAGTTGACCTCAGTTTAAAGGAAGAACCAGTCTATAAATGAATTTATCTTGAGCATGTGATTACAATATATAAACTGAACCGAATTAGATGAGTATGATTTAACTAGTTGATCATAGTGAATGCAACATATGAAGAAAGTCCTAATGACTTGTAAAGTGGTCCACTTCTTTCATATTAGAAACTATTCATCAGTTGTTCAACTATTCATTCACCTATAAACACCAAGCCATTGACTTCTTATTAGATTGACGATGACTTCCACATTCAAGAGATTCAAATTGGGCTACACAATATTCTATGTTTCTCTTACTTTCTATATAGTTATATATGTAGGCAATTATGTAAAGCGCAAATCTCATACCAAATTTTTAAATAGATGGTCAAGAGGAGAGAGATCAACTTACATAATTTCTTGTACTCAAGCTAATTTTATAGAAATCATAGAACTTCTCACTCTATAATATATTCTCTATATGTTTATCTATTTTTTAATCAATAGTTATAGTATAATTTGATGTGATTCATATACAATTTTGAACTCATCTTCAATGATGTCAAAAGCATGGAGCATGCTACATACTAGAAGAGTAGTATTTCATAAAGCATAGTAGCAATGCAGAAGTATGTATGAATATTTTAAAAAATCAAGAATTCATCACTAATAGATAGTTTGCTGAATTTGAAGAGAAGATGAAGAGAATGACCAAGGAAACACTAAATTAAATCCCAAGAACACTCGTAGGGTAGAGTTGCAAGAAAAATCTTCTGGTTATATTATAAGGAGAATAGGACTTTCTAGAGCTAGGGCATTAACATTACTCTAATCCAACTATAGAAAGCCGCAACTCTTTGTCAGGAATAAAAGCATACTAAAAAGAGGATGTCATTGAATACAAATGATTACTCTAGGAAAATTATTGAGGATAATCCTCTAGGAAAGTTCAAGATTCTTAGTATAGATTTGTAAAGGGGAAAAAAGGATCCAACCTACCACTTCATCTTTTTGAGTTGCTTGTCTCCTCACTCGACATCAATGTTGCAATGAAGTGTTGATTATTCTTCACTACTTTCAATGAATCACCTTTGAATTGGTTCTCGCATCTTCCACTTTGTGTGATTGTTTCATTCAACAAGTTTAAGAGGATGTCGCTGAATAATTTGTAGTACTTACTATGAATAAGGCATGAACCAGGTGAGTTATTGAGGAGTTCTATAGTTTAACTATAGAAAGAAATGTTGGATGTGAAGGACTTAGATCTAATTGAGATCTGAGCTGCTTTAATTCAAGGTTTATGCTTAGAGATGTACTCAGCTTACAACAGTTAGAGACTTTAGCCCAATTATTGGAACTCATCAATAGTCATATCAATATAGAGAAGTATAACACTAAGTGCTGATTTAACATCATGGAGGAAGGAGAAGAGGTATATATTACATAAATTCTAGTAATTTTATACCAAAAAAGTCACCCCAAGATATAAGAGTTGAAATGAGATTCTATAATGATTAGGGAAGAACTACGCACAATCAATGAACTCATCCATTTAAGGGAGATTACAAAATGAGGAGTGAGGAAATGATTGTTGAGGTGAGAGGATGTTACCACATCTAATTCACCAAATGCTAACCATGACTTCACTAAGAGCCTTTATGGGTGAGCTCATTTAGGAAATTTAAAATAAGAAATCCATCAAGAGACATGCCCTTATAAGAGTTGGAGGACACCTCCATGATCAGTCAAAGTGTTATTTGTGTCACTACAATCACACCATCATGCTGAGGAGTATTGACACCTCAAGATCTAGGTGGAAAGCTTGATGAAATTTGGTAAATTAAAAGAGTTTAATCTTGCAAATACAAGAAGGATATAGAAGGCACCAATGGAGGAAGCTTTCAATGAGCCAATTTTGGCATAGGAAATTCATATTGTTTTGTTTTAGCAATTTATATCGGAGTAGGAGACGAGGCATCTCTCCAAGCTAACCTCAAATGACTTCATTCAAGAGAGATGAATTTGGCCGATACATTGAAATCACCTATCACTTAAGTGTCACCCATCATTTTTAATAAAGCTAATTGAGCAATGGATGAAAAATCATACAATGATGATGTAACCTTTATGCACTAACCATGAACTATAAATCAGCCATATTTTAATGGATATAGGAAGCATGGTGACATCATATTCAAAAGAGATTATAAGATGATGAACTTGGATGCTTCTTACTTAGTGCTAACTTTTGAGCCTTTCTTTAAATTTTTTGGGGAGTTCAAAGAGAAGGAAGGAGTGATTGTGTTGTCAATTACTTGAGGTGAAAGGTGAAATACAATTCACTTTAATAGTTGACTTTATCAAAGTCGACATGCTAACTACTTTTAATGTCATCGTTGGCTAACCACTGCTTAACATATTTCAAGCAATCATCTCAACATATCATATCGCCATAAAGTTTATGGTTGGAGATCATGTGGTGATAGTGAGAGTTGACTTGTTGTAGTCAAGAGTGGATATTTAAAAGCAGTGAGAAACGCACAAGAAGAAATAATCCAACTAGATGTCCAAAGAGGATTTGGTTTGAAGAATACTGAATTCATTGAGGAAATGTCAATCTAAGAAGGGAATCAAACTTGTAGCTTTTGAATAAGAACTAAACTGAAAATAGAAAAAAGGGCCTAGTTGAATGCAACAATGAGAGAAAATGTAGATTTATTCGTTTGGTCAGTTATTGGGTGTTAACATAAATGTCCTATGCCACCGGCTTAACATTAATAAGAAGGTAAGATTGATTAAGCAAATGATTCAACCAATCGTGACAATATTAGCTTAGTCAATTTGTAATGAAGTTCAAAAACTAAGGTTGAATTCATCAAAGAAGTTTGATATTCGGTGTGGATTTCCAATATTATAATGACACATGAGTTGAAAGACTAGTTGTACTTATGGGTGCCATGACACCTATAGTGGGACCCCTAATAGCCTCCCCGTGTATTATGTTAATAAAATTGGGTTTTTTTATGGGATGATGTAATCATAATGAGCGTGTGATGCCCGCCAGCTATCAGCCACCTCTTGCACAAGTCCATACCCAATTTTTCAGCCTAAATAGTCTATATCATATGTTTTATGGTATTTTCTTCATTTTTTGATAGTGTTGACTTAACTTTGGCACTTCCAAGCTCTGAAAAGCCTTTAATAGTAATTTTGAGAAATTTTATAAAGTTTAGTGCAAAATTTTTTAATAATTTCATTTAAATCAGCATGCCAACATCAAAAAAAATATTAAAATTATAATTAATGAGATTTACTTGGTTCACGACCCCAATGGAAGGTCCGTGTTGACATCCATAGAGAGGTTGCATCCAAAATTATTATTTTGTGCCTTAAAGCTATTATGAGACTTTAATATATATTTCGAACAATATGAGTTTCGAAGATTGGAAATAGGGGCAAACTACATCATCATAAATCATTTATATTGGGAATGAATCTTGATATATATTAAAGTTTGAAAATTAAATCCATTAACATACAAACTTTAATTTTAGCAAGCTTTTAGTCGAAGATGAATGCAAAGATAGTAAAAGTGGTTAAATTTGAGTCTGAATAATGAACCTAAATTGAAAACTTAAAATATAATTAAAAACTTTGGGGCACTAATTGGATGACCGAGCAATCTCCAAATATTGATTACTTATAATCGAATCAAGCATCTCAATGAGACAAATACAATGAGCCTAAGATCGCTTAATTCTAATAATTTAAGAGCACTTAAATTTTGAATGACTGCTCTACAATTGAGGGAATCAATACAAGTCGTCAAATGGGGTGTTCTAGATTTTCTTCATTTTTACAAGGCATGCCACACTAAGAAATATGTAAATAGGCCTTCAGTCTCTACATGAAGGAGGACTTAGGGCTAGAGCTTAGATTTGGGCAGGAAATTCAATAGAACTTAGAGGCTCTAATAATCTTGAAACTCCACCATCGGAATGCTATTCAATCATCATCAAGCAATCACCATTAGAGCACCAACGAATCAATATTGTTGGACCACCACATGACTGTAGCCATTGGACCACCTTCTAACCACCATTATCAAGCCATCACCACCCTTACCTAACTACTGGCCGCCATTTCTTATTGCATGGCTAGTTCCTCTGACCACTCTCTCCTTACTACGATCCTCTAACTATCATCGATCAACTATGATCCTCCGACCATCATTGCCTAACTACAATCCTTCGACCTTTGTTCCCCAGCTACGATCCTCTAATCTCAGTCATTTGACTGCAATCCTTCAAACACAGATGCTCGAATACGGGCTATGACTTCCATCACGATACTATAATCCTTCAATCTATATTACTAGACTTCAATCCTTCAACCTCCATCGTTTGACAACGATCCACCAACCACCATTAACTGATTACACTACACCAAACACTATTATCATATTATGATACCCTTACCACCAACGCCCGACTATGATCCTACGATTACCTTCACTCAACTTGGTACACCCTCTCCCAATTACAGTTCTATGTCATCCATTGCCTGATCAAGGATTTCCAATTTTTGTCCATTATTGTTCGACTATGTCTCTCCAACTACCACTGGCCAATTACGCTCCTCCTACCTTCGTCATCTGATTTTAGTCCTCTAACCTCTGTAGCCTGATTGCAGTCCCACAACTACAGTCACTAGACTTTGATTCCCTTACATCGACCAACTATGATCCTTTGACCTCCATCACCCAAAGACAGTATCTCGACCACCATCACCTTTCTACGTTCCTCAAACCATCATCGTTCAACTACAACCCTATGTCATACAATCTTTTGACTATATTATTTGGCTACACTAACACCTGTTGACTTTAGCACATACCATTGCTAATGATGCCAACACACACAATTTTTTTTATAAGATTCATATAGGCCATCAACTCCAACTCTAACTTCCAATGCCAATATGGGGATTTAGGTCTTCTTGGTCTCTGCTCCCCTCTCCTCAAAAGGTATAATTAAATAAACAAGCAAATGATCTCTTAAAAAAACTCTCATGACATAGGCACTTCCAACTCAACAAGATAACATGTTATATACTATATTGAATCAATGTCTTCCCCAATAGAATGATATCATCTGTCATTGATGATAAATACTAGTTGAGCCATTTTTACTATGATGAACACTATGATTCTTCCGTTTTTAAAATTTTTCCCATAAAAATTCTGATGTCTCTTATAATTCTTGCATTCTTTTAAAATCCACCGTGAATGTTGTATCTTCATACATATATATACTTTTCTAACTTCAAATAATAATACATCACTCAATCCACCAACACTTAGAAGTCACTAAAAAACATGCATGCCAATAATCGCGTGGGCTAGAGTTGTGTGTTCAAGACTTGAAACACACTTTACAATAAAAAAATATACCCATGTTACCTAGATTAGCCAACAATCAATTAACTTTGCCTCCAACCTTGTCCTCCACATCACATCACTCAATACCAACAAGGGACTCTTGTAATGAAATAAATCACATCCATACCAATATAAGAAGAATTTTTTTTATTAAAATATCATGATCAAATTTTAATTTATCTAAACCTCAAAAAAAAAAAAAAATCTTTACTATTCATCTAAAAATATTTTTTATTAAAATATTATAAACTAACAAATTTTTAAAATAGTTATTATTACAATTTTAATTATGTAATTAAATATCCTTAAAAATTTTAAAAATAGTCATAATTGTAAAAAAAATTTATTTGTTTCCTTTTTAACTATAACTTTTTAATATACTTTTAAATTTAGTTTTAATTTTTTATTAAATATGTAAATTTAAAATATCTGATATTTTAAAAAAAAATTAATAGACTATTGTAAGAAAAGAATTTAATTATAAGGAGTTATTTATATTTAATATATTGATACAAAATTAAACGCTAATTTAAAAGAAAACTAATGAGATTAATTAGATTAAACATATACTTAACTTATTTACACTCATATTTCTTCCAAATATATGCCATACCGCATCAACCTCCATCTATTAGCATCTAATAAACTTTTTTTGTGGTCAGAAAAAAAAAAAAATAAAATAAAACCAAAGTCGCACATTAACATAATCCACATCAAATATGAAACAACCCTTTTTTTATTAACAAAAAACATATTTACCACTCTACATCAACCTCAACTTTTTTCTACTCCAAGGTCCAAAAATACTTGGATAGTGAGGATAGACTAAGTAAATAAACATCATTTATACATTTGAG
This sequence comes from Dendrobium nobile, assembly GCA_022539455.1. Classification (NCBI taxonomy): domain Eukaryota; kingdom Viridiplantae; phylum Streptophyta; class Magnoliopsida; order Asparagales; family Orchidaceae; genus Dendrobium; species Dendrobium nobile. The sequence continues at coordinate 52,434,806 of CM039718.1, forward strand.
GTCATCCAAAGGATAAATTATTCTGTTCAGACACCAGAAGCTATTCCGAGGCTAACCAGAATACGTCACGTCAATTTTTTGCTCTATATTGGTACTGGATACAGTTATGTACTGGATGACATGCCACATTCTGATTAGCCTTTGAACTGTTTGGTATCCGCATAAAATAATTTCGTCATCCAAATCTACCACATATATTTACTCATTTAAATGTTGGGTTTTGACGAATCTTAGTAAAGGTAATATCCCCATTCAGAACTGAACCTACAAATTTCTCAACTTCCTCCATAGTCACTTCGCCAGTATAAGCTGCAAATTTTCCTTTCCTGGGCTTATAAGAGATGATAAACGTATCAGAGGACTTGAATCCAGATCGATCAAAAGAACTCAATATTTGTGCTTGCTTCTTGGCATCCAGAAGCGAGTAAGAAATTGAATCACCATGACCAAAGCCTTGGCTCTGTTTCCTCACTAGTGTCTTCCGAGACAACTGAATCAAGTAAAAGAAACAAGTTAAAAACTCTCAAAAGTATATGCCTGGTTTTACAGGAAGTGACTTACAACAAAATTCTCAAGTATTTTGTATTTATACATCTAACATGAATATAGATAGATAAATAAAATAAGAATGATATGTATGTAAATCTCCCTTTTAAGAATTACAATTGAGAAATTTGTTAAGGCTTCATTTGGAGCGGCTTTCTTACTGCTTCTTAAAGCAGCTTTTTAATATAAAAATTAAAATGTTTGTACTAGAAAGCTGCTTTAAGAAGCAGAAAGCCATCCCAAACGAAATCTAAGGTTTTGTTTGGGCGGCTTTCTTACTGGTTCTTAAAGCAGCTTTCTAGCACAAATTTTTTTATTTTTTACTAAAAATTTGTTTTAAGAAGCAGTAAGAAAGCCATCCCAAACAAAGTCTAAGTTTGATACTCACAGCTGACAGAATATTATCCAGCTTCTCCCTTGCTTTTTGTGACCGGAAGACGCCAATAAAACAAACAGGGGTAGCATCCCCACATAAAGTGTTCATGTTTGAAGGAGTGAGAAGAGGAATGCTCCTCTCTTGAGATTCAGTTTTCTTGGACTGGCTTGAAGCTGCCTTATTTTTCCTTTCAAAACTTTCGAGTAGAGATTTTAGCTCATTGATGCCAGATTGCAAATCTTTTACGGCAATCCCAGCTTTCAAAACATAGGTATCACCATTGCTCAGCCTGCCGACCAAGGCTGGAAGTGCTTTAACCTCATACTTCTTCAAAAATGGGTGCGAGACATCATGAACCTACAATGACAATTAAATAAAAATTGTAACATGAACGAAGGGGCTAGCACTCTCCAGAGGGCAATGGCAAGAATTTGAAGTTAGAAATTTTTAAAAAGAGTTTGCAATCATCATTAAGAATCAATTTGGGGCAATCTCAACCTTGCAGATCTATAAAAAGATAGCTGAAGAAGTAGAACTAATTTGTGAAAAAATATAAATTTTGAAATGTGGTGTGCTAGGGTGTTCTAGGAGAAATGATTCTGTGCGGAAGCCGAACCCCATCCGGATACCTAAGCCCACAGCTCGGTACCGCTCAGTACCACTCGGTACAGCGGCTTGGTATTACTGAGGTGGCTCATTCTGATTGGTATCCAAATATAAAGCTGTGTTCGACATCCGCACAAAATATACTCTCGTGTTATAGAGACATTTTTTTTCTTTTAAAATGCTGCTTCTCACAATAATTTTCCTTTAGTAGTAAACAAGCTATAGTCAAACAACATTACATCAACTTTCTAAAAAATAAAACTATAAAAGAGCTGCCACAATCACACCCAAAGTTGCAACATGTGGAATAATGGTGTGAAGTCTTACCTCAGCATCATAGAAGGCAAAACGCTTACGATACAGCCCACTAATAACACGCCACATGATAGGCGTATCTTTCTTCGTAGACAGCAGTAGCACCTGCGGAAGGTTCTCATTCGTACTTGGAAACTCAAAACGGCTAAGATCTACCCTTTCTGAAATTCTTGGCAGGTGATCCTGGCAGAAACTTTTCAAACTTCTGGGATCAAACTCTCCATTATACTCTAACAAAGAGTCCCTGCCGCTGCTTCCATATCTATAAATGAAAAGCCGATCCAATTTGGAAGAAGGAACACCAAGATCCCTACAAAGGGCCTGCTCAGTTTGGCAGTTTATCTTACCAGCCTGCAAAAGAGAGGATTAGTTTTCTTCTCATGAAGTCAGGCATGATAAAAATGTTCATAAATGCTAATATGCATATCTTCAAACTACCTTTACTGCTCCATGTAAAGAATTAGCAACTTCGGAAATTACTGATTCAATGGCATTATGTCCCTTTGAGGAAGAGTAGAATAGTAATAGCCAAGTCATGCCTTGATCTCTAATTTTCTTATTGAAGGACGGCAAATCGATGTCTTCTATGTTTACAGGAGGAAATTCAGAGTTTGGCCCGGTACCTGAGCTACTAAAACCACCTTGATGATTCCCGTTATACTTTCCACTCGATCGAAAAAAGTTAGAAAAAATGTCGCCCATGTCAAAGCCGAACGGACTGCCACTAGTGCTGGAATCACCGCCGAAAGAGAAGGAGTATGATCTTGTATTACCCTGGCCACTCGTTGTTTGCCATCCACCAGGTCCGGAGGTGAAGTGCTCACCACCAGGACCACCACTAGAGAAGTACGTGTATCCTTCACGATTTCCAAAATTTCCCTCATTAAATCCTGTATTCCCTTGTGCATCGCCATACAGATCATAGTTCTTCCTCTTATCCTCATCTGAGAGAATTTCATATGCTGGAACAATGAAGAAAACCAAATTAAGTAATACTAACTTTTAACAATGATCATTCATTGATATCACTAGGCATCCATCGCACAATAAGATAATATTTCAACCAAATTTATTTAATATCTTAAATAAGTAAATTAACAACAATATCCATGCATACAATAACAATCCGACCTTTAGACATGAAGGGCAAGAATGTAATGTGCAAGGGAAAGAGTGTCCTTGTTTATGCTGAAGAGCGTTCAAGCTTTTACTAAAGAATAGCAATTTCACAAGACTCCTGACATTATTATTGGGTCTGGGTAGGGTTGTACTAAAGGGACTTAGCAATTTCACAAGGCTCCTAATATTATAAAGTCTGGGTAGGTATTGCTATAAATCTTATTTTGGTTCATCAAAAAGGACTTACTTTGATTCAATCACATGACCCAAATTGTTGATGCTCTACTGATGTAGGACTAAATGCTTAAAACGAATGTAAAAGAGTTTGCACAATTCTTTGATAAGAGCAAGTAAGATTATAACTATTAGCAAATTAAAACGATCAAATAAAACATAAGAGCGGTCACTTCCGTTTAGGCTAAGTTACATGCCAAGCATTTGGAGAATCAAAACAATTTAGAAATTCAAGAACATGCAAAGTAAATAGCGTTCAACAAAATCCCTAATCTAACAATCAGATTAGAAACATAGAAAGTATACTCAATCCTACTTTTACTAAGCTTTGGCAACGGCGAAATAAAATCCTACGTTTACTAAGCTTTGGCAATGGCGAAACTCGACTCCTTGGGATTCGTCATCACCTACAAGATTAGGGGATTAGAAAGGTAATTGAAAAGGGGGAGAAGTTCACCTTAGTCAAAGTCCGGAAACAAGTAGTCGATATGTTGAAGAAGTTTGTCGTAGGAGAGGTCGTATTCTGTGTCCGGGTCAGCCATCCATGCGAAAAGTCGCGATTTTGACTTTGGGAAGGGTTGTATGACAAGGAGAGACTTCTCCAATGGTGTTGTAGCGGAAATAGTCCAGCGGAAACTGCTGGGCAGCAGTTTGATCTTTCCAAAAAGCAGTTATTAGGCTTACGATTACTGGAGACGTGAGAGCAAGGGTTGGAATTCCTTGACGGCAGTCTTAGAAAATAGCAGACTCCATGTGGGAGGAGTTTGGGAAGGGTTTAGTGCAGGAAAACCAATGTAAAGGTGTTGGGAAAATTCGGCCAGCAGGGGAATACGGGAAAGAATTTTGGTTTTCAAAATTAAAGGCTGAATTTTGGTAAGAATTAAGAGGTGATTGCATATGTAGGAATTTCGGCCAGGTTAAGGGAATGGGTTTTAAATTCTTTCCAAGTGAGAGTAGAGGATTAGGAAATAAATCATGAGGATTTATTAAAGGGGAGGGTCCGGTGGTTTAAAGATGAGGGAGGAGATTGGGGAGACATTCAATGCTTACTTAAATTAAGAAATTAAATTTGGAAGAAAAGATTTCATCCAATTTAATTTATAATTTAAATAGGCTATGAATTAGGAAGTTACCAAAAATAGGATTATAATTTAGGTAACTATTTTAAATTCAAATAGATTTGAATTTACTCATGAATATATTTACCTAAAATATAAAAGACTATTTTAGGAAAGGTTTAATGGCGAGTTGGTGATGGAGGGAAAAACCCAAAAGGGAGGGAAAACTTGAAAACTTTCCTAAAATAGATTATATAATTTAAGAAAGAAATTGAATTTCAAAATTTCCCAAATTTTGAATTCAAAGAACAACTAAATTATGGCAATCCAAAATTAGGAAGTATCCAAAGTAGGCAATGGGGATGGGAGAGGATTAAGCCGGCGGGTTGAATGGGGAGGGTGAGAGGTCGGCGGCAAGGCAATGGGTGTTGGTGGTGTCTCGGTGGGTTGAAGAAAACGACGAGGAAGAAATAGAATTTTGAAGGGGAAGTGGGGAATGGAGTTAGAAAAAATTAAAGATAGAAACCACGAACCCGGCCGTCTCCAAGGTTGGTGGGTGATGTGTCAATCTCTCTCTCCTAGGGATCTCTCCAAAGTTTTCTCCAAGAACTCGCAAACGCTCTCAAACAAGTGTAGAAAAATTTCATGATAATCATTCATTACTTTTCAAAGAGAACATAGGGCTATAAATAGTCAAGTACAAGGACTCAAGAAAATAAAAAGACAACAATGCCCTCAGGGCTTACATACGACCTCCCTTTAAGTAAGGGGTAAAGACGGAAAAACAATTACAACATAACAATAAAAGATAAATAACAAAATAAAAACAAATACATGAAATAACTAAAAAGTCATCAACGCGATCGTGGCCGTAGATCGACGACCACGCCTTTGATTCATGCTCTGATGTCCTCATCATCTACTTCATATTAATGCATTGAACCATCGGCTAAGCAAATCACATTCTCTCAACAGAAAGAAGGCATACTACATTAAACCCTGAAGATATGAATATTGCAACTTCTGAGATATCCTTCTTTGCACATCCAATGGCCCTCCAAAAACAATCTAGGGAACTGACCTACCATCCCACCTACGTATTCATTCACCAAGAGCAATTGAAGTTTACTTTGAGACTGTGTCATATTACAGTTTGACAAACACATCAAAAATGAGGAGGATCCTTAAAATCAACCACATTTTTTAAAGGCCTTTCCTCAACTAGAATGAACGTAGGATAATTCATAAAGTAGACCCAAATATTTATGATATGGCTAATGACAATGATGATACTATGCAGAGAACATGCATCCTTTACAAAGGCAAAGAGATTTCACCAAGAGTATATCAAGTCTTAATGACGATTTAGTCAAAAAAAAAAAAAACAAACAAACAAACCAAAGCTTCTAGTAATTCATTGGTAATATGTTAGAAAATACTTGAAGATCTCAAAAAAACCCTAACAATAGAGACAAAACAACGAGAAACTTCACAAAAACTGATGGAAAACACAACAAAAACAGTAGTTCTATTGCAAGGGAAGAGCTAAAGGAACAAGGAAAGCAAGATACAATTGATCCTGTATTCAAGAGGAGGATCTATCTCTCCCAAATCTCTAGATGCCTCTAGAGCTAAATTAACCACTTATTAATAGTCGGAGAGCTATTTTAAATCTTTTTTCACTAACAAAAAACATATTTCTTAAAAGCCTAAAGGTTGAAGCAAATAATTGTGTAAAACTGACACAAATGTTATTTGGTGTGCCCAATAAATAAGAATGTTAACTGATTCCACCAAAATGACCAAAGAAATATTTTCATCGTTCATTGAGCAAGATGTATGCAAGAGAGTTCACTTTGGTAATTTTACAAGTAGTCTATATCAACAAAATATCCACAAAAAGTATATGAATAAAGCCACATGACAAAGGATGAGGGTTTTAAAACATCTGAACTGCCAAACAAATGCATGGCATCTGGTAGATTGATGAAAAAAATGTTCTTTATAACAGAGAATGTGGCACTTAATCATTGTAATGGCCAAAATGGGTCCACTATGAAAACATGATTAGTATAAAGAATAAATCCCCTACCATCTCTCTTCAACTATGATTCAACATTAATGACTTGAACTAATTGTTAACACATTTTATCACAAAAGTTTTATAAGAATCCAAAAGTGAAGAGCCATAGCCCACCTTAAGGCGGACCATACCATCACAAGGAACTAAAACCTATGGTCCAAAGAGTTTGATAGACTTTTCTTTTTTTCTTTTTTTTTTTAATATACAAATCTCATTAAGAAATATTTCACTCCTAGGAATCAGCAGAAGGAATCATCAGAAATATTTCACTCCTAGGAAGACCGAAATTCTAAATTGAACAGTCTGTTTATCAGCTTAGACAACAAAATCAAACTTTTTTCAGACAAGAATCAGGGAATAAATTGTTATTTTAACTCACAAAAATATAATGGAGTTTATTAAATAATCAACCTTCAGAAACTTGCTATTCTCCATTACCTTTTAAAAATGGTTTCAAGCATAGAAGAAATGATCCGAAAAAGCAAGTTTCATGGCAACTTCTGTTTTAGCTTGGCTTCTATTGTGCAGTGATATATGTGATTTAAGAAAGTACAGGATATTCCGAGGGGGCAAACAGCCAAAAAGATTCACCAATGTCACATCATACAAGTAACAGTTTACCTATAAAAAATATTTATAGTACTCTACAAAGAACATATAAGTAAATTACCATTGTTTATCTCAGCAAACTTCTCCTGTGCACCTTTGTTCTTGTTTTTGTCAGGATGATATTTTAGAGAAAGCCTACAAGAAACATAAAAAGGGGATGGTTGAGTTGTTTGCACCGCTCACTTCTACTAAGGATAATAGAACATGCTTGCTTATATAGTTATTTCATACTTGTGAAAAGCTTTCTGAATGTCACGTTGAGTAGCACTCTTCTCAACCCCAAGAACCTGCAAAAAAAAAAAAAGAACCCTAATAAGTGTCAAAGAGTAATAACAAGAGTCTGGGCAAAAGGAGTGAAAATTTTTCAGAATGACGGTTTAGGAATACACATAAGAAATAATAAACCATCATGAAAGTAGGCAAGAAAAGGAAAAAAATCTCAAGTAGAAACGAGAATTTCCAAATTTTTATTGACCAAATAGTCGCCTCTTCTTAAGTTTACACATACATAAAAATTTCAAATTTTAAATTGTAAGTACGGATTCATAAGGGAGAAGGAAGTGCATTACCTTTACAAGTTCGAGTGGAGCTCATAATACAACTTCAGTGTTAGAAACATGCTCATTCAAGTAAACATATGAATGTAACGAATAAGAAACATGATCATTCAAGAAAACATATGTAACGAATCAGAAAATCACCCCTTCTTCATAGTAGGATAGCATGCACTCAAATTATGATAAACACATAAAATGGATTCGTCTGGTGTTTCTTTCAAATTCATTAACACATTCAAAAACTTTTTCAAGTTTTTGGTGTGGATATCCACATCTTTCAACATTTCAAAAATCAATTATGCATTCATGCATAAAATTTCCTCAATCAAATCCTTTTAAGAGAGGAATGGCTTCCCAAATGTATCAATGCATGTCGAATATTCATCATCATCATCACCGGCCTCATCCCAAGTATTTGGGTCTGGCTTTATGAATTTTCATGTTCCATTCATTCTTGTTTGAGTTCTACAATAGATGATAAATCTATGAATAAGTACTTTTACAGAGCTTGTAATCATTTTACTTAGGTCAACCATTTTTCTCCTTGGAGAAACTCTATCAACCTATTTTATTAGTACATCTTCCTAATCACCATTATGCATGCCTAAAACACCTTTATTGTTCCATCTACAAAATAATCAACAATTGGTCAAACACTTGATTGGCTCTCCAGTAAAACTCTTTCTAGCTCTATCCTTTCTAGTTTTACCACGCATCTATTTTAACAGTAATTTTTACTATCCTGAATCTGCTAAACGACAAATTCATTATTTCCCAACACTACAACAACTATCAGAAACAATCTAATCATAGTTTTATCAGATTTACATTCAAATTTCCACCATATTTTCTATTGCATACTAATATGAATTTTGAACATTTTAACCACCTAATTTCAACATATGAATTATGCACTTATCAATGTCCACATGCATTAGAATGACAAAGGCAGACTTAGCAACACATGATGACAAACCCAGTTCAAAACTTCAAATGATTTTTAAAGAAAATGGACTAAGTGACCCATGTAAAGGCTCCCATCATTAATTAAAAAATAATATCAAGACTAGCCCAAAATACCACTACATACATAAACATCTTGTTATATTACCCTGAGCTAGCTAAACAACAAATCTTTATTGCCCAACACTAAAACCAACAGTAGAAACAATCTAATAGTAGTTTTAAAATATATACCTTTAAATTTACAGGGTATTGTTTTATTGCACACAATTCATATAAAACATCTACATTTTAACCACTTGATTCCTACAGTAAGACCTATGAACTTATCAATGTCCCCATGCATGAGGGTGACAAAGACACATTTAGCATCACATCATGATAGAAGTACGAAACTTCATATTACTATCAAAGAGAATGAACAAGCTTGCATCACCAATTATGCAATTATCCTTAAATTTGACCAAAACACCGCTGCCCACATTAACATCTGCTTCTACAACCATGAATTTGCTGAAAACAAATTATTTATTTCCCAACACTAAAACCAATATCACAAACAAGCTATTGTAAATTTGTACGATTTATCTTTAAATTTTGAATTTTAATGTTCTATAGTATACTACTCATGCAACACTTCTACATTTTCACCATCTAATTTCAACAGTATGAATTATGTCGACATCAATTTCCCCATGCATTAGAATGAAAAAGACAGATTTAGCAACACATCATGACAGTTATAACTTCAAAACTTCAAATGACTTTCAAAGAAAAAAAAAAAGTAATCCGAAGTTCCAAAGGCCATCATCCATCATAAAGTTATCCTGAAACTGGCCCAAAACACCACTGCAGATATCCACATCTGTTTAAAGTGACCTCGGGTAAAAAAGAAATCAAAAGCAAAAGATGACAATACGATATATGTTTTACAACTCACTTCTAGCTCCACTCCGCACAAGCAAAACTTTTTTTTTTTTTCAAACTTCACAGAAAAAGCGCCGACTAAGGAGGGCTTATCCGCTAAAACTTAATTTCAGGAATTGCTAAAAAAAAGATGAACAACCAGGTCTTCAACTATCGTACGAATTTCAACACAAAAAAAAAAGCACTTCCGTCTCAATGAAACCTAGAATAAATATGTTGGTCTATCACTACACAACCAAAATAAAATAAAAAGCCCTCCAATTCCAGAGTTCCAAAATTGCCACTTTCAGCACTAAAATCATCAATACCACACCAGTTCATAGCCCACGCAAGCATCAAGAACAGAAAGCATTACCATTTAACGTAAACCAATGTACGAAACAGACGACCAAACAATCAGTACCTTATAGGGATCTAGGGTTTTCGCTCCTCTAGACAAGAAGAAGAAGAACGGTAGAGCGAGAAGAACAAACAACAAAACAGGGCGAATCATCGTTGCCAATTGACGCCTGAGATCGTACTCACAGTTTCTCCGAATTCTTCTGCAGCAAATATTTACAAAGATCTAAAATCCAAATCTCCGTTCGCGAAGGAAGGGGAGCAATTTAAGGGATCGAGACTCGCCGGGGACCGTTCGGAAATATTGAGATGCTTCGCGAAAAAGAACACGTGGCGCTTCCATGTAGTTCCAGCAATGTAGACCAATGAGAATTTAGGAAGTTTTCCCAAAAAAAAAAAAGGAAGCTAATATGATGACGTTACTGATTTAGTTGAAGAAATGCTAATGGGCTTAAAATATTTATAAGCCCATTTAATTGTATTCTTCCCTTCAAAAAATTAAATGGGCTAGAAAAAACAATTAAGCGATTGTTTGATGGAAAATATTTTAATAATATAAAGTAAAACTAAAGTAATATATTTTGATTTTAGAGTTATATAAAGTTAAGATTTTAGTTTGAAGATTAAATTAATTTTTGGTTTGCGTTAAACATTAATCAATATTCGTGCTTCCATTTTTTTTTAGGACGAATATTGAGTTCCTTTTAAGAGTGACTATATACATACAATGTTTAGAAAACTAGAAGGAGAGTGCTATTTTGGAGCTTTAAAACGGCCCTTTTATGGTGCCAAAACAAGCTCAAAGAGGTGTTATGAGTATTTTATCGGTTAGAGGAAGATATTTCCTTTTAGGTGTTGGCAAATGACCAAAATAAGATTTCATAAGAATTTGTGAATGCCTCAAACAATTAGGTGCCTACATCTTCATTATTATGTGCGGTCGTCGGACAGTCCGGAGTCGAATCAGGATGCGTCATGTCACCCTGTACACAGTATCGATACACAGCTAAAAAATGACGTGACGCACCTTGTGATGCAGCGACGATCGTCGATCGGAATGGATGCAGAGGGGGGATCAACGGCTGGAACCTGAAAAGAGCATTAACAAAAAGAAAAACAAGAGAGGGCGGAAGAACAGGGAATAAGAGGTAGTAAGGTTTCTGTAGTATTGACTTGTTTTTGTAAAAGCTGTCTACATTCCCTTTAGGTTCTTCTATATGTATCCTCCTGTAGCTGTACTAAAAGAGCATAAAACTAAAAAGGTTTATTAGTACTATAATGCAGGAAATAGAAAATAAGGTAATGGCTAGAGCCAAAAGTTTGTTATAAGTGTAAGCTGCCCAGTAGAACCCCCTCATGCTAAAGTGTGCCGCATCAGTCCTCCCCTGGATCGGAAGAGCTCAACTCCGACGAGCTAACGGTGATAACCCCGTCGTCCGGTGGAAAATATGGCCAAATATTCGACACGTTAAAGGTTGGCGAGGTATGACAATCAAGCGGCAAAGCAACAGTGTAAGGATTGTCATTTATCTTTGCAGTTATTGGCACGGGTCCAATTTTGCGGCGAGATAGCTTAGAATACGTTCCGGGGGTGAATCGTTCGCGACGTAAGTGGACCAAAATGAGGTCGCCAACAGAAAATAAGCGTTGCCGGCGATTTTTGTCTGCGGCTTCTTTATATTTGGCATTGGAAGTGATGATTTGTTGACGGACATCAGCAAGCATTTGAGAGTAATTATTTGGAAATGACGTCGCAGTGGACGATCTGCACTTGGGAAGAATTGCAATATCAAGTGCGATGTTAAGAGATTTAGTGTAAATAATGCTAAATGGAGTCTTTGTAATATCAAAAACCTGCTCCAGGATCGTCCAGGATGATCTGGATCGTCCTGGGACGATCAGTTGAGAATTTGCTCAAGAATTTGCCCAGTTTTGCTCCAGGTGATTTTCTGTACATATCGTCCAGGCCGATTGAGGACATCGTCCAGGCCGATCGGCACTGTAGAAAATGTCGGCCTGAGAATAGTTCTGGGAACCGTCTAGGACGATCCAAATTGGTCTGATCGTCCTGGGACGATCTGGAGATCGGCCGGGCCGATCTGAGTTTTATAAAGCTGATTTCAAGTCGTTTGGAGGAGAGAGAAAATCATAAAAACGAAAATATCTTTTGAGGAGAGAGAAAGTCGTGGAATTTTGGAGAAAAGTTGATTTTCGGACGACGCGGAGCCGTTTTCATCCAAGGAGACTGTTCGAGATATTGCTGTACGCAAGGTAAGGCACATTCCGCCTTTCTCAATTTTCAGAACCGTCGTGTTTGGCGGTATTTTCTGTCCGGATTTCGTTTCCGTTAATGATTTTCGTCCGTATCTGTTGATTGGTTCAGTTTTTACCGCGTAACTTTCTATATATTGTTGACGTGCCGAGTGTGCACATTTTGGTTATTTTCCGAAGATTTTTGTCCGGGTATTTTTGATTCGGCGGTATTTTTAGTCGACTGCATTTTTCTGTGAAATTGAAAATTATCTGTGCAGTAGAATAAATGTTCTGAAATGTGATTATCTACATTCTGTGCGAATTTGGTGAATTTTGATTTTCAGAAAAAATTGTGTAAATTCCGTATACTGCCGTTGTGCTGCCCGATTTTTGTCTGATTTCTGATTTGCCCGGATTTCTTCTGAATTGATATGATATTTGTATGTGCTATAAAAAGGGAGCTATAAGGGGTCTGGATCCTATGAGATTCAGTTAGTGTCCGGGGAAATCTTAGATGAGCTCAAGTTGGAGAAATATCTGTTCTGTTCCGGATCCGATGAATTCTGTTGTTCTGGTGCCGTGAGCACATTTAGCTATTAATTATTCAGAGAATTTCTGGTGCCGTGAGCACATGGGAGACATAAGGGTCAGAATCCGTAGTGATTCTGTTTAGTTTAGTTTTAGCTATGAAATATTATCTGATATCTGATTCAATCTGATTCTGTTTTCCGTATCTGTTCTGTAAGCAATTATGATTCTGATACGATATGATCTGCAATGCTGATTTCTGCACGATTTCTGATTCTGTTAATGTGATATGTCTGATCTGTTCTGTTTCTGTCTGATTTGATATCTGTTCTGATTCTGTTCTGTTCTGATATGATCTGAATTTCTGATTTCTGTACAATTCTGACTCTGTTGATTTAATTTGTTCTGATTTGTATTCCGATTTGATCTGATCTGTACGACCCTGATTCTGATTTGATATATGTCCGTATAAGTTCTGATTTTGATTCTGTTCTGATTCGAGATACGATTCTGTTCTGATTTCTGATTGGATTTTGTCTGATGAGTTTGGTTTTGGATTCTGAGAGTTTTGATTGGAGGTTTGTTGCTTTGCTGAGCTGTTGAGCTCACTCTTATTTTCTGGTGGTTTTCAGGTTCTGGGAAAGGGAAGGAAGTCCAGGAATAGATTTATGAGTTCTGATCAGTAGGTATTGTTTGTACCTTTTGATTTTTTGTACAGTCATGGCTTTTCTGTTCTGTCTTTCTTTCTGTTCAAAAGCCATGTACTGTATCTGTAGATGATTATTTTGAGGAAAAGAAATATAGATGTTTGTTCCGTTGTGTTTGATGATAAATAGTAGCTCTGTGTTTGTGTGTCTGTTGAGTTAAAAAAATTTGGAAGATTCAGTTCCGAAGCCAATTCCAAAACTAGATCCTGGTCAGTTCGTTCCGTTTTCGTTTCCGTGTCGCGGCCCGGTGCGAGCGGGATCCGTCCTGGATCGGGTCGGGTCGTGACAAGCTTTTAGTGGTATCAGAGCACTGGTTTTGGAAATTGGTTGGATTGTCAGACATAGCTATAGGAAATGATCAGTGAGTTTGTCTGGGGGTAGTTTTGGGTCGTTTGGCTTTTTATTGTGTTATTTTTGTGTTGTTTTTGTGATAGTTTTTCGGATTTTGGATTTTCTGTATGGATCAGCCAGACCCAGACATGACAGACGGGCAGAGTGCCAGTCAAGCAGCACCAGTGGGGAGTACAGCCCCAATGGCCGGTGCAGATACACTTTCTCAATTTGCTACACTTGTTGCTCAGATGATGAGCGAGACTCAGAGCAGAGCTGTTACTGTCAGATCTGATGACATTGATAGACATCTGCAGATGTTTTTGAGGTTGAAACCTCCGAGATTTGAGGGCGCTGTTGAGCCCAGAGCAGCCGAGGAGTGGCTGAGGAGATTGGAGAAGACCTTCGACGGAATGCAGTGTCCGTCAGACAGGAAGGTTCCGTTGGCCGTTTTTCTGTTGGATGGAGAGGCTGAGCACTGGTGGGAAGGCCAGCAGGCAGCTAGATTTCAGGGTAGGCTGAACTCTTTGATTACCTGAGAAGAGTTCACTGAGGTATTTTGAGATTGGTTTGTTCCCCCTTCTGCACGACAGCGGATGCAGGAAAGTTTTCTGAGACTTGTTCAGGGGAGCAAGATGGTGATGTAGTACGAGGCTGAGTTTACTGCATTAGTCAGGTACGCTCCGCAACTGGTTAGTACTTCTGCTGAGAGGTGCTACAGATTTTTAAGGGGATTGCGAGATAGTTTGAGACAGCCCCTGGTACCTTTTCACATTTCTGATTTCTCTGAGCTTGTGGAGCGGGCTCGTCTGATTGAGAATGATCTGATGGCTACTCAGCAGCGGTGGACTGCGAGTAGGAAGAGATTTGGGGGTGAGACTTCTGGCAGTGGTTCCTCTGGAAAGAGGAGATTTGTGACTGGTTCTGAATCTGTTGATTCCAAGAAGAGTGGAGGGTCATCTGGCACTGCTACCAGTACGACGAGTTCTGGATCTGTTAGTACGGCACCTGTGTGCCAGAGTTGTGGACGGCGACACCATGGCCAGTGCTACAGGATGGCTGGTCTTTGTTTCAGATGTGGTCAGCCGGGACATAGGATTGCAGAGTGTCCACAGGCTGGATCTGACCGGCATTCTGAGTTTCGATCTGAGGGTTCTGTCAGACCTGTCAGTTCAGCAGGAAGACCGAGGACTGTTCCTCCTCGCCCTGAGGGATTTTCTGATAGAGGTGGTGGTACTAGTTCTGGACCACGGAGACCACCTACGGTTCAGAGGGAGCAGAGTAGTTCTGTTGCTTTAGCTCCTGCTCCAGTTCAGCCACGAGTTTACAGCCTGAGTCAGCAGGAGGCTCGTGATGCTCCGGATGTTGTGACAGGTACGATTTACATTTCTGATCAGCCCTGTCGTGTTTTGTTTGACTCTGGAGCTAGTCACTCATTTCTTTCTGAGCATTGTTTTGACCGAGTTCAAATGCCTTCGTTTTTGTTGCCGATTTCTTTGTCCGTGATTTTACCGGCTGGAAGTAATTTGATTGCTCGGAAGTTTTGTTTGTGTGAGATTGACATTGCTGGTAAGAAGTGGAAATCTAGTTTGATTTTGTTGCCGATTTCTTCGTATGACGTGATTTTGGGCATTGATTGGCTGAGTCGGTATGAGGCTCAGATTGACTGTCTGAAGAAGCAAGTGAGTTTGCTTGTGGCCGGAGAGAGAGTTGTATTCCAGGGATTACGAGGTATTCTCTCCAGTCTGATTTCTGTTTTGGAGGTGAGCAGAATGTGGAAGAAAGGATGCCCAGTGTTTTTGGCTTCGGTGCGGGATCTGAACCTGGAGGTTGGTTCTGTTTCTGAGATCCCCGTGGTACGGGAGTTTGCTGATGTTTTTCCTGAGGAGTTGGTTGGTTTACCTCCGGATAGAGAGGTGGAGTTCTCTATCGATATTTTTCCGGGTACAGCTCCTATATCAAAAGCTCCGTACAGGATGGCACCGAAAGAACTTTCTGAGTTGAAAGTTTAACTACAGGAGTTGGTTGACAGAGGCTTTGTTCGTCCTAGTGTTTCGCCTTGGGGAGCACCTGTTTTGTTTGTGAAGAAGAAGGACGGGACACTCTGTATGTGTATTGATTACAGAGACTTGAACAAGGTCACGATCAAGAACAAGTATCCTTTGCCTCGGATTGACGACTTGTTCGACCAGCTTTCCGGATCTTCTGTGTTTTCGAAGATTGATTTGCGATCCGGATACTATCAGGTAAGAGTGAAGGAAGCTGATGTGGTGAAGACTGCTTTCAGTACTCGGTATGGGCACTATGAGTTTTTGGTTATGCCTTTTGGGGTAACCAATGCGCCTGCTATTTTCATGGATCTGATGAACCGAGTATTCAGGGAATTTCTGGATTAGTTTGTGATCGTCTTCATTGACGATATTCTGGTATATTCTGCTTCTGAGGATGATCATGCCAGACACTTGAGGAGTGTGTTGGAGACTCTGAGGCAGCATCAACTGTATGCCAAGTTCTCCAAGTGTGAATTCTGGCTGAAGAGTATTTCTTTTCTGGGGCATGTGGTAAGCGGAGAAGGTATTTTTGTAGATCCCCAAAAGATTCAGGCGGTTGCTGATTAGTCAAGGCCGACTACGGTATTTGAGGTACGTAGTTTCTTGGGCATGGCCGGGTATTATAGGAAATTTGTGAAAGGATTTTCACAGATTTCGACGCCTCTAACGAGACTGACGCAGAAATCAGTACATTTTGTTTGGACACCGGAGTGTGAAGCTAGTTTCCAGAGATTGAAGGATTGTTTGACTTCAGCTCCAGTGCTAGCACTTCCGTCAGGTACGGAAGGATTTCAGGTGTTCAGTGATGCTTCACTGAAAGGTTTGGGTTGTGTACTGATGCAAAATGGAAGGGTAATTGCTTATGCTTCTAGACAGTTGAAACCACATGAGAAGAATTACCCGACGCATGATTTGGAGTTAGCTGCTGTTGTCTTTGCTTTGAAGATTTGGTGTCATTACCTGTATGGCGTCAGATGTGAGATTTTCACTGATCATAAGAGCCTGAAGTATATTTTCACTCAGAAGGATCTGAATTTGAGACAGAGAAGATGGCTCGAGTTGATCAAGGATTATGATTTGACTATTCAGTATCAGCCTGGGAAGGCTAATGTGGTAGCGGATGCTCTGAGCAGGAAATCTTCTGGATTATCAGGTTTGCAGCTTACTTTTGATGATTTCCTAATTCGAGACATGGAGCGATTGCAGTTGGAGGTGATTTCCTCCAGTGATGTGGATTTGGCTCAGATGAACATTCAGTCTTCTTTGGAAGCACGGATTCAGGAAGCCCAGAAGTCAGATTCTGATTATTCGAAGTTGATTGCTCAGATTGGATCTGGTAAGATTCCTGAACTTCGAATTTCTGATTCTGGTGCTATTTTCTGTAAGAACAGGTTGTGGGTACCTGTGTTTGGGGATTTGAGGCAGGAGATTCTGCATGAATCTCATTATTCAGGCTACACTGTTCATCCAGGCAGTGGTAAGATGTATGCTGATATGAAGCTTTTGTTCTGGTGGCCTGGAATGAAGAAGGATGTGGTAGAGTTTGTGTCGAGATGCGAAGCCTGTCAGTTGGTGAAGGCAGAGCATCAGCGACCAGATGGACTGTTGCAGTCGTTGCCTATCCCTGAGTGGAAGTGGGAGGAGGTAACGATGGACTTTGCGATGGGTTTTCCTCGATCTAGACAAGGGCACGACGCCATTTGGGTAGTTGTAGATCGATTGACGAAGTCAGCCCATTTTCTTCCGATCAGACAGACCGATCCTGTGGATCGTTTGGCACAGATTTATATGAAGGAAATAGTCAGATTGCACGGTGTGCCTCGAGTGATTGTTTCAGATCGAGATGGACGGTTTACTTCCAGACTTTGGAAAGGTATTCAGCAAGGCTTGGGTACGAAACTGCATTTCAGTACAGCCTTTCATCCTCAGACCGATGGACAGTCTGAGAGGACTATTCAGGTGCTGGAAGATCTGTTGAGACTTTGTGTTCTGGACTTTGGCGGAAGCTGGGAAGATCATATCCCTTTGATTGAATTTGCTTATAACAACAGTTTTCAGTTCAGTATTGGTATGGCACCGTACAAGGCTCTGTATGGCAGGAAGTGTCGTACTCCTTTAACTCTGATTGAGATCGGAGATAGACAGGAACTGGGTGCCACTTTCTTAGAAGAAACTGTTAAGAAGATCAGCTTGATAAAAGAAAGATTGAAAGCGGCTCAGGATCGACAGCAGAAGTATTATAATCAGAAGCACAGGTTTGTTGAGTTTCAAGTTGGTGACTTTGTGTATGTCAAAGTCAGTCCGATGAAGGGTGTGAGCAGATTTGGTCAGGTGAGTAAGCTGAGTCCAAGGTATGTTGGACCGTTTGAGATTTTGGAAAGAATTGGAAAATCTGCTTACCGACTGTTGCTTTCTGATTCGATGCCTGACGTGCACAATGTGTTTCACGTCTCCACTCTAAGGAAGTGGGTTTCAGACTCTGGGAAGAAGATATCAGCTGACGAGGTTGAGATTCAGGAAAATCTGGCGTACAAGGAAGAGCCAGAGTTAATTTTGGCGTACGACGTCCGAAAGTTAAGAAATAAAGAGATTCTGATGGTTAAAGTCCAGTGGAAGCACCGGACTGCACGAGAAGCCACTTGGTAGAAGGAGTCTGACATGAGACAGTCGTACCCGTACTTGTTTTGACTGAGTTTGGATTGGATAATGTCGAGGACGACATTTTTCTGAAGTTGGGGAGATTGTAATATCAAAAACCTGCTCCAGGATCGTCCAGGACGATCTGAATCGTCCTGGGACGATCAGTTGAGAATTTGCTCCAGAATTTGCCTAGTTTTGCTCCAGGTGATTTTCTGTACATATCGTCCAGGCCGATTGAGGACATCGTCCAGGCCAATCGGCACTGTAGAAAATGTCGGCCTGAGAATAGTTCTGGGAACCGTCCAGGACGATCCAAATTGGTCTGATCGTCCTGGGACGATCTGGAGATCGGCCGGGCCGATCTGAGTTTTATAAAGCTGATTTCAAGTCGTTTGGAGGAGAGAGAAAATCATAAAAATGAAAATATCTTTTGAGGAGAGAGAAAGTCGTGGAATTTTGGAGAAAAGTTGATTTTCGGACGACGCGGAGCCATTTTCGTCCGAGGAGACTGTTCGAGATATTGCTGTACGCAAGGTAAGGCACATTCCGCCTTTCTCAATTTTCAGAACCGTCGTGTTTGGCGGTATTTTCTGTCCGGATTTCGTTTATGTTAATGATTTTCGTCCGTATCTGTTGATTGGTTCAGTTTTTACCGCGTAACTTTCTGTATATTGTTGACGTGCCGAGTGTGCACATTTTGGTTATTTTCCGAAGATTTTTGTCCGGGTATTTTTGATTCGGCGGTATTTTTAGTCGACTACATTTTTCTGTGAAATTGAAAATTATCTGTGCAGTAGAACAAATGTTCTGAAATGTGATTATCTACATTCTGTGCGAATTTGGTGAATTTTGATTTTCAGGAAAAATTGTGTAAATTCCGTATACTGCCATTGTGCTGCCCGATTTTTGTCTGATTTCTGATTTGCCCGGATTTCTTCTGAATTGATATGATATCTGTATGTGCTATAAAAAGGGAGCTATAAGGGGTCTGGATCCTATGAGATTCAGTTAGTGTCCGGGGAAATCTTAGATGAGCTCAAGTTGGAGAAATATCTATTCTGTTCCGGATCCGATGAATTATGTTGTTCTGGTGCCGTGAGCACATTTAGCTATTAATTATTCAGAGAATTTCTGGTGCCGTGAGCACATGGGAGACATAAGGGTCAGAATCCGTAGTGATTCTGTTTAGTTTAGTTTTAGCTATGAAATATTATCTGATATCTGATTCAATCTGATTCTGCTTTCCGTATCTGTTCTGTAAGCAATTATGATTCTGATACGATATGATCTGCAATGCTGATTTCTGCACGATTTCTGATTCTGTTAATGTGATATGTCTGATCTGTTCTGTTTCTGTCTGATTTGATATCTGTTCTGATTCTGTTCTGTTCTGATATGATCTGAATTTCTGATTTCTGTACGATTCTGACTCTGTTGATTTAATTTGTTCTGATTTGTATTCCGATTTGATCTGATCTATACGACTCTGATTCTGATTTGATATATGTCCGTATAAGTTCTGATTTTGATTCTGTTCTGATTCGAGATACGATTCTGTTCCGATTTCTGATTGGATTTTGTCTGATGAGTTTGGTTTTGGATTCTGAGAGTTTTGATTGGAGGTTTGTTGCTTTGCTGAGCTGTTGAGCTCACTCTTGTTTTCTGGTGGTTTTTAGGTTCTGGGAAAGGGAAGGAAGTCCAGGAATAGATTTCTGAGTTCTGATCAGTAGGTATTGTTTGTACCTTTTGATTTTTTGTACAGTCATGACTTTTCTATTCTGTCTTTCTTTCTGTTCAAAAGCCATGTACTGTATCTGTAGATGATTGTTTTGAGGAAAAGAAATATAGATGTTTGTTCCGCTGTGTTTGATGATAAATAGTAGCTCTGTGTTTGTGTGTCTGTTGAGTTAAAAAAATTTGGAAGATTCAGTTCCGAAGTCAATTCCAAAACTAGATCCTGATCAGTTCGTTCCATTTTCGTTTCCGTGTCGCGGCCCGGTGCGAGCGGGATCCGTCCCGGATCGGGTCGGGTCGTGACAGTCTTACCGGTGGTGCGATTGGTCATTGAGTTATAAGCAAATTCAGCCTTGCTTAAGATCTCTTCCCGTTGTCTCGGTTGTTCTTGCACCAAGCACCTTAACATAGTACCCAAAGTGCGATTAACCACCTCCGTTTGGCCATCCGACTGTGGATGGAAGGCCGAGCTGAGACGAATCTCGATCCCCAATCACTTCCATAATTCACGCCAGAAGTGGCTGATAAACTTGACGTCGCGATCGGACATCAGGCTGCGGGGAAGACATGGAGGCGTACGACTTCGGTAAAGAAGAGATGAGCGATGTTCATGGCATTAGAGGTCTTCTTGCAGGAGACGAAGTGAGCCATCTTCGAAAATCTTTCAACGACCACCATTATCGAATCGTTTTCCCTTTTAGTCCGTGGCAGACCCAATACAAAATCTAGGTTTAGGTCCTCCCAGATGGAATCCGGAACAGGGAGAGGCATGTATAGACCTGTGTTTTGAGCTCCGCCTTTATACATTTGGCATATTGGGCAACTGTCAACAAAACGAAGCACATCCCTTTGCAATCGTGGCAAAAAAAAATGAACCTAAAGTTGACGTAGTGTGTTATCCCGCCCTGCATGAGCTGCAAGAGCTCCACCATGTGCCTCTCGGATCAGCTCTTGCCGCCAGGAGGAGACCGGTATACACAACAAGTTCTTTTTGAACAAATAACCATGGCGTATGGAATAATCCTCGAACTGTTGCTCTGTCTGACATTGCTTCCAAATGCTACTGAATTCCGGATCTTCCTCATATAGGTCTTGGAGGCATTCGAGACTGGTAATTTGAGTTTGCACATGGATCAGCAAACTGCGTTTGCGGCTTAAAGCATCGGCCACACGGTTGTTGACGCCGGGTTTGTGTTTGATTGTAAAAGAAAAGCGTTGTAAGAACATTATCCAGCGGGCATGCATTCGATTGATGTTCTTTTGGCTATTGATATAAAAAAGTGCCTTGTTGTCACTGCAGAGGATGAAATCTTGATGGAGCAAATATTGTTCCCATTGCTTTAAGGCCCGGACAATGGCGTAGAGTTCCTGCTCGTAAGCTGTCCATTTTTACCGCGTTGGGGATAGTTTCTCGCTGAAAAAGGCTACAGGTTTGTCAGTTTGGGAGAGAACAGCACCAACCCTGATTGCTGAGGCGTCAGTATCAACAGTAAAGGGCTTGTCAAAATCTGGTAGTGCCAAGACGGGGGCCGAACTGATGGAAATTTTGATCTGTTCAAAGGCTTGTTGTTGATGCTCGGACCAAGTGAATACTTTGGATTTGAGGGAATCTGTATTGGGCGCCATGATGAGGCTAAAGTTCTTGATAAACTTACGGTAGAAGTTCACCAAGCCGTGAAAACTCCTGATCTCCATGAAAGTTTGAGGTTCCGTCCATTCGGTGATGGCCTCAATTTTCTTCGGGTCCATTTGCACACCTTCTGCCGAGACAATGAAGCCCAGGAAATATACTTGGGAAATGCATAGTTCACATTTTGGTAGGTTGAGGAACAACCTCTACTGCTTCAACACGTCCAACAGAGCTGTCAAGTGACTCATGTGGTCCTTCCAATTTGTGTTATAAACTAGTATGTCGTCAAAATAGACAATGCAGAATTTCCCCAGAAATGGTTTTAAAATTTCATTCATCATCCTCATGAAGGTCGACGGCGCATTGCACAATCCAAATGGCATGACCTTCCATTCATATAACCCTTGCGGTGTTTTGAATGCCGTCTTCCATTCCTCATCGGGACGAATGAGGATTTGATGGTAACCGCTCCAGAGATCCAACTTAGAGAAAATAGAAGATCCCGATAATTTATCCATCAATTCTTCAATGCGAGGCACCAGAAATCTGTACTTGATCGTTATCTTATTGATTGCGCGACTGTCGACGCACATCCGCCAGCTCCCATCCTTCTTCGGAACGAGTAGGGCCGATACGGCGTAGGGGCTCATACTCGGTTGGATTGACTGTTTCTCAAGCAAATTGTCGATCAATCCTTACAATATTTGCTGCTCCTTAGGATTCAGGCGGTAATGCGGCAGGTTTGGCAAACTGGATCCAGGTGAAAAATCTATATAGTGTTGGATATTCCGCAACGGGGGCAGTTCGGCGGGGAATTCATCCAGTGTTAACTCCTAGTAGTGCTGTAGAAGCTGGTCGATCTCCCTACTGATACATGTCTGCTTGGGACCGGTGTTAGGTTTTGTGATTAGAAGAGCGAACAGGGGAGACGGTTCCTTCCAGCATTGCACCAAATTGTGGCCCGTGACTAGATGAATGGGTGCTTGTTTAGATGAGCTAGCCTTGGAGCTTATGTCGTTAGCACAATGGGGTAGCAGAAGAAGGCGTCTTCCTTTCCAATCAAAAGTGTATATGTTGGCTCGGCAATCGTAGACGACGCCCACGTCAAATTGTCATGGCCTCCCCAAAATAAGATGGCAGACGTCCATGTCTAGGACATCGCAGACCACCTCGCAAACATATTGTTTGCCTATGGAAAAAGTCACTCTGCAAGAGTCAGTGACCGCAATTTCCATTCCCCTTTTGACCCAAGTTATTTTGTAAGGATTTGAATTCTTGGTGGTCTTCAGCTGTAAACTTTGCACGACTGACCGTGAAATTACATTTTCTGTACACCCGCTGTCGACTAGAAGGTCACAAACCTTTCCATTTATGGTGCATCGTGTCCGAAAGAGAGCGTGACGTTGGGACGGTGAGCTCTACCTAGGGGCCAGCAACAATTTCTCTAAAACGCACACCAACGGTTCGCCGTCGTCAGCTACCACATCATCTGTGTCTGGATCTCCCTCTAATTAGGGTTCACAGGGTTCCCCTCTGTCGGATCCCTCAGCAAAGTGAGCTTGATGGCATTGCGGACATTCGTTTGACTTGTGTCCGGGCTGAAAACAATGGAAGCACTTAAGCGTGGAAGGCTTAGCGTAAGGATTTTCTTTACCTGGGGGCCGTAGTTTGCTCGGCTGTTTAGGTTCAACTCCCGGATTGGCAGCAGACGCTGTAGGCGTGGGTAGGAGAGGCGGTTGCGGGGTTCGCACTGTGGGCGGAGTGAATTTACTGGACCCTGCCGTTGGATCCTGCCATTGACGCCGAGCTATAGACCCCTTGAACTTCCTGCTCTGTTGCATTTCAACCTTGAATGTGAAATTTACAGCTTGTGCCATCGACCAAACCGCATTTAGTTCCAATTTATCCTGGATGTTGTCTTTAAGACCGCCAATGTACCGTGCGACCAATTGATTATTGGACTCATTCAAGTTGCTTCGGGCGCTCATCCGATTGAACTCCTCCGTGTATTCGCTGACAGATCTATTCCCCTGCACACAATGCTGATACCGTATGTAAAGTATCTGCTCAAAATCTGTAGGTAGGAATTGGGCCCGGAGCAATTGTTTCATCCGGTTCCAATTGAGAACCCGGCCTTTGCCTTCTCGTTGATGAATCTGTATGACATGTTCCCACCAAGCACTCGCACCACCACGCAGACGACAGGCCACGTATTTTACTTGTCTGTCAGGCTCAATCTCTATGTAATCGAAGAAATTCTCGACTGCCTTCTCCCAGTCGAGATAGTTTTCAATGTGTAAATGGCCATCGAAGAAGGGAACATCCAGTTTAACTTTAAATTCGCCTGGTCTCTGCTGCGGCATTGCAGGCCGGCGGTACCTTTGGATCTCCGGATGGTATCGGTGTGCGCCGTCTTCTTCTTTAGAGTCTACAAGCTCCGTTCCCGGATGCATTACAGTTTCCTCATATGAATCCGACATTTCCTGTTGAAATGCGGGTGGTGGTCTGGGATGTCGACCAGCAATTACTCCTCTTCGCGGCATTGTGCGGTGATTCGGTAGATCATTCCGCGGTGGGGGGAGTTGATGTGGTCTCGCCCGATTGAGATTAAACTTGCGACGAATTTCTATATTCAACTTCTGTACATCCGCGGCCAACGCCTCTAACTGGCTACTGAGGTTGTTTTGGTTTGCCCACAAATTTTCTAAGCTCAGGACCTCGTCGGAGGCTGGTTCCTTGCCGCGCTCAGTCATTCTCTCCTTCCAATCGTTTGGCTCTGATACCAAAATAAGCTGATGCAGCGACGATCATCGATCGGAATGGATGCAGAGGGGGGATCAACGGCTGGAACCTGAAAAGAGCATTAGCAAAAAGAAAAACAAGAGAGGGCGGAAGAACAGGGAAGAAGAGGTAGTAAGGTTTCTGTAGTATTGACTTGTTTTTGTAAAAGCTATCTACATTCCCTTTAGGTTCTTCTATATGTATCCTCCTGTAGCTGTACTAAAAGAGCATAACAACTAAAAAGATATATTAATACTATAATGCAGGAAATAGAAAATAAGGTAGTGGCTAGAGCCAAAAGTTTGTTATAAGGGTAAGTTGTCCAGTAGAACCCCCTCATGCTAAAGTGTGCCGCATCACCTTGATTTGCTTCTGCATGGCGTCCAATGACTACACAAAATAATTTCACTAAATGCTAACATCTCACTATTAGGAGCTAATCTTAAACTCTAAGGAGAGCTCATTTGTGTCAAATAATTTAGGTTGATATCTAATATAAGGGACTTGTAAGCACACATGAACTAGACACTTAAAATACTCACACAAAGGTTCCATTGAATACTTTTTTTTTAATAATAAATTTTTAATAGAAAATCATCATTCATATCATATAAATTATTGAATATACACATATATAAGATTATTAGCCAAAACCTTTTACACAATAAATCAAATACTCAAAATAATTTAATATAATAAAGGCTTAAAGTGTATCACCATTTTATTAAAAATTAAAGATAATTTTATTATAAGTTCAAATGGATCACTCTGTTGTCTTTAATCATTATCAAATTGAGCTAATTCCATAAATTTTATTTATATATTTAATAACTTATATAAAACTATCTATAATATTATATTCAAATAAATAAATAAATAAATCTACAAAACATAATTAAGACAAAATAAAAACATAATGCTGTCAGTTTTCTTTAAATATATATCATTTCAGCATTATTTATGCTAATAAATTAAGAAAATGGTCAACTTGAAAGTTCTTTTTATATTTTTATACATAAATATATTTACTTATTTACATAATAATATAAATAAAAAAATTAAAAGAATGATATATTCAACTATTTCTCCTAATAAATAATTAATTTTTGAAATTTTCATAGTTTGGTTATAGTGGGTCAGTAGAGCTAATATTTTTTATTTTTATTTGATTTTTTTATTTTTATTTAATAAAATTCAATGGCTTTTATTGGACTAAACTAGCCACCTAAGTATGGTGATTCATTTACTATTCATAAATTAAGAAATTTTTTATTTAAATAATAATAAATATTTAATAAAATACCAACAAACTCTGAAGGGATCTTTCTATAAAAAATAAATAAATAATATTTATGAAACACCTCCTCACTTTGGCAAAATTGCTTTATTAAATAGGCTATCACTCTAATTATAATTATGCTCATTTGGTTTCTTATAAATAAAATATATTTTTTAGAAAGTAATAAATTTATTTTCGCTTATTTTGAATGTGAAAATGAAGCCATCACTTACAAAAAAAAAAAAAAGGATTGGAGGATTTGAAATAAATATTAGTGCCTCATTATCTCAAAAAATTAAATAATTAATTTAAATTTTCTAATCATTTTCAATGCAAGCAATCAAATGAGCATCAAAAGCATGATTTTTGAAATGTGAGGGTAAAACTCAAATATTACATATTTATAAAACAAGCATCTAATTATCTTTATTTATAATAATGCCTCCTAAATATGAAAAAATTAAATAAAATCATAACCCATATTTTTTGTTTCATTAAAATTTCAATAAATTATTCGACAATGAAGTTCAATTGAAGAAGTCAATTTAACACTAGCTTGAGCATATATGTTTTTTTTTTTTAATGTTTGAATGATCGTACATCATATGATCCAAGAGAATTAGGTCAGATTAATGATCCAACATAAATTATTTAAAAGATATTCGAACCTGTCTCAAACATGTGTTTCAATCATATTCGAGCAGTATTCGAACCTATGATGCACAGACACGGACACGGCGACACGGATATGACACGACACGGACACGGGACACGTCAGTTATTAAAAATATAGAACACGGACACGGGTTAGACACGGTATTATAGTTTTTATACTTAAAAAATAGTGTATAAAAATTAAATAAGTATAATTTTAAAAATAATTTGAAAATAATAAGTCATTTAACTATAATTTGTGCTTAAAATGATTAGTATTAGGATGCTGAGAGTCAGACGTCGGTGCTGTTTATCAGTCACCGAGAGAGGAGATGAAAATACTTTCACTGCCAAAATGAAATGAAAATGAGAATATTCGATGATTGGGTATTAGGAAATAAGAATTTTAGTTTAAATCCCGCCAAATATAAGAAATTATATTTAAAAAAATTCATAAAATATTTTAGTTTAAATTTTCGTTCGAACATAGAAAAAGGTTTAATTCTGTATGAGTTTTGACCACATCATGCATTTCTTCAACTTAGGGTTATTTGAAATAGTGTAGAATCAATTATTGATGAAAGATTTATTTATGTGAAAAATGACTCTAAAGCTTATTTTGAGACAATATATTTATATACATTATATATAGAATTTTGTTATATTTTGGAGTTACAAGAAATTTTTTATACGACATCATTCAAAGAAAAAAATATATCATTTTTTGTTTAGTTTCATTTAGAAATAAAAAAAAAATTAGTTTATTTCAATATTCATAAATTAATAGCACTAATTATGTTGTTGATAATCTATACAAATGAAATGCTTCACATATTAATAAAGACTTAATGTAAGTAATTTTGGTATAAAGTAAACATTAATAAATGAGAATTACTTCATAGAATGGCACAAACTTATGACATTTTTTTTTAAATTAAAAGTAGTCTTATAGATGAAACTTTTTATTTGCTTAATCTTTATTTGTTGCGTATCGGAACATTTGTGGTCGTTGAGAGATGAAGAACTTATGGTCTTAGTTTTGAACGAATATCAAACATACGTATAAATAAAAGAAAGAGGGGTGCAATAGATATAAGAGACACAAAGATTTTTATGTGAAAATCCTAAGAAGGGAAAAATCATAGGCCCTTGCCTGGCTAAAATGATTCAACTAGTGTTTATTATTGGTTACAAATGATGTTCTTCCTTAGGAGAAGGCGTTGGTTCAATATAGCAAATACACATCATATAAAGTACATTACATGTTTGGAGTTGGAAGAGTTCAATGACATAAGAGTTGTCCTCAAGAGAATGTTGGCATGTTCATTTTGTCGATAGGATCTTAGGTGGTCTTAGGTGGTTAGAGGGATCATAATTGGGCAACAAAGGTTAGAGAGACCGTAGTCGAGCTATGGAGGTCGCAGGTGTAACGCCCAGAATCAAATTTGGAAGAAATTGTCTATTTATTATTTTAAGAATATATCATAGCTTCTATAAATCATCAATATAAACAATAACCAACAAAAGTAACTAAAAACATATATATTACAATTTATTCACCCAAAATATTATTTACACTAGCTAGAAGATCGCTCTACAAAAGAATAAAAAAAATACATATTCAAAATTTAAAGAGAACCTTAGGATTTTTGACAATCTCACTCCAACTAGTCCTGACCCATTCCTTGATATGAAATTATTAAAAATCCACAAAATTAGCTCAAAAGCCAGCAACAATCCTAAACTTATTAAAGTTTTCAATGCAAGAACTAAAGAATTAATATGAGATACTTAGTCTAATACAATCAATAGCAGTCAATATAATTAATTATCAAATATTATCAATAAAATTCAAAGTGATCAATAATAATAGCAGAGAATCATTACAATGAATCTAATAATCAATAATTTATATAAAATTCAATAAGTCAATAAAACAACGATGTAAAAATCATTCATAAATCACTAAAAATATATATATCTTATATATTCATATACATCATATGTTTATATATTATCAATGCATCTAATATTGTCAATGATATTAATGTATTTGTTAATAACATTAGTGCTATCAATATATGATTTAACAAGGTGGGACATCCACCTTTAATGTGGTATTTTCAATATAGTTTATATGAACTGATTCTCAATTGGTTATCAGTCATATCAATTATCACTTATCTAATTAATCAATTATTATTACATGTGATTTCATTAAATCAATAAAGAGTCATCACTCTCTGTCTTCTGGCGTAATAAGTCTTCTGTTATATGATACAACTGGGATAACACCACAAATCATTTTTAAAGAAAAAAATATGTCAGCCCACCCTCATACGTGGGGTATTATATTTTAATAGTCAATCCATTTTATAGTGTTAACAACTAGCCTTTT
The DNA here is from genome assembly GCA_022539455.1 of Dendrobium nobile. Lineage (NCBI taxonomy): Eukaryota > Viridiplantae > Streptophyta > Magnoliopsida > Asparagales > Orchidaceae > Dendrobium > Dendrobium nobile. The sequence continues at coordinate 52,463,523 of CM039718.1, forward strand.
TTGCTTATGCAAATACTACAATCAAAATGCACTAGGAAATAATCAATTATATTAAATATAAGAAAATCTATATAATAATAAAATTTTTAAAAACTAAAATCATATTTGAATTACTTACAACTACTAGAAGAAATCTCTTAGCAAAATTGACAGATGAAAAAGCTCTGAATAACCTTCTAGCTCTCTCTCTCTCTGTTCTCTCTCTTCTCTTCGACAAGGCACATCAACAAAATTCTGATTTTTCATTTATTAAAAAAATCATTAAAAAATCATATTAGAGGTAATCTAATTTTCAGAATGCCAAACAGTAGAGGTAGAGATTTCAACAATTGATGAAAAGTTATATTTGGTATCATGAAGGAGATGTTAGTTTTTCAAACATTTTATATCACCTTTATTTTAAAAAGAGTTCTGTTAATTAATTGTGTATTATTTTTTATTTATAATTTTTGTTCTGTTTAATTTTTTGTTATATAATTTGGAATGATAGCATGATTATTATGGTAATTTTATTATTTTTAAATAAAATTAATATTTATTATGTCATACAGTTTAATCCTATTTTGATCATAGAACCGTGAACTTCTTCTTCCAGTTCGTTGTCCGATTCAGTTTTCACAATATTAGGTTGGAGGGACTGTTGTCAGGTGACAGAGGCTGGAGGGAACGTTGTGAGGCGATGAAGAACAGAGAAATTGTAGTCGAGCAATAGAGGTTAGAGGGACCGTATTCGAGCAACAGAGGTTGAAGGGATTGTTATCGAGCGATAGAGGTCAGAAGGACTATAGTTGGAGAGACTGTTGTCGATGGGCAACTGAGGTCAGTTGGTTCATACTCAGGCAACTGAGGTCGAAGGAACCGTTCTCGATTGACAAAGCTTAGAGAGATCGTAGTTGGTAGGCGACGAAGGTCAAAGAGACCATAGTCGACAGGTACAGAGGTCCGGTGGAGACTGACAATGGCGACCATATGGAGTTCTAATGGTGATAGTTAGGCGAAGATCCAACATCGATGGATGGGCAACGAGGATTTGCCGATGGTGGTGCATGGGTGAACCTGTAAGACTCTTTGAGCTTCAGATCTCTCTTGAGTTTCTAGCTTAGGATCCAAGCCTATTAAAGTCCCCCTCATGTAGAGAGTGTAGATCTATTTATTATATTTTGAGAGTGAGATGCCTCCTAAATATGAAAAAGTTATGGAGCAAATCATGAGTGCTCGGACGACTCTTATTTATCCCTTTAATCACAAATGTTCATTCTGCATTTAAGTGGCTTAATAATGTTAAATTTGAGTGGTCTTGGGCTCATTGGATTTGTCTCATCGAGTTCCTTAATTTGACTATAAACATGTTATATTTGAATACTATTTGTCATCCAATTAATTCTTTGAAGCTGCAAAATATATTTTAGTACCTTGATTTATGTCAATTTGGGCTTGGATTGAACCTATTTTGGTTCCATTGATTTGTCTCATCAAGACGTTCAATTTGACTATAAATTTATTGAAATCAGAATTCATATGATCCCATATTTAATTCCGAAAGTTTCCAACTAGATATGTTTTGAGATTTGTGCTTGATTAAGATGATTTTTGGTGACCTATTATTATTTTTAGGATAAAATAGCAATAATATGCAATAAAATAGTAATTATCTCAATAAATTAAGGCAATTTTTATCGACCAACTGGCCTACAGCCAGATCTCTAATTGAATAATTAAGGCTTCGTTTGGGATGGATTTTTTATTGCTTTCTAAAACGGAGTTTTAGTACCCAAAAAAAAATTGTACTAAGAAAACAGTAAAAAAGCCGTCCCAAACGATGCCTAAATCTCGAAACTTTTCTTCTTTCGGTCATGAATCCAATTTTCACAATTGCCAATAACCGTTAGCAAAATAGAGCTACAAGATGCAACTCTTCTTGATCTATTGGTTGGATGTTTTTACTACCAATTACAAAATCTTCACCCAAAAAAAGAAAAAAAAAAGAGCTGCAAGAACATTTTTATACAACCTGAAAACGACATAAGAAGCATGAGATATCCCAATTATCATCCAAGAACTTAAAGCAAGAGATATGCCTTAAAAATGACATCTTTCAGTAAAGAAAAAATATATATAAATCATACTGGCAACTAAATATAAACAAAGGCTGCCTTTTCCCCTCTTAACAGTTACATAAATATAAACAAAATGCCATTACAGCATTTCTTATAAGCCCAACAAGCCCAGTCAGAGGCAACTTGAAAACCAATGCCCCGAAGCAGAAGAAGCAGAAGATTACTTCAGCAACAAATGCAATGTTATCAGAACAAGAAAGAAGCAGGTTGATCTCTTCCAAATATCAGAAACCAAACTTATTTCAGTTAAATTTCCTTTATCTTATCCATTGAACTCCAGGTTAGATTGTTCCATAGCCTTCCTTGCAATCCCAAGTTTGTGTCCTCTCAATCAAATGATCAACCAAAGTTCTGGAGTGATTGAACTGGAGGGCTGAAAATATCTCATTGTTCCTCAGAAGCTAGAATTTTGAATTCATACTTCTGTTTTTTCTGATAATTATAGTTTCTGGTTAAGTTGATAGAATGTATGTCATCCCTCCAACAACTAGAAATTATCAGACTCGGTTCAGATAAAATGCCCAAGTTGAATTATCATAACACTGATATCATCCATTGAGCCTCGAGAAATCGATAAATTCACAAGCTTTTTGCAAGCAGAAAGAGGAGTTGGCTTCTGTGGATCTACACACAGCGGGCGGGCTATATCCACAGCTTCCTGATTGCTAACCTGAAAGATTGATAAAAAAAATGGTTAGCAAATCGCAATTCTCTCAGCCAATGAAGAACAAAAATTTTAAATACTTGAAATGGCGAAAGGCTTCACCTTTTCCCAAAGTCCATCAGAAGCTAGAATTAAGAATTCACACTCAGGTTCAATCTTGATGACCCTGGTCTCAGGTTCTGGTATAACCCATTGCTTGAGATGAGAATCTCCAATTCCCCTAGAAACAGCTAAGGAACCCTGCAATCTCCAAACACCTCTAGAGCAATCTATGTAACCACCCTGAAGACCAAATCATAAATACAATAAGAGTTTGTATCACTAAAAGCTAAAAGATTTACTGTAATAGAGCTTTAACAAGTAAACAAGATGAAATAATAACATACCAGGCGTTCAATTCTGTCTTTCTCATCCTCTCTTGAAGGCCGGTGGTCAGAAGTGAGAGCCTCAGCGGCGCCAGAGACGCTCATGACGGCGCGGCAGTCACCGGTGTTAGAAACAATAAGATCTCCTTTCCTCACAAAAGCCGTAACACAGCAAGTCCCACCTTTCACTTTCTCCTTTAAGAATTCTGCATCGGTCTTCAAATATCCATTCTTAACCTCTTCCTCAACCCGAATCACCCTTTCTTCTCCTTCTCCACTCATCACCTCCTCCAGTATACGCTTCCCAATGTTCTCCGAAGCAAATTGGGATGCCTTCGAACCGCCATGACCATCAAATACGCCAAAGAACGCCTGCAAATACAAAAACCCATTAATCGATCTAAAAAGTTAAAAAAATTCCTTTTTTTTTGTTTTCGAAAATTGATTAAAAGTCAGTTACCATTTGGGAATCTCCTTGGAGATCAACGGATGCGCTATGACGATCCTCCATCTCCACCCTCTTCCTTCCTCTCTTGCAATAAACCGAATATCGCGCACACTCCTCCTCCACTTCCCGTCGGCCATCCGATGCCAGCGGCGGCTCGATAGCTTCCAATCCCATATTCGGAATATCGATACGAGCAGGCCTCTTCCTCTTCAAAAGAGGAACAGAACGCGAAAGGTTCGAGGTCGCCGCCGGCGAGAAATGGTTCTGGGTGAGCCCGACGGCTAGGGTTTCCGGCGACGTCATACAGGTGAGAGGTATTCTCTGCGGTGAGAATACCGGCGAGCCGCTAACCGCTACCGAGCAAGACATCTTTCCCTCTCTTCCAACGTTTTTTCTTCTAGTCAGCTTCAACGCTTACTCTTTTATACAAAACTGGATTGTTTCCAATGTTCCTCGGAACTACTTTATAAAGAATTACCATTACAATTAACTCTAATTTTACTTTAACAAATCAAATAAAACAAAATTTTATTCTAATGCATTTTATTTAATTATTCATTTATTAATTATATCTAGATAAGAAATTCTTAATTATAATTTAATTTTTTAAGTAATTCATATACAATTCATTAATTTAATTTCCAAAATACAAATAAAATATTTCTCTGTAGGCTATGATAACTAATTTATGCATAGGGAGCAGCACAACGCAAGGGTCAAAAGCGATGGAAGTGGTGCAGTTTTCCTAGTCAACAAACAGGACGGCCGGAATAGAAATCCGCTACATAAACACAACACGAAACAGCGTCATCATCGCGTTGTTGTTCTCGGACGTGGATCCTTAACGAGCACGTTGTGATGATTGAATGGTGAACTTCACTGTATGCTGTTTTGTAGTATGAGTCAAAGTGTTAATTTTAAGTGCTGGACGGCCTGATGAAACGAAGGGTCAAATAATAAAATAGAAACGCCTTAAAATGCCACGTAGCAGAAAGACACGTGGATGGTGGTGGGTTAGTGGGTGAACTTTCTGGTGAAAATTGCGGTTTTGTATTTACGATTATTATATGACCATTGACTGAATAGCCGAAAAAAAGAAACATAAAAGAAAAAGAGCAGAGATTGAACGTTTAGAACTTTAGATTCAAAGAATAAAAATTATGCTCCAAATGTGGAAAATCATCATATTTTACTATTTTAGTCAAATAAAATTCAAAATTTGTTTACTTTAATTTGGCATAAATTAATTTGACGAATTATACACGTGTTATACGCACTTATATTTAAGCGAACACATACGCAAAAATAGATTTAGGCTTCGTTTGGGATGGCTTTTTTATTGATTTCTAAAACGGAGTTTTAGTTAAAAAATAAAAAAATTTGTACTAAAACTCCGTTTTAGAAAGTAGTAAAAAAGCTGTCCCAAACGAAGCCTTAATAGTAACTTCAAAAAAAAAAAAAAACATTAGTTAATATTTTTGAATTTAATTAGAATTAAAATTTAAGTATTTTTTTATTTAAATATTATGGATGGAACTTTACTCAAATGCATTTTATTCATCTACATATTATTGTTTTATGTTTATGGATCATTTAGACTTAACTTGTTTGGTTAGATTAGCCTAATCAACATAACTGAGGCTTCGTTTGCGATAGCTTTCTTACTGCTTCTTAAAGCAGCTTTTTAAAATAAAAAATTTGATTTTTAAACTAGAAAGCTTCCTTAAAAGTAATAAAAAAGCCGTCCCAAATGAAGCCTCAATCATGTGTTATACTAGACCTAATTTAGGCTTTACTTGGGATGACTTTTTTACTGTTTCTTAAAGCAGCTTTCTAGTACCAAAATTAATTTCTTTGTACTTAAAAGCTTATTTAAATTTTTTGTACTAAAAAATTGCTTTAAAAAATTGTAAGAAAGCCATCCCAAATGAAGCCTTCGCTTCTCTCTCTTGATCATATTAATAGTTTTCTATCACATTGATTATTGCTATCATTAGTACATACACTAGGTGCGCATTGAGTTGTCTCGGTCCATAACACACAATGAGTGGAATATTTAAATTACAAATCTTCTATGTGAAATCGTGCAATTGAATTTTTCTTGAATGAAATTTCATCCACATAAATTTTCCTATATATATGGACCTCATTTTAAGAAATGAAATATACCATTGCATTTTGAAGATTCAACACAACTTTGTTAGGATTTAACGGAGACAAAAATATCAAATCGATCGTCTCCGAAAGACATGCTAAATCATCGAGAAGGATTTTCTGAAGCGTACCTGAATCCATTGAAATGCGGAATCAATGTCTTTCGATCTTCCACGTTTAGAGCGGCGTTCTCCAAGAGAGCGAGAGACCCCTTTTTTTTTCACTCAAGATGGGAAATGAGGGAAATGAGAATTTAACCGCTTAAACTGGGGACCATGACCCTTATATACTTTAAGTGTAAATATTTTATTTCAGCCCATCATTAAAATAAAATAAATACCCAGCCTCTACACAAATTTAATTCCATACAAAATTTAAATGAGATGCCACATAAGCCAAATAATAATTTAATACTTAAATAGATCACGAATTTAATTGGCTTAATTTTAGATAGCTTATAATGTATAAAACTTTATTTATATGTATAATAATATGTGTCCACTTATAGAAATTTCCCAACAAACTTCCCTCTATTTTTCATACCTATCACACCACGCTCTAGAAAGTTTGCAATGCGACAACTAGAAAGTTTCTAAGACCTTAGCGAATACTCTCAATTTTCCTACTGTAGTTCATCCCCGCTTCTACAAAATTGGATTGACCATAAAGAGAACTAACACTCAAGTTAAAAAGATACATAATATATTGTTCTTAATCTCTACGGTGTATTTTGATGATATTTTAATATATAATAAGACAAATTTATAGTATTTTACAAATTTGATGTAAATTGAAAAGTATTTGGAACAAAATAAAACACTTATTAACTTGAAGAACGGTGATTCCCTCATCGATCAATTGTTATTTTTAGATTTTATTATCAATGATGATGGCATTCATGTAGATGAACCAAAAATCAACACACATAAGAGTTGTCTTCCCATTAATTTTTTTAGTGAAAATATAAATGACACTAGGCATAAATGAACAGCATATGAACAAAAATTGTATGTCATTGTAGGAGTTTTACAATAGTGGGGGCATTATCATATACAAAAGAATTTTATTTTATATAATTATTATTAAGCCTTCAAATATATGAACTCTCAAGAGAGTCTAATCTCATATACATGTTAGATCAATTATCTTCCTTAAGGAGTTCATCTTTCTGTTCAAGCACTGAGCGGAACGATCAAATCAAACAATAGATGCTCTAAACCGATGAGCTAATCTATTTGTCGCCATGTAGGCCGAATTAGTGGGATTCGAAGCTCTCATAAATTTATATGTTAATGATGCAAATGCCAATGACATATGGAGCATATATATTCAACATAGTAATACAAATATAGTGTAAAATGTGGGATTTGTCAATGGATCAATGAAAAAGATCAAATATAAGCTAATATACTCCATTTTCTATTTTAACTATCTTGGAAAACATCATGGTATTTATTCAGGGGCTGCCAATGAATCAATGAATAAAGGATTATGTGTTTATTGCATATGCTGTTTACATATTACAATTATGTCAACTTTGCTGATTTATTTTTTTGGAGATCTTTGGGCTATATGGAATACCCAAATTCCTCGCGTTTAATCATGATATAAAGTTTGTTTGGGATAGTTTTTTTACTTATTTGCATTCATAATTTTTATTTGGTCACTGTTTTTTTGTTGTTTCAATAATTTTTTGTGCCATAAAGCTGCTTTCTACAACAACTTTTTAAAAAATATTTTTTCCTCCACAACAGCTTTACAATCACCTTTATAAAAAGCTATAGCTGGCCCAAATAAATCCTAAGTTTGTGAGTCATTATGGAGAAAGAAATTTGATACTACCTTGATGCTTAGTAGTGCATAGCAACCATAAACGGACAAGTAATTGAAGTCAAAAACCTCACCCGAGCTCCATAAATAATGCATCGTTGATGTCGGGCCAAAATTGTGAGAAATTATTACATGCAAATTCCTGACGTAATTTTTCGTTCGGGCTCCGCACATGATGTTTTTTTTACAAAATCGTAGGATCAAGCACTTGTTACAGTAGAATATACCTTTAGTATAGTCAATTGATGACACCAAAATACCAAAATCTGTAGTTGATCTACTATTACTGTAGCTATTATAAGTAAACAAAAATGTTGAACACATAGGAGCTAAAAATTTGACACCTTCACTAGGAAGTGAGGCAAAAACTTGAAGAAGCTAATGGAAAATACAAACTAGCCGTTGACAAGCACTGCCGCAAAAAATTCTTCAGAGTGATCTTATCATGATTCATTTCAACAAACACTGATACCCATCTACCAATTACTACAAACTACAAGCTAAAAAAATTTGTCCATCCCAATTGAGAAGATGCTTGGCAATGATGCTTCCATCATGGACTTGCTTTACCATTTGAAAATCTCCAAGACTCTCATTGTGAGAGACATCTTTGAATTTCATCCTCCGATGAAGCCACTGAAGTCAGAGTAGAGTTCTTCAGAATGCCAAGAGGATTGATGCAGTGCCTATGGCACAACCACCACCACCGGGAGACATCAAATATTTAAATGTAATTACTCATTGTTTAATTTTTTAGAATAATTAAATATAATAATTATGTGAGATGTCGCAGTAATTATTTAAGTATATATATTTAATTATATAAACCATTAAGTGGTCCATATATTTGAATTATTGAAATTTAATTATTTATATGAAATTCTATTGGTCAAGAAGAGATAATTTGATCTATCGTTTATGGACCGTTTGATCAAATAACTCCTATGAGCAGTTATTATAACTAATCTGTAGGAAATAACTACCAGTTCTCTCTATCTCTCTACTATGAGAGTTAGTTTGTTCCATAGAGAATTAACTCATGAAAGAAGAAAGTGAAAGGGAAAAGGGAGAGAAATCGTAGTTCGGAATTCAACATGAATCAAGGTATGTTATCTTCAGATTAAAAGTTTGTGAAAATCATCTTGTTTAAGATCTTGTTGATTTAAGATTTATCTATATTCATGTTTTTGTTTCGATTTATTTTACATAATTTATGATGCGAGTTCTTGCAAGAGTTAGAAAACTCATAATGCATGTTACGAGTTCTTGTAAGAAAGTGAGAACTTTAATCTTATATGAATAAAGTTCTTGTAAGAATTTGAGAACTCTTCTTACATAATTTCCTGAATTTTCCTATCACTGCATCATCCATTCGAGATTATAATTCTAATTTTCTTCTAGAATGCGCTTTTATTCAAAATGGGGAACCAGTAGTTGTCCTTGATAACAAAACAATAATGGTTAGTGTTCCAGCGAATAATGATCATGCATTATGTGTTAAATAGGTTACCGTTGGTGAATTCTAGTCATGTAACTATATTAGTAAACATATTTGTCGTTAACTCTAACTCTCTCATGAATTTGAATCAAAACATAACATGACAGTTCATTTGCTTTTGTCTTACAAATATGCATACAGAATTTGGTTCCATGTGTCAGGAACTCCTGGTAAGCACCAGTGAATGCAATCAAAATATTTGTGTGAATTAACCTTCTTTTCTGTAATTGCTTTTCCCTGTGGCTTAGCATAAACTGATACATGTCCATCCTTTCTATATTGAGATAGCTGTGTTATATTGATGAATGTTACAGGTACTTTCATCCTCCCAACTATGCTCGAAACCACCTTCATCATCCTTTTATCAGCCCCACTTCCCCAATATCCTCGCCGTGCGACCGGTCTCCTTTCGCCATAGCAGTAAGTCCCATTCTTGCGATTCCAATCTGCACTCCTGCATTTTCAGAAGAATGTGCTATGTTTGAGTCCAAGGCTTCGTTTGGGATGTCTTTCTTACTGCTGTTTAAAGCAGCTTTCTAGTATAAAAATTAAAATTTTTATACTAAAAAGCTGCTTTAAGAAGCATCAAGAAAGCCGTCCCAAACGAAGCCTAAGTCGTGAAATACTAAGAACCGTGTGTTGACATACTCTGTATGAATGAATTAATAACTTGACAAATTGAAAGAAAGAAGGAATTACTTCATGTGTGAGGGGGATGCTGTACTGAAAAAAATCTTTGTACTGCTCTTGTTCAGACTGGAATCAATCCAATTTGCCCATGTCTTGATTGCCATTCTGTAAACAAGAAGAGCTTCCAGTTCTTCATAACCTTCCTCTCCATTTGCAAATGATCCCCACCTGAAAGATAGATCATTCTATTTCAATAACTTGCTCAATATATCATTAAAAATTTAAACTTCGAGACTTACAGAGACTTCATCCTGTGACCATTCATCCACCAAATATAACTATTGAATACTATGATATCAACCCCAATCCAATACTTAGCATGCTTTGAGATTGAATCCACTCTTAATATTCTGTCTCTGGAGTTTGAGATGATATTTTCATCAGAATTGGACTGAACAAGGAAAGGTGCCCAATAGAACTCAAGTGAGGCATTGTAATCCTGAAATTGCACAAAACAGGAAGAACTTTCATATTGGTAATGTCTTGATTAGTTGCAGAGAAAAATAACTACAGATCTGGACTACCTCAGCTTTGAATACCGACAGAGATGGATCGAGCTTCATCGATTTCTTATCAGATGGAATAACATACTCCACCATGCATACAAGTGACTGCCATTGTTGTCTTTGCAGTGAATCTCCAGCAAACATGAGCCTCTTTCCTCTCAGTTTCTCAAGAAGATCTGTAGGATCAAACCTGCAACAAAATGCAGATATCATGAGCTCCTGTGTAGGACTATGAAAAAAGTTTGTTATTTGTGTTTGATCGTATTTGGCTCAATCTATAATTAGCTCTAGTTTAGTTAATTTTTATTAACTTGTATAATTAATGAGTTAAGAACTTACAAGGCCTTAGTCGATTTTGTTCGGCTCAATAATATATAATTGTGTATGGCTATATATACACATACATGTGCATGTATGTTCCATAATTTATGTATGACTTATATGTTGTGAATAGCTCTTGTTAGATTTGTCTCGGGCTTAGCTGGGTTGGTGGGCGAGCATGGTTGGAAACCCCCAACCCAAGTTCAAATCCCCTCTCATTCTGCGCGACCTCTTAAGTGGGGAGAAAATAACTGCAGGTCCTGCACCTGTGTGGTTGATTGCTGGTAGGCTCGACGAGGGATTAATTATGTCGCCAAGCGCCTCCTAAGGAAGTGGCAACGATAAACACCCCCATTCAAAAAAAAAGTACGAGCCGAACAAAAATAGAAAAATTTGGCTTGTTTGCTTAAAGAGCCAAGCCGAAAACCACTTGAGCTCGCTCAAATTCAGCTCTTTTACACCCTTACTTATGTGTTCTTATTTTTAATGGTGAATTGAGTAAAATTACAATAACCTTGGTAAAATGCAATCATCAGGTTTCCACTCCCAGTACAAGTATTCACTATCCTGCCTTCCATTCTTCAAGCATGCTACTTGATTATCCAAGTATGGACAGCTCTCATCAGTATAAAATGGCTTTGCTGAAGCATTGAAAACCCAATTTCCCTCTTCAATTCTGCACTCATTAGGATCAAAATTTATCTTATCTTCATCGATGAAATCATCTTCTGCCACAGTATTTTGCTTCTCCTTATCCTCTGATGATCAGAAAAAAAAAAAATATAAAAAAAAACTTATCGGATGTGTATGTAATGGTGCAAAATATAGAGAAGTAATGGCTACCTGCAGACTTTTTACTGGAATTAGAGATTGTGTGTTTCCTAGAGCAGGATTTGAGCTTAAAGCCAGTGATTGGACTGAGATCCTCAGTAAATATTAGAACTGCAAACACCACTGCGCAAATGATGATGGCCATGACTGAGAGTGGAAGCTTTCCCATTGGAATCTTCATTGTGTTACTGATGAAAAAAATTTCAGGAAAAAGATAAACTTTAGTTCTTAAAGAATTGTTCTTTGGTTATTGAGTAGGAGTGAAGTTAAAGCAAAATAGACTGCTCTCCCAATTGCTGCTCATTGCTTTCAAAATAAATCTTCTAATTTAGGTTGAAAATGATGTTTCTCCCACTCCTGAAACTTTTCTATATCATATTCTTTGTGGAAAATTGTTTGAGAATGTTTTAATTTTTATTATTGATGAAATTAATATTTTTTAATGTTTTAGATTTGATGATTATCTAAAATAGGTAGCACTAACATTTTATGTAATTTACAAATTGACCTTTTTTGGCATATGAAAGTGATTTTTCCGCTATTAATCTATCATTTGTGAGCAACCAACTATTCGGAAAGACGAGTTCAAATCAAGTTGGCTTGGTTTAAGCTAAGTCGACCCGGTTCAAATCAACTTATTGGTAACTCAAGAGAAACTTATCAAGTCAATAAATAAACTCGTGCCAAGTGGGCGGACACAACTTATGAAGTCGACCCTAATGACTCGATATAAATCGTAGGAATGAAGCTGAGGGGATGCAAATTTTTATAATCAAGCTTATTCTAATAAAATCTTAGGAATTTTCACTCTGGAATTCTATCTTTCTCTCTATTTTTCAAAACCTTTTGTGCACATATAAACTTATTTCTAATATATATACAACCAAAGCTTATATATTCTTAATTAAGCTTAGATAATATTTAAAATTTAAACATTCTTACTAATCATAAGAATTCATGAAGTTTTAGTTTACTGCAAATGTTATGAAAATTAATCATAATTGATGCATGTTCGAAAATAGGGTTGATTGGACATGAATCTTGATGTGTATATGAATTAGAAACTTTCGTGATCAAATTAGGATCATTTGAACTCTGATTTCAACAAACATATTGTCAAATTGAATGATTTGACGAGAAAAACCCATTGACACAAAGAATGATCCGTGTTCGTTGAGGCCGGATAAAGAACCTGAAACATAATTAAAATTTTCTCAGACATTTACAATAAAAGAATAATATATGATATTGGGAATCACTACGGGTCATCCGATGGAGTGTTTGAGATTTTGAAAATATTTATAGAGCATGTACTCTTAAATACTATAAATATACACCCACCTATGCATGAAGGGAATCTTAGCTTGAGATACAAGAGAGTTCAAAGACTTGAAGAATCGTTGACTACCACTAGACTATCGCATAGCCACCACTGTCGAACCATAGCATGATATCTACCATAGGACTATCACTTGACCACAATCATCAGACCACCACAATTATTGTCACAAGACCATCATTCCTCGACCTCCACCATAGGATTGCCACCATCGACCATCTCCGTCAAACTATTGTTGCTCGACCTCTACCATGAAACTGTCATTATTCAACCTTCGTAGCATACACCATCACTCTATCATCTGTATTAGACTGCTATAACCTGTCGTTTTCCATTGGAGTACTGATGCTTGATCCCAGTGATCGAATTGTCACTACCTTATCACTGTCATCACACTATTGATGTCAGACCACCAACATATCATCATTATCCAACCACTATTTTTAGATCACCAATGTTGGACCATCATTATCTAATCGTTGTCGTCAAACCACTACTTTCCGACCACCATCTTTTAACCTTCACACTTTGACTATCATCTCTCGATTAAGGTTCTCTAATCACGATCCCTCAACTATGGCCCTTGACCACCATCGCTCAACTATGGCCCTCTAATCACTCTCGAGTCTCACCTGATTACGATTATTCAACCACTATCGCTTGATTATAATCATTCGATCACCAGTGCTCAACTATAGTTCTCAAATCATCATCATTCGACTACGATCTTCTAACCACCATTACTTGACAATGATTTTTCTACCACCATTTTTTGTTATGATCTTCCAATCACTGCAGCCAGACATCAATACTCCAATCACCATCATTGACTATGAACTTTAGATCATCATTGTCCAACTAAGATTTATCTTGATTTTTTTCCCCCCGATTTCCCCTTCTCAAAGGAGAATGACCAAGCTGATAACAAATTATCTTTTAAAGACAACTCACATGCCACTGAACTCTTTCAACTTTCATAGAATTCGTTCTATACAATCTTTCCTTATTATATTATATCAGCGCCATTTCTAATTGCGCGAAGAGCATAATTTAGAGTCAATGATCAATATTAGTAGAATTATTTCAACTGCATCATGACTTCTTAATTTTTTCATTTTTCTACATTCAAATTCTTATGTGAATTATGAATCTTCGTATGATGCTCACACATTAATTTCTTTTTCTCCCATTGCAAATTTTTTTGAAAAGTACCAAATAATAATAATAATAATAAACATATACGCACGCACACGTTTAGCTTAAGAATTCTCTAAGGTTATATCATTAAGGAAATATATTAATATTTTGATCTAACTTAGCCCGAATGGGTCAACAGTGGCTCATACTTATATTTATTATTTTGCCACTATGATCTATGTGGTCAAATCTAATCAAGCCGTAGAAAATACTTCTCATCATAATTGCAAGGCTTTAATTACTCTTTTTTTAATACTTCTGAACTATTATAAACGTAAATGCTGCTTCTTTTTTTCAACATTACTATGTCTGTGATTTTAATAATATATTATTTTTTATAATTTTATTCTAAACATGATGCTTTTATTATGATAAAAATTTTAATTTATTGCAAAATTGACAAACATTGCCTAAAATTCTTATAAATTTATATATACGATATCTAAAATTTTATATTTACTAATATAACATTGTAATATTGAAATTACATAAAAAATATCATTTGTACTAACTTATTTAAGATAAAATACACATTTTCATATAAATAGTTTGTTGCAATTCGAAGCCTGTCTGTATGTTTTGATGATTTCAACATTATTAGTGTTTTATTTACTTATTAATACATCACATTTTGGATATTTGTTTTTTGTGCTTCTAAGTATTTCAAGTACAATATATATCGAGCAATGACTAAAGAATCAGCTCAAGATAGTGTAGTGTCAATATAAAAGTTAGTCTGTATGTTTGCTTAGCGACTATGCACACACACACAAGAGAGATTAAAACTGCATATTTTAATTTTTAATAACTCGCATTGTATGATATGTTCAAACATAAATTAATTAAAATATTTAATTAAATGAGATTAGTTAAAAATTTAGTATAATTAATCATCTTGTATGACCATCACATCGTATAGGACGATCAACTATTTTAAGAAACACAACCATCAAATCTTGGTTACATAAATTATACAAATTTGAACTTGAAATGTAAACTAATTATATTGTACAAACTTATTCGTACTATATGATCTTTAATTAAGTTGTCAAATTTAATCCCGAGGATTAATGAATCGAATCAAATTAATCTTCATTTAGGATTAGATCATCGTTCGTACTGGACGATCAGCAGAGACCTCTCCAGGACGATCTTGGATTATTCTGGACGATCTATTATTCGATTCAACTAATCGTACCGGATGAATCGAGCATCGTACATTACTTGAAATTTAGGATTTTTGGAAGCTCACTTTATAAACTCTTTTGTGGCTTGTGAAAAAAGTTTTTTGGACAGTTAAGTGACGCTTTCTTTTTGTATGAGAGCTTGGAGAGAGTCCACATTCAGAAGGGAGAGAGAAAGTGAGGTTGAGAAAGTAAGAAGAGCCTTGAGGGAGTCAAGGGAGTATGAGGGGGTTCACCCAATTGCTTCGGCTGGTCTACACCTTGGGTCCTCCTTATATTTTTGGTACAGCTTTTGGAGAGGAGCTCTGGGAAAAAGTATATTTGGGGCCAAAGACTTGCTAGCTGAAGAGGCTAGGGATAGCATATTCATCGACTTAGAGGTAAAAGGAGGGACGAAACCTTCATTAGGCTGAGGAGAGATCTGCATCTCCGTCGGGCTGAGGAAGTGAAAGTAGGGACAACATCTCCACCATACCATGGAGACTAGAGGAGAGAGATTCTTCTGGTGTGAAGAGTTTATAAGGGTGATTTTTCACTTGGTCAAGAGAATGGATTTTTCGCCCAGCTGTGTGCTAAAAGACATATGTTTAGTGCAATTTTCAAAGAGGATGAACTTTAGGGAGTGGATGTAGGTCAATTTAATCGAATTACTATAAACATCGATTTGCATTTTCTTATTTTTCCTGTCATTTAATTGAAAGTTATTTAATTTTGATTAGATGTGTGAAAGAGGATTTTGGTGATTTTTTTTTATTGATCTTCGTTTTGAAAATTAGTAAAGAAAAGAAAAAAAAAACTTATTATTTCTTTTCCAAAAATTAAAAAAAAAATTGTGTTTGCTTTTAGTTTTGTTTTGGGTTCTTTTATTTAATCCCTTCCGCCTATTTTAAGATAAAATTTATATATTAAATGATTGAAGGACCGTAGTTAAACTATGGTGGTCGGAAGGGTCATAATCGGACAATTAAAATTAAAGAATATAGTTAAGAAATGATGATCAAGAGGATATTTATAATTAAGCAATGATAGCCTGAAGATCATAATCGGGTGATAAAAATTGAATTATCATAATCAGGTGTCTCACCTCGCAGCAACTGCTACCATCACCGAATAAATCAACTTATTGATGTTTAATAAAAACAAAAATAACTTTTTTTAAAGATAATTTCCTTTTCATTGTTGATGTTAAATTGCTTAAAAATATCAACCATTATTTTAAATTATATTTAAAAAAATAATTTTTATATTCTATTTTTAATTTTTTATTGAACAACTTACATTTAAAAATAATATTACTAAGTAACATAGATTTTTTTAATACAATAATATTCAATCAAATACAAAATATTTACAAATAACATTGACTTTCAATAATATTAATATCATATTTCCACCCCCAAAAATTATTTATTTTACATAATCTCATTTAGTGGCTCTCACGATCAAATCAGTCAACTCTTTTCCTTCTCCAACCCTCAAACTTATATATAATTACTAAAAAGCCTATAAAAGCCTTCTTCAGTCAGGCCACCCACGCCTTAAACCAGAGCTAAATAATTACTTAAAACAATGAGGCCAATCTCTCTCCTCTTCCACGGCCTTCGTCTCCGCCACCTCCTCCTCCTCCTCCTCCTCGTCGCCGGCGTCTTCACCTCCTCCGGCATCACTGGCGGTGCTGATCCTGCCCTCGGTAATCATAGCCGTCCATTTAGTGACAGAAATCATAAATAAGTTTTTAGTATTTGGATAGAAAAGGAATTTCTCATAGAAATACTTGTCACGAATTATCATGCATTTTATATGTCTAGTGTTGTCAATATTACCGCCGACACGAAAACTTGACTGATACGAAAATTTTATTCGGGTCTATTCGTGTAAAATGTGGTTCTAGTGGGTTAGTTGACAGGCTTGTTTAGGGTAGTTGCACCTGTTTGAAAAATACTACTTGCAGTCAACGTGGGAGTTGGTATTATATTTTTGAAAGATTTAAATACATATTGCAAAGTTTTATATTCATAGATATTTAATATCTATATATTTATATTTATTTATATATTATTTTAATATTTATATCACATCAAAATATATTTTATATGCATGAAAATATGTATTTATATTATTGACATTGTTGATGTGATTTAGCACCTGTTTAGGATAACTTTCTAATTACTTTGTTTTTACATCATAATCCTATTTTTATTTGGGTATTATTTTCTTATCATTAATTTTTCGCAATTTTTCATATGTTTTTGTAATAGAAAATTATTTTTTACAACATGTGTAATAGTCATAAGAAAACTATTATTCGGCTTTTTCGAAAAATAATTTATTTATATTATCCATAGCAACTTTGGAAAAGAGTTGCTTCCTTCATAACAAATTTACAACCATCTTCACTAAAAGTTATAATCTCCTCCCAAAAAAAATTGTTAAATATTTGAGTATTATATAAATAATTAAAAAATAATTGTTAGATATGTCAATACGTAAGAATTATATGGTATATATGTAAATCATCCATACTAAAAAAAAATTGTAAATTTCTTACATCTAACACACTTTAATAGATCCAACTGTAAACAATATTTGTTCATCAAATAATTTTTGAAAAATTATAAGATAAATAGCCAAATAAAATTAGAATTATTATTTAGAAAGCAAAACACTGATAAAGGTGTCTCAAACGAGAGATTATTTTTTGTGGCGTCCAAACGTGTCTGGAGGTCAATTCCGGCGCGCCACATTATCTAATACACTGTCATGCATTAAATGATGTGGCATGTCCGAATTAGCCCCCGGACGCATCCTGACACCGCACCTGATAATTTTTCGTCTCGAAGAGACCCTAAGTGCTGAAAAAATCGTGACAAGTTCGAATCATGTCAATGTTTTGTGACAAATTTGTTTGGGACAACTACAATGCTTTTTAAATACTTATGAAATTGCTGTGGATAAAGTAACTTCACTACTATGATGGCATAAAATAGCTTTTCTAATTTCTAAAAAAATAATAAGAAAGATACAAAAAAATAATAATCAAACAATATAATAATTACTATCAGAAAGTTGTCCCAAACAAGCCCTTAATGCTGATTATACTATCCAAGATTATTTAGAACCAACTCATGAACCTGAGTTATCACCCATAAGTACGTCTCTATCATTAGTTATTTACATTTAAAAGAAATTTAGATTTTAAAATTAAAAAAATAATTATTATTATTAACTTTTTTCTCTATGAATTTATGCAAGAAACTTTTATAGGATTTTTATCCTCCATTTGCGAGATAAATATTAATATTTGATGGAAGACATGGCTTTTGCTTAATGGTACAGAAGAAGAAGAGGGGAGGTCGCTTGCGGTGAAGACAGACGACTATCGTGGGCCTCAGGCAAACCGCGGCCACGACCCACCGGCAGGTAGTGGAGGAGGAAAGAAGACGCCGGCGAAGAGCCCTGCGAAGCCGCGGCGGCGGATGTGATACGATATGATCGGGAGTTGGTGACCGTCTGATGGAACCTGAGATCCTTGTGTTCATACTATTTCCTCTTTTGTTTTGTTTTTTCTTCTTAGTAAGTATATAATTTTCTTATGATTGATTGCCAAAGACTGTTCATATAAATAATATTAATATTTTTACTAGAAAGTGTACTTTCTAGAATAGCTTTCAAAAATCACATTATATATAATAGTTTTACAAAATACTCAAGAAGTTGTCCCAAATATGAACTTTTATTACGTCCGGTGTAAGGACGTGGAACGTCCGGTTCAAGGCAAAATCCCGTAAAAAAACTCGGTATTTGCTCGGTACAACTAAGTATTATTTGATAATAACGAGGAATACCGCTCTCTGAAGACCAATACCGAGTTATACCGAGAAATACCGAGTTGTACCAAGCTTTTTCTAGGAAAAACTCGGTACAACTATTATATAACTTGGTATTGCTCGATATAGCTCAGTATAACTCGGTATTGGGTCTTCAAATGATGGTATTCCTCGTTATTGTTTGGTATTACTTGGTATTTGTTCGGTACAACTCGTTTTTTGGCGGAATTTTGCCTCCGACCAAACGTTCCTCTACGTCCGGTCAGAGGACGTAATAATTGTTTCCCAAATAAAGCCTAAGAGACTCTTTGATAACACCCAGAATTTGATTTAAGTAGAATTTCATAAAGCCTGTAAATCTGAATTTCGAAAATCCTAAGGGGTCTAAATCCTGAAAATTGTTTGATAACGTTTATGATAAATCCTATTAAATCCCATGTGAGTATTTAACTATATAGCTAATATAATTCATAAATCCGGCAAAAAACGGGATTTCGAAAATCCGAGAATTAGCATGAAAAGGCAGAATTTTTGTCTACAACAGCTTTCATTTTCCGTGAGATTTAGTTTTGCATTTTAGGCCGTTTGACTAAGATTTTGCTCAAATCCGCCTCAAATCCGGCCTAAATCCTGCCACCAAACAGCCCCCAAGATTCGACTTGTTAAGTTAAACTCATCAGATTCTTGCTTACTTGAAGCACAGCATAGGGATTTGCAATCACTTTATCAAAGAAAAAAAAAGCACAAAACAGAATTTGATCTGTATTTTATGGTGTTATTTTTATTCTGTAAGCAGATATCTGTAATAAACAATTATCATAATATTACATAACATGAAAAGCTTAGAAATTTGATGAACATGATTTGAGCACTAAGCCGCTTCCTTTCAAAAGCTCCAAATTGAAATTAAAGGCGGCTTACTTTACCCAACACAGCAGGCTTAAAACTTGCAATACCAGTAATTTCTCTTCCAGTCACCAAGCTATTGATTTCATAAGTTCCTTCATAAGAGAATATTGGCTCCAGATCACAGAAAGCCTGACATTAATGCACAAATAACATGAAAAGTAGATTCAGAAAAGTAGAAATCATAAGAGAGAGTTTGCAAAATTGTTCTCCTATGATGAAAAATGAAGTTCAATGGAAGAAAAATGAGAGGGCAGTGGTGGAAACCAGGATGAGCCTTACTGGCCCTGAAATCATATCTAGCTCTAGCACTGGCATCAAATATGCATAATTTTATTAATGTGCAATTACTACAAGTATGGTTGAAGTGGAGGAATGCATTGGGCTTGTTGTGTGATAGAAAAGTCTCTCACAAACTTAAGGGAAAATTCTATAAGATGGTGGTGAGACGTGCAATGCTTTATGGCGCTGAATGTTGGCTATTAAAAGAGAAGAATAATACTAAGTTAAGTGTTGCAGAGATGAGGAAGCTCAGGTGGATGAGTGGCTTTACCCTTACATATAGGATACAAAAAGAGCATGCATGTGAAAAGGTTTGAGTAGCGCCAGTGGAAGATAAGATTAGAGAGAGTCGCCTTAGATGGTTCGGTCACATAAAACGGCGGCCTTCCCATGACCCAGTTAGGAAAGTAAAGGTATTAGATTTGACTTATGTTAAGAAAGGTAGAGGTAGTAGACCTAAAAAGACTTGGTTAGAAAATATTAGAAATGAACTTTCTTTATTAGATTTAAACGCGAATTTGACTTTTAACATGACACAATGGCGAAAAAGGTTTCATGTAGCCGACCCCATGTAGTGAGACAAAGGCTTAATGTTTTTGTTGTTGTCGTTGTTGCAATTACTACAAGTAATCACATAAAATTCCATGATAAGCTTGTCAATCATTTGACATGCTAACTCAAAGATCTCTTACTGTGGTGAAAAAACAATCAAGAAAAGCTAACCTTTGCCACTAAAAAGTCAGCCAATATACCATTTCCACCAAGCAATTCTCTACCAAGAGAAACTGTTTCCCTAGCCGTTTTGGAGGTCCATGCCTGAGGAATTGAACAATTATCTTCAGTCTTGCATATCAGTATAAAATTTTAATGACTTGGTGAAAAACTGGTTAACCTTTCCCAAGCTAGCCTGACCAGAAGTCATCTTTCCTGATTCATACAACTTGCAAAGACGCCAACCAACAAGAAGCATAGCTTGAATGTTTCCGAGCATGCGAGATAGTTTTAACTGGTTGATTTGGAATGCGGCGAGCGGGGCCCCAAACTGTTTCCTCTCTTTCAGATACCTGATTTGGTTGATCGATTGATGCGTCAAGTTGATAATAGCAAGAAATTTTCAAATCAAGATAAGAATTGCAAGATCAAATCAATACCGATGGCACATGTCGAACACACCCATCGAAATTCCAATGGGCTGCCATGCAACCATAACGCGAGAAACAGCAAGTACCTGCATTTGTAAATAATCCATAAATGAAGAGCTTTACATTATAAAACATGAAAACAAACCTATAATTGACATTTTATAATATCAAATGTAGTGTCAAATATATGCAGGAAACGATACAAATTCCACACAGGCTGAACACACCATCACTGTATCATATTTAGCATATGCACTCCCATATACGTATCAGTGCATCATAGATACAAATCTTAGGTTAGTAAATACTGAGAAAACATCTCTTTCCCATTCAAAGCACAAGAGTCTACGATTTTATTACTCTGGAGTCAACCCTGCCATTAGCATGATATCATTATAATGAATTTAGGAAAGAATTTCAGGCCTAAAAGATGACAAAATTCTCTATCAAACAGAAAATTTTTAACTTTGCAAAGCTGCTCTTCAATTCCTTTCTCAAAAATTATTTTTTGGAACATTGTGAAATATTTAATTAGCATTTAACTATAGAAGGAGACCTAGCAGCATCACAAGACCTTACCTTGCTGGTATCCTGAAATGAATTGACACCAGGTAACCTATCCTCATCTGGGACAAATACTTTCTTTAATACAATATCTCCATTCTGAACAATTCTTAGGCCAATTTTGTTCTCTATTTTGGTAGCACTCAAACCAGGGGAACCCTTCTTCACAATAAAGCTGAAACCATAAAAACAAAAACAATGGATGATTTCAGTCCTTTAATAGTAAACTATAAGGACAGAAATACAGTTCAAGACTTCATACAAAAAACATTAGCTCCGATATCCTAATCAATATTTTGGTTAGCACAGGTCTTAGAGCCAATGGATTCGCTATGAGATGAGTGCAAGATAAATTTTGACTGATTTGACATATAATACACTCATCTCAAAGCAAATCCAACAATTCTGAAATCAATCTTGATCAAAATTTGGTAAGCACATCGCAACCCAAACCTGAGCGTTATTATTACCCATTTATTTGGTTTGTACTTGTGTTCCGGGCAAAAATAACCAACACATCGGCAAAAGTGCTGTTTCCTATCCACCTTTTCTGTCCTTCCAATAACCAACCTCCATTGACCTGCTTCAATGCAATGGCCATGAAATGATAAGTATGAACTATGAACATTTATTACTTCAAAGAAATAAAAAAAAAAAGATTTCAACTTTATGTAGTTAGTACAATTTTTTATTCAGTAATATAGGTTAGTAAACTGTAAACCTTTGTTGCAGTGGTACTCAAAGAGCTTGCATCGCTTCCATAGTCAGGCTCAGTTAAAGCCTGGAATATGTCAATTTAGCAATAAAGTTCAAGAAAATGTTAAAAGGACTTCAGCTAGCATTTTATATTGGATATAAACTTGAATTACCCAACATGCAACAGCACTAAATCGTGCTAAAGATGGTAAGTATTTCTGCTTTTGGGCTTCTGATCCGCAAAGTCCTATATTTGATAAGAAAGATTAGGAAAAAGAAGCAAAATATTAAAGTCAGTTAGAACTTTTTAAAGCTTTTTCGCCTAGAAATTACATAAAAATTTGTACAGGACATGGGACATAAGCATTTTACCAATTGTAAGCATCGCCAATGAAGAATGAACCAACACAAAGGTAGAGCAGCTAGCATCAACTCTAGCAATCTCTGCTATTGCAACGGCACTAGCAGTGATCGAAAGTCCTGGACAACCATAACCCTGAAAAAATATACCAGTCCTATAAAAATAAACTTATAAGTCAATGTGGATGGCTATGTAATGGCAGTACCTGTATTGTTCCCCCAGCAACATTCAGTGCAGCAAGCTTAGGAATAACATGGAATGGAAACTCTGCCTTCTCCCAGTACTGGAAAAACCGTGACATGAATGAGTCTTAAATAACCAAGGGCAGTCCAGAATATCAAATGTGGACGCGAAATTATTAGGGAGAATTCTAACAAAAATTAACCAAAAAATTCAATTTGGCTTTACCAAAAATTAACTTGTAATAGAGATGGTATTTCATTATTCTACTAATGGGAGATTCATAAGAGTTTTAATTAAGGCGCATCCAAAAACTAAGGAGTTACCTTTCTTTTATTTTTCCATTTTTTTAGCATTTACGTTTTGTTCCCTAAAGTGAAAAGGACAACATAAAACACTAACTTACTGTTTAAATTAGAAACAATATAAGGTATACATGCTAACAATATAATTGATGCGTGCCGAAACATTCGTGACGGTAGAGAGATAGAGAGTTTAATGTCCTAGTTTCGTACAAAGATCACGCACACACACAGATGAATGAAAGAGAGGTGCAATAATCAAAAGTGACACCCGATTTTTTATGTGGAAAACTCAAGAAAGGGAAAAACCATAAGGTCAGGCCCAATTAAAATGATTCCACAAGGGTTTTTCATTGATTACAAATGATGTCCTTCCTCGGAAGAAGGCATTAGGATAATGCAACGATTAAAAAGGCGGAAGAGGCGTACGCACTAAGGCGCGACTTAAGGCGAGGCGAAGCATTTTCGCGTTGAGGCTTACGCCTCGTTGGATTCGGCGGAGCGTGCGCTTATTTCGCACGGGGCGTAGGCTTCGGTTCGTAACGCTTCGAAGAGAAACGAGGCACCGCTTCGATTTGTAAGTATATAGACCGAGCGGTGAGAGTCGTATAAGAGTCGAGTATTAGGATAACATACCTGCTTCTGCTTCGGGTGAGAACTGAAAGGCGAACTCCGCCAACTTGGACGACCACAGTTCGGTCGAGTTCGAACATAGCTGGAGGCGATCGAAGGTAACGATTTATTTCTTCTTCTTCTCTTGCTTCCCGTAATCTTCCCGTCATTTGCTTCATGTCTCGCTTCTTCTTCTCCAACTTCTTGTAATCGAAGGTTCTTTTTTCACGGCTAGGTAACGATCTTTCTTCCCGTTATTTGCTTCATGTCTCGCTTCATCAGATTGTACATGCTCGGTACCGCTCAGTACATGCTCGGTACTGCTCAGTACATGCTCGATACCGAACAAGTACATGCTCGGTACTTAGCGGTACACGCTCGGTACCGAGCAAGTACACGCTCGGTACCGAGCAAGTACACGCTCGGTACCGAGCAAGTACACGCTCGGTACCGAGCCAGTACCGCTCGGTACCGAGCCAGTACCGCTCGGTACCGAGCCAGTACCGCTCGGTACCGAGCCAGTACCGCTCAGTACCGAGCGGTACATGCTCGGTACACGCTCGGTACTGAGCGGTACATGCTCGGTACGCTCGGTATTGAGCATATACAACAAGCAGAATTTCAAAATTACTCCTATAATATAATTTTGTTCCGGGGGCGCTGCCCCCGGAAACCCCCGCAGGGGCGCTACCCTTGACCCCGCGACCTGACCGGACAGGTCGAACCCCACCAGAGGGCAGCGCCCCCTTGGACCCCCGGCAGACTGGTATATTTTTGTATTCATGTTGTTTTATTATTGGTATTTGGTAGTACAAATAATTGTTAAAATATATCCTATTGTTAGCATGACTAGTGGCATAAGAAGGAAAGATCCTGCATGGAAATATGGAACTCAAGTTGAAGTGTCAGGCGAAGGTGCAAAAAAGGGATATGTTTACATGAAATATAATTTCTGTGAGAAACGCATAACTGGTGGAGTCAAGAGATTGAAGGATCATCTAACCTGCACTCATGTCAATGTGGGACCATGTGCAAAAGTTCCTGATGAGGTGAAGAAGGAATGTAAGAATTATTTAAAGAAGTTTGCCACCACAAAGGAGGTCACACAAAGAAATATAGAAGAAATGATAGGAAACTCTTCTTACTATGGATCACAGCATGAAGGTTCAAGTATTGGAAGCCATCTAGTTTCTTATGATCGAGGTAGTCGAGGGCCCATGGATAGATTTATGCTAAATATTGATAACGACGAAAACATAAATACTTACATGCTGCTGCGTACTATTTAAATCCCCAATTTCATTATGATAAGCAGTTAAAGTTCTTAGCCTAACGTGTTCGGCTCCTGCATGCGAGCGTAATTGAAGTATATTCAATCAAATTCATACAAAGAGAAGAAATCGATTGGCGGCAGATCGAATGAACAAACTAGTTTATGTTATGTTTAACAAAAAACTGAAAGAAGAATCCAATGATATCAAAGTACTCTCAAGAGAATGTTGGCATATTCATTTGGTCAGAATGATCGTAGTCGACAATGGTGGCAGGAGGAACCGTATGTAGCAACCCAAAATATGAAAAATATATTTTAAAATAAAATTTTTAAATTTATGTTTGAATTGGAGCATTGCGGCGCTGACAAAGTGAGCACTGCAGCACTAGGCCACTAACAGTGTTTTTATATACATTTAATTCTAAATATATATGTCATCACCCCTCACCCTCCCTCATTCTCTTTGCTTGGCTGGGAAGAAACCGAAAAGGGGAGAGGAAGAGAGAGGGAGAGAGAGAAAAGAGAGAGAAAGTCAATCGAGATATTTTCATCCACCGTTCCTTTTACGAAAATTATTTTGATCGTTGTTAGTAACTATCCTCTTACATCTGCCTTCGATGATTTTGATTTCTACGAGTTTTATCTCTCATAAATCTGCTAAAAATGCATTACCTCCTGATTTCGTAAGCTTTTATCGTGTAACTTTGAATACGTGATAGATATTTTATCATTCTGAATAATTTGATATAATTTTATTATATTTTTCACATATTAAAAACGTTTCTATGAATATTTCTGTGAAATAAAGAAAATGTATACTGAAAATGGGTTGAACGTGATGTATTGTGATTTGATATGATAATATTAAAATGTAATATGTGTTGAAATAATTTATATAACATATATGTATTGAAATGTGATACTAATTTGGTTGAAAAGATAAACTAATTCATATCAGATATATGAAATGATAACCCAACGTGATAATCCCAAGATTCACTGATGGAAGCCATAAGTAGCTAGAGACTAATTATGAGTCATAATGAGTTGGGACGACTAATCCACACGATTTAAAAAGAGTTATAAGAAGTACAATTATTGGGAGTCATAAGGGGCGACTAATTAAAAGTCATGAGGGCAAAAGTAAGATCAAGACATCCTCAATTGAATATATGATATAGAGATACTGATTACTGATACTAATTATTGAATACTGAAAATAATTATCGATATTGATTACTGAATACATATACTGATTACTACATATTGATATTGTACGAATATTGATATTGAAAAATAGATTTTTGTTACTAATTATTGTTCCGAAATACGGATATTGATACTATTGTTATAATTGATGTACTGGCATAAAGAATTGAATGATAAAGATAGAATGATTGGTTGATTGACAAAATGTGATGGGATGTGTAACAGAACTGATGAATTGATATAAGTGATTTGTATAGATAGCATATAGTGATTTATAAATTTTCATATATGATTATTAGCATATTGTTTCACTTTTTGCATTGCATTGATTTCAGTAGTAAGATTTTAATTACTAACTATGTTTTCATGCTCATTATGTAGTTTTACATGATTTCATGTAAAGAAACATCAGACAAGACAGTAACGTGTTTTAGTTTTATTTTAAAATTTTCACTTATATGTATTCTTTTGTAGACAGTGTTACTATTGTACATATTATTTCAAACTCAAAAAGTTGTAGTAGAATGTAGATATTGATTGTAGAAAACATACTGATGTTTTTTTTTATCATATTTATGTTCTGCAATGTAATTCATTAATAATTGAAAGAAAAAATAAAATAAAATAAAATAAAATGAGAAGAAAAGAAATCTTTCACTTCCGATCTTGGGACGTAACACCGTAATCAGTCAACAGAGGTCGGAGGGATCATAGTCAGACGACAAAGGTCAACGGGAATATAGTTAGGTGATGGTGATCAGAGGGACCATAGTTGGCGAGTGACGGAGGTCAAAAGGATCGTAGTCAGCTAACGGAGGTTGGAGGAACTATAGTCGATGAGTGATTAAGATCGGAAGGACCGTAGTCAAGTGACAATGGTACGAGGACCATAGTTGGGTGACGGAGGTTTGAGCGATTGTAGTTAGCGGGCGACGAAGGTCAGAAGGATCATGGTTGGCAAGCGACAGAGGTCAGAGGGATCGTTGTCATGTGATGGTGGTCGGAGGGTGACTGTGATCAAAGAGACCATATACGGGCAACAATAGTCGAAAGGACTAGACACAATGATCTGAGGGACCGTAGTTGGGCAACAGTGGTACAAGGACCATAGTCAATGGGCAACAAAGGTTGGAGGGATCATAATCGACAAACAATGGAGGCCGAATGGATCGTAATCAGGCGACGAAGGTCGGAGGGACTATAGTTGGGTGACGGGGGTCGGAGGGACCTTAGTCATGCAACAGTGGTCAGAGGAATCATGGTAGGAGGGCAACAGTGGCTGAAGGGACCGTAGTCGAGCGATAAAGGTTGGGGGGATTGAAGTTAGGTGATAGTAGTCAGAGGACTGTAGTTGGATGACAATGGTCAGAGGGACCAAAGTCGAGCGAATGTGGTCAAAGGGACCATAGTCAATTGAAGGTGGTCCAAGGACCGTAGTCGAGTGACGAATGTCAAAGGGAACATGATCAAAGGACGACTATGGTCGGAGAGACTGTAGTCGGGCGACGGTAGTCCGAAGACTTTGATCTAAAGAACTGTGGTTGGACGATAATGGTTCGAAGGATCGTAATCGAAAGACGGTGGTTTAACTGAGATGACTGGCATAAACACCAAAAAGAGTGAAAAGAGTAATTACGGTGAAGATAATGATATAGATTGTAGACTATACCTTTGTTAATTCAGATGCATCGAAAATTTTCATGATAGTGATTATGAGATCAAAGAAAGTGCGGATTTATCTAAAAATAAAGTAGATGATTGGATTTAGTATGCAGGATATCAGGTTAAAGGGAAAGAAACTATTGAATTTATTAAAGAATATCCTACTAAAATTTTAAAGGGGAAAGACTGTGATATCGATTACGTAAACTCAAGTGATAATGCTAGCATATATGCCAGTGAGGAAGATGAGATTTGAAATTAGTCGACCTTCATTCCTAAGGCAGATTCATCAAATCACTCTTTTGAAATTCGTATGCTTGTTAGTGGTAAGGCAGTAAAGAATTGGTCAATTTTGACGAGAAAACAAATAAATTTGTAAAGAATAATAAAAGATGTAAGGTTATTTGCAGAAAGCCAAATTGCCCTTTTGATATCTACTTCTCAAAACATGAAGACAGCGATTCATGGAAGATTAGATCTTTACAAGAACATACGAGTGCATGAAATTATCACAGTAAGACTTTAAACTCTACAATCATTGTGAAGAGGTATATGAACAAAATCAAAGTCAATCTCCAAATAAAATGCAATGTATTTAAAAAAAGAAGGCTCTTCAGTTGATCTATATGAAGGAGGAAGATTAGTTCAAAAAAATTTGGGACTATTATCTTGAGATTGTAGGCAGCAATCCAGAATCAACTATTTTAGTCCTTACAACTAAGGACCTAGATTTGCATGAGAGAAAATTTTATGAGATTTTATATTTGTTTTGAGGCATGCAAGATAGGCTTCATTTCAAATTGTAGACCAGTTGGGCTTGATGGTTATTTTTTGAAGGAACAACGAGGGCAACTTCTGACAGTAGTGGTACTTGATGACAACAATTGCATGGGCAGTAGTTGAAGCCGAAAGCAAAAGAAGTTGGAAGTAGTTTCTGAGCTTGTTAGGCAAAGATCTACAGATCTTGGAGAATCATCATAAATTTACTTTCATTTTGGATAAGAAGAAAGGTTTTAATTCATGTTTTTGAGAATGTTCTACCTAATGTCACAAACAGGTTTTATGTTAGACATTTACATCAAAACTTCAAGTTGACAAGATTCACTAGAATGACGTTGAAGAATGTATTATGAGCATCAACAAGGGTAACAACTTGAATCAGTTCTCATTCAGAATGAATGAGTTAAAGAAATTAGATGTCGCAGCACTTAGATAGTTAAGTGAGAAGCCTCTAATTGATTGGTCAAGATCACATTTTAACTTTATACCCAAATGTGACACTTTGTTGAATAATGTATGTGAATGTTTCAATTCACTCATTCTTAATGCTAGAGAGTTGCCTATTGTGTCACTGTTTAAAAGTGCTAAGCTTTGGTTATGTAAAGGATGTTGGAGAACAAAGAGAAGGAAATGAAACAGAATGCAAAGCTATGTCCTAAGATTATGAAAATTCTTGAAAAGAATATGCATGAAGCAAGTTATGGTATTAGGTATAAATCTAATGATGACAATTATGAAATAAGTACCATGCATGGAGCTCAATAAAAAGTTGACCTGAACTTTAAAATATGTAGTTGTAGGAAGTGGGAGTTAAATGGAATACCGTGTGAACATGTTTGTGCTGCAATTCATATGATTATGGGCGACTGTGAGGATTATGTTCATCCTTACTACATGGTGAAAATTATATGAGAAGTTATGAGTGCAATACTAAGCCTTTAAATGGAGCTGATGAGTGACCTAAAAGTATAGGATTCCACCATTGCCACCAATATACAAATATTAAGATCCCATTATACTTAGCATCAAGTCAACAATGTTGCCTACTAAGAGTTTAAGTGTTGTGTTACAATTTGTATTATTTGTTTCAATTAAATTAAAATTATTCAAGTGGTGTAACTCGATCATTCTATTCTTGGTTGGTTCAAAATACCAAGAAATGAAGAAAAATATAAAATATTTGATTTATCATGGCAAGGCAAAAAAGTAGAAAATTTCAAGTCCATTAAAAATAGTTAACCCTTTAATTAGTAAGGTTTTTAAGAAAGGGAAGGTCTTTTAAAAATCTTAGCATAATAATAATCAAATATTTGGTCTTTTGCGACTAAACAATCTGCGAATAGTTGTAAGCCTATGTAAAACCCGAAAATGCCATTTTAGACCTCGCACGCTTTTCAAAGCGCCGCGACGAGTTTTAAGTGAAAAATTTAAGGTTGTCGGATTTTGACGGAAATAATTTTATAAAATTCCTTGCAAAATTCTGATCGATTTGGTATATAGGACTTATATCCAATTTTGCTTAAATAAGAAAATAAAAATTTTAGAAGTCTCTAAATACCTATTTTACCCCTAACCGTTTAATATGATAAATCTACTTAAGCAAGGGCATATATGTAAATTAGTAAACCCAATTTCTCTAAATAGCAAAATCGAGCCCTCCCCTTTTATTTTCACGCTAGGTTCGGCCGAACAAGGAGAGACGAACGAACAAGGGGCGGACGGCAGGCTTCAGCGAGGGCTCTCCGGCGACATTTTTCCGGCGAAAATTTTAAGGGAAATCGAAGAGGAGATCAAGGGAAGAAGAAGGTATGTTTTAGATTTTCATTTCTCCTCCTAAATCTCAAGTTATTTGAGATTAAACTTCTAGGGTTTTTCTAGAAAATGTTTTTTTTTTCCAAACTCTCTTTAAGAAACCAATAGGGATTGATTAAGGAAGCATTTTAAGGGTAGAAATGAAGACTTTGAGGGAAATTTTTATAAGTTTGAAAGTAGTTTTCACAATTATGTTAATTCCTTAAAAATGTTTTTACAAAATTATTCCTAAGGATGTTATGAATGTTTTTAAAACATGAAATTGGATTTTTTTTATGAAAATTTTGTTTTTATAATTATATAATTAATTTAATCCAAAAATTAATAATATAATTATAAATATATGTTTAAAAAAATAAGTTTGGAGCAATAAATTGACAAAATTGAAGATTTAGGATTTAATTAAATAATTATTAAGTGTCGTAGGGAATTGTTAAGGGAAAATGATGGGTTTAGAATTGAACTTAGATTTAGCCTTATGCTTTAATGAAGATTGAATTATGTGACACATCTCTTTCGTAAATTTTCTTATGTTGTGATCGTTAAAGTGTAAAGTGAAAGAACTTTGTCGAAGCGACATACCGTGCTTAAGAGAGGTAGGTACTTGTATTTAAATCAATTTCATGTCTCTATAAATATTCTTTTATGTTAAATAAAATATGATTAACTTATAAATGTTACATTTCATACTACTATTACAAGTTTGAATTTTTCTTTATGTTATTATGCAAGAAAAGATTTTATATTTGCTTAGTGTTTCATAACTGAAGATTTTAGATAGACATGAGAACATTTATGCATGAAACAAATTGAACGAACACTTATGAATTTCTGAATAATTTAAGCCCTATATAATCTATTACAATTGTATGTGCATGTTGATCCGGAAGTGCCAAACAAATGATAATGAGGCTTGTATAAGCCAAATGGTAAAGGAAATGAACAAAATTTGACTGCGTACCTGATCAGTACGAACACTGATATTTCCGGGACGGGTGTATAATTCATGATTAAGTATTTTATGCATATGCATATAAATGAAAGGATATGATGAAAAGAAAGGTTGATGAAAGAAGAAGCTTAAGAAAAATGAAAATGTTCAAGAAAATATTTAAGGAAACTCTTATATGAAAATGTTATTCAATTTATACTTATCAACATTTGATTCTAATTTCCCAAAAGAAATAAATGTTATTTTTTATTTAAGTCATGAATTTGAGATGAATACATGTTTCCTGTTGAGCGTTGGCTCATTCTTCGTTTGAAAATATTTTTCAGGAGATAAGTGATGGCTGCACGACGACCGTACACATATCGTCGTAAAGGACCTTAGGAGGAAAGGTTTTCTTTTATGATTTCAGTTTGAGTCTTTGTTCTGTACTTGTGTAGTTTGTGAGTTTGAGTTTGTACCTGTGTTTGAGCAGTGATTTGGAGTTTATCTAATTGATGGTTTAAAAGTTTTAGTAATTGTGTGAGAAGAAAAAGATTTGGAACACTTTTATTTAATGTTATTTAGTGGCTCTTTCATTTCTGGAAAATGTTTGTGTATTGATATTAAAGTCTTCAATGAAATTGTTTATGTTTAATTATGCTCTTCCGTAAGACCGACTATTCCCGCCCCGTTTTTATCGGGCTAACCGGGCCGGTTCGTGACAAGAGTGGTATCAGAGCAAATATTTAATAATAATCAATGAAAGAGCCTATAGGATGATTGATTGAGTCTTAGAATGTTTAGGCAGTGTAATTTTATGAATTATTTTTGCCTCATGATTGATGTGTTTTATCTCAGGAATATGAATCCTGAGCAGAATGTCACTGATGACATTGATATAGAGGAAGGGAGGGAGCTACCATAAGTAGCTAAACCTTAGAGGAACAATAATATGGAATCATTCGCTCATATGATGGAAACGATGACTCAGATGATTAAGACTTCTCAAAATCAGAACAGTGGCAATGGAACTGGAAGCAGACATATGGATAAGAACCTGAAACTATTTCAGGATATGAAGCCTCCGTAGTTCTCAAGTGGCGGACCTATAGAGGCTGAGAACTGGCTGATGCGGATTGAGAAGATCCACGAGGGCATGTCTTGCCCAGAGGATAGGAGAGTGACACTGGTTGCTTATGCCTTTGATGGCGAGGCTGAGAGGTGGTGGAGGAGTAAGTTAAAAGAAACCTTTGGAGGAATACCAGGCAGCCAAGTCTCCTAAGAGGAGTTTGTGAAGGTATTCAGAGGCTGGTATGTACCTATGTCAGCCAGGAGACAGATGCAGGATAAGCTCAACAGATTGGTTCAGGGAGACCGATCTGTTTCTCAGTACGAGGCAGAATTCACGATGTTGTCCAGGTTTGCCCCACACCTGTACCTGATGCTGAGGAGAAGTGTCACCGTTTTTTGAATGAGTTAAAGGACATGATAAGGCAGCATCTTATTCCTTTTGGAATTGAGGATTACTCTGTTTTGGTGGAAAGAGCCACAAGGATTGAGATGGACATACTAGCAACTTAGAAGAGAAGAAATTTTCAAAAAAGAAAGATGGAAGGTAGGTCAAAGCCTTCCCAGATGACTCAGTCTTCTCAGTCAGGGGTTTCTACTTGGAAGAAACCCAGATCCAGTGGTTCTGACAGCAGTGCTTCAACTGCTACTTTGTGCAGTAAGTGTGGGAGAATGCATAAGGGAGAGTGCCTCTCAGGCACTAATACTTGTTACTGGTGCCATCAGCCTGGACATATAGCGAAGTATTGCCCTCTTTTGGGTCAGCGATCTGCTACAGAGGTGAGATCATGCAACAATACTCAGAGGACAACTGGTAGATCGAAAGCTGTGGAGTCTACAGCTTCTATGTCTTCTCAAGGTCAGACTCGTCAGAATGTTCAGCCACGAGTCTATGGATTGTCCCAGCGAGAAGCTAATGGGTCCCCTGATATGGTTACAGGAGCGTAATTTAATTAATTGCAATGAATTTTTTTATGAATATGAATGAACAATAAATGAATATGAAATGAACAAATAACGAATAACATGTTTTGTAAATGAATGTTATACTTGTTTATAATTAGGGACAATTCTTATATGTGATAGACCTGTTAGAATTCTGTTTAATACTGGAGCGTCACACTCCTTTATTTCAGAAGAGTTTGTTAGATCTGCAAGTTTGCTTCCTACTGTTATGATTAAATCACTGTCAGTTTTGATGCTAATGGAAATCATATGGATGCTAAGCAGAGATGTCAAGTGAATTTGAGGATTTGTGATAAGAGCTTAGAGGCGGATTTGATTGTGTTACCTCTATCTGAGTTTGATGCAATCTTAGGCATGGATTGATTATCTTATCATTTCGTGACTATAGATTGTAACAAAGAGGTGGTTAAGTTCTGTATGCCAGGAGACAATACACAAACATCTTCCAGAAATGAAAGAGCCACTAAACAACATCAAATAAAAGTGTTCCAAATCTTTTTCTTCTCACACAACTATTAAAACTTTTAAACCATAAATTACATAAACTCCAAATCACTGCTCAAACACGAGTACAAACTCAAACTCACAAACTATACAGGTACAGAACAAAGACTCAAGCTGAAATCATAAAAGAAAACATTTCCTCCTGAGATCCTTTACGACGATATGTGTACGGTCGTCGTGCAGCCATCACTTATCTCCTGAAAAATATTTTCAAACGAAGAATGAGCCAACGCTCAACAGAAAACATGTATTCATCTCAAATTCATGACTTAAATAAAAAATAAAACATTTATTTCTTTTGGGGAATTAAAATCAAACGTTGATAAGCATAAATTAAATAACATTTCCATACAAGAGTTTCCTTAAATATTTCCTTAAACATTTTCATTCTTCTTAAACTTTTTCTTTCATCAACCTTTCTTTTCATCATATCCTTTCATTTATATGCATATGTAAAAAATACTTAATCATGAATTATACACCTGTCCCGAAAGTATCAGTGTTCGTACTGATCAGGTACACAGTCAAATTTTAATCATTTCCTTTATCATTTGGCTCCGAAGAACTCCATTACTATTTGGCTTATGCAACCCCCATTACCATTTGTTTAGTACTTCCGGATCAACATGCACATACAATTGTAATAGATCTTATAGTGCTTAAATTATTCAGAAATTCATAAGTATTCGTTCAATTCGTTTCATGCATAAATGTTCTCATATCTATCTAAAATCTTCAGTTATGAAACACTAAGCAAATATAAAATCTTTTCTTGCGTAATAATATAAAGAAAAATTCAAACTTGTAAGAGTTGTATGAAATGTAACATTTCTAAGCTGATCATATTTTATTTAACATAAAAGAACATTTAGAAAATTTAGAGACATGAAATTGATTTAAATACAAATATCTACCTCTCTTAAGCACGGTATGTCGCTTCGACAAAGTTCTTTCACTTTACACCTTAACGATCATAACCTAAGAAAATTTACAAAAGAGATGTGTCACATAATTCAATATTCATTAAGGCTTAAGGCTAAATCTAAGTCTAATACTAAACCCATCATTTTTCCTTAACAATTCCCTACGACACTTAATAATTATTTAATTAAATAAATCTTAGTTTTCGGATTTAATTAAATCCTAATTTTTTTTTAAATCATAAATCTTCAATTTTGTCAATTTATTGATCCAAACTTATTTTTTTAAACATATATTTATAATTATATTATTAATTTTCGAATTAACTTAATTATATAATTATAAAAATAAATTTTCATAAAAAAATCTAATTTCATGTTTTAAAAACATTTCTAACATCCTTAGGAATAATATTTGTAAAAACATTTTTAAGGAATTAACATAATTGTGAAAACCCTAACTTTCAAACTTACAAAAATTTCCCTCAAAGTCTTCATTTCTACCCTTAAAATGCTTCCTTAATCAATCCCTATTGGTTTCTTAAAGAGAGTTTGGAAAAAAAAAAACATTTTCTAGAAAAACCCTAGAAGTTTAATCTCAAATAACTTGAGATTTAGGAGGAGAAATGAAAATCTAAAACATACCTTCTTCTTCCCTTGATCTCCTCTTCGATTTCCCATAAAATTTTTGCCGGAAAAATGTCGTCGGAGAGCCCTCGCCGAAGCCCGCCGTCTGCCCCTTGTTCGTTCGTCTCTCCTTGTTCGGCCGAACCGAGCGTGAAAATGAAAGGGGAGGGCTCGATTTGATTTTCACATATAGCTATGCCATTATCCAGATTGACTCATAAAGCAATGAAGTTTGATTGGACAGCTCAGTGTGAGGAAGCTTTTTAGAGGT
Organism: Dendrobium nobile; assembly: GCA_022539455.1. Lineage (NCBI taxonomy): Eukaryota > Viridiplantae > Streptophyta > Magnoliopsida > Asparagales > Orchidaceae > Dendrobium > Dendrobium nobile. The sequence goes on from CM039718.1 coordinate 52,499,562, forward strand.
TAAAGCAGTGTTTGATAATTGCTCCAGTGTTGACTATTCCCTCAGGGATAGATGGGTTCCAGCTTTACAGTGATGCCTCAGATAGGGTTGGGTTGTGTACTGATGCAGAATGCAAGAGTCATTGCCTATGCTTCTAGGCAATTGAAGAATCATGAGAGGAACTACCCGACCCACGATTTAAAATTAGCTGCAGTAGTTTTTGCCTTGAAGATCTGGAAGCATTACTTGTACGGAGTGAGGTGCGAAGTTTTTACTGATCACCAGAGTTTGAAGTATATTTTCACCCAGAAAGAACTGAATCTAAGGCAGAGGAGGTGGCTAGAACTCATTAAGGATTATGAGTTTGATATTCAGTATCACCCGGGCAAAACAAATGTGGTTGTTGATGCTTTAAGCAGGAAGAGTTCAGGTAGTGCATACCGGATGATTACACAGCAGCAAGAGTTGATAAGGGGTTTGGAGAAGATGAAGATTTCAGTGGTTCAGCCCAATGATGCAGAAATTATAAGGTTGAATTAGACTACAATTATATCAACCTTTCCAGAAAGGGCGCGAGAAGCTTTGCCACATGATGCAGAATTTAAGAAGATAATGGATTTGGTCAGTGTGGAACACACTGAAGATTTTGAGATTGATGCTGAAGGACTGCTACATTATAGAGGCAAATTGTGCGTACCAGATGTGGATGATTTGAGAAAAGAAGTCCTTCAGAAAGCTCACAGTCTTCAATGAAATTGTTTATGTTTAATTATGCTCTTCCGTACGACCGACTGTTCCCGCCCCGTTTTTATCGGGCTAGTCGGGCCAGGTCGTGACAGCCTATATAGCCTACCTCTTCTTAGGTATTCTTGGAGTAGCTCCAGTGGAAGATAAGATTAGAGAGAGTCGCCTTAGATGGTTTGGTCACATTAAACGGAGGTCTTCTGATGACCTAGTTAGGAAAGTTGAGGTATTAGATTTAACTTTTCTTAAGAAAAGTAGAAGTAGACCTAAAAAGACTTGGTTAGAAAATATTAGAAATGATCTTTCTTTATTAGATTTAAATGAGAATTTAACTTTTAACCGGACACAATGGTGAAAAAGGATTCATGTACCCCCCCCCCCCCCCACGTAGTGGGAAAAAGGCTTGATGTTGTTGTTGTTCTTAGGTATTCTTGGGCTGAGAATGGGAAAAGTAATAAAGTAAAAGCACATAATGTAAAATATTTGGAAATTTGTTTGCCCTCGGGCTTTGTGTTCCTTATCTCCTAGCCCTACAAACCTCCTAGTTGTCCCTACTCCCCTATCTTCTTTTAATTGGTTGTTCGTTTAGTGAACTAAGTTGATGATCTAGTATGTTTTCCTCTCAAAAATGAAGTATATCCCCCGTTGAATCACTAGCTAATCATGAACCATGTTTAAGTCATGTTTAGTATTCAAATTTTGTCTCAATTTGAAACCACCCTCATATCTTGCACCAAAATTATGCATTAAACCTAGATGTGCAGTTAATAGTTATGCTTCAGTCACACTATAATGCTAACAATAGACTTATCACTCAAGCAAGAAACAACTAGCATCACTATAAATGAGAGAACACCACCAAAACTATTGAGAGTGAATTAGGAAGGCATATCCACTAATCCATTCTTTAATGACTACACAAAACACATAAAATTGGACCGCAACTTCATTAGATGAGATGGTAGCAAAGAGCATCTTGAATTTCTCATATTGAACAACCAATCTATTCATCTAATTGTGCTGAGGATGTATGGATGAACACTTATAACATTGAAATTTATAAAATCTGAGTTAGTCCAATAATATAAAGTCAGAATTTTTTTTTCAAAATTACTTCAATACCATCATGAATCATACTTACGGATCAACTAAACAGCAAAATTTTCAAGTCAAACCAAAAAGCATAAAATTAGGCAAATTGAACTAGTGAGATCTTCCATGCAGTAATCTTACAATTAGAACATGAAAAAATTAATCTACAAAAGCTGAACTAGACTACACAACACCTCACAGATGAAGAACTTTAGAGTATTTCCTGCTCCCAAAAAAAAATCATATGGTGTAAACGGTACACGACTATCAAAGAAAATAAATTACCTCTGCCATTATCGGAGCAATCTCTTTTTCCATGACTTTTCGGACATTTTTTCGTAGTGAACTCTCCTCGGAACTTAGCAAATCATCAAATTGGTAATAATCACATGCTACAATTGAAAGAAAAGAAACAACCATTACAGAAAACTGAAGGTAAATCAAAATCTGTTATCCTACTAATGTTCAGTTTTTATAAATTAACATGACTAATAGGATAGTTCATGAGCAAAAGCAGGATTATAGCTTCGTTTAGGACGGCTTTCTTACTGCTTCATAAAGCAGCTTTCTAGTACAAAAATTAAAATTTTTATACTAAAAAGCTATTTTAAGAAGCAGAAAGAAAGTCGTCCCAAACGAAACCTAAATCTAATGCAAACTGATCATATATATATATTTAACATTTGAATGATTATCGTCAACTCTTTAAAAATCATATTATCCTGACATCTTACGATAAGTTGAATTATCAAAGACTTACAAAGACATACCCATGGAAGGAAATAATGTTGCTGGGGTTGCCTGAGGGAATGCAGCAGAGATCTCCAAAGCAGGCAATCCAATATGAGATCTCATCTTTTCTTTGGTATGCTCACCTAAAATATAAATAATTCAAACATAACCTTCACTTCAATATCCCAAAAAACAAAAAAATTCAAGAAACAGTTTAATCAGTTGAGAATGTCACTTTCTTACATATTTACTGCTAATTTTTACATCCACTCATGGTAGTTTGCATAAAGAGTGAACACAAAAAAATAGGATAGTATTTCAATAAAGAACTGAATATAGGTAGTCAGATATGTAAGAACTCCAGTCAAACAATGTACTAATATTTGTTAATAACATCAAGGATGTCAAAAATACTGACTTCCTGTGACTACAAAAGAGAAATTCTGCTTTTGCTGATTAGTAGAGCCTGTGATTTCTCAAGGAGAGAAAATTAGATGAAAGGGGGAACAATACTTGAACTTCATGAGTTGGACAAGTTAAACAAATCTACAAGCTATGCCAAATATTAGCTTTGGATGAATTGGAGAGAATGCAAACTCATTTTGCTTCACAATTTCAAACTTAACAAATAAGTAATTAGATTTAACTAGAAAATGAGAACAGATGCAATTTTCTCATTGACAATTCTCTAACAAACCCTAATAAAAATCAGGAAAAAAATTTATCTGGGCATTATTTGACTCATGTGTACTCTCCCCAAAAGAAATAAAAACTCAATTTCTTATCAGCCAAACAAAAAAGAAAAAAAAAATATTTTTCACGCCATTTATACCAAACCAAAACTAATTTCACTTAAATTCCTCTACCATTTTCATTTTCCTTTTCATTCCCCCCTTTCAATTCCTTGAAGCCAAACAGTTACTTAAAAAACGAATCTAAACGCCATAAATAAACCTAAAGACTACTTGGAGGTGCTTTGAAAGCTAAAAGCCTGCATTTTTTGCAAGGATTTCTCCATTAGAATATAGCTTTGGCACCACAATAAGACGTCTTTACTATCTTCGTCAAAGATTGGTGCTTTCTAAATAATAATAAACGCAAGAAACCATTTTGAAGCAACTTTCAAGAAACCAAAGTCCACTTCTAGCTAAAAATATACCTTGGCTAGGTTTTCGGAGGAGATAGAAGAGAAATTCAAATGAAATTAACCATAAAAATTTTTATAAAAAAAATGGCAAACGAAAAAGCAAGAACCTTGCTTCTGAGATGCTACGTCGGCCATGGATGAAGGAGGAAGTGAAGGAATCGAAGGCACTAAAGCAAGTCTGGTTAGGCTTTGGAAGAATAAGAGAAGACGAGAGAACCGATATCTTCAAGCCTGGCATACATAAAAAAATTAATTACGCCAACAAAGTATTGGGATTTGGGACTTCAAGTTTTATACGAAATCTCCAAAATTGAAGAACTTGCGAACAATGGATCACCGTTCATCACAAAAAAATGTCATGGCCTTCATGCATTATATTATCCTTTCATGTATTATTAAAAATTAAAAATAGAAATTTTTTTTTGGGGAAAATTTGCGCACAGCCCTTCTATTAATCAAAAAGATTACAGGTGTGAAGAAATGCTAAATTTGATTACAGCAACTTACAGTCAAACTTAACGTCTCAAAAATATGAACCAAACTACATCAAATTCAACTCAATCCGAGTCCAAATGGGTCCAAATCGAAGACCAGGAGCAACTTTGGAAAATTCAAATCATAAATTGGATGACCAAATGATTTCCAAATGTGAAATGCTTATAATCGAATAGAGCGGCTCGATGAGACGAATCCAACGAGCCTAAGATCGCAGAATTTTGATATCATTAATATTTAAAATTTTATTTTAATAAAAATATCTAATGTCACTAATTAAAAAGCTTTTAAATACTTTTCCTATTGACTTCGGCTAAACAGAGAACATTTTTAAGAGAATAAGAGAGAAAGGTGAGAGAGAGATTCTCATCAATCGGGCCAATTTGAATAATTGCTCGTCTCGTTGTAAGAAATCTTTACCCTTTTTTTATTTCAAAGATTTTATTTTTTTGATATTTTTCTGATCAAATTTGTGTTTCCGTTACAAAAAAATACGAATAATTTTGTATTAGTAAAACTTTCACCGCGTAACTTTTTCTATGTTATAGAGATCATGATTATGAGCATTTAGAATATTAATTTAAAATTTTGTATTTGATGATTTTTAAAATACAGTGATTTTTGTCTAATCAAGAATTTATTTTAATGTCTAAAAATAGTAGTGTAGTTGAATAAAAGTCTTAAAATATCATTTTATATAATTCCTGATATTTTTGTAATTTTCTAAAGATATGCATTTTTGTATAATATGATTTTGTTGTCTACCGTTATGATATTTTGACATCTTCTTAATTAAGCTCAATTATGTGTTATTTATTATAATGCATTAAAAATGGATATGGATATGTGCTTGAGTAACATATGGTCGCTAATATTATTATAATATTGTAATAATAATATGTGTGTGTGAAAGAAATAAGTAAAGACTAGTTGACCCATTGGTTAGAGACTAATTGACATGTACATGATAGTGGGATGACGAGCTTTCCTTTAAATACTATGGTTTGGTGTTATCATCTACTAATTTATGTAATACACTGATTGAGAGTTATAAGGAGATCATTACTGTGCCGACGGGTAAAGAGTAACGACTCTATTTACTGAGCCAACTGTTTGCTAATACTGATAGTAATTGAAAAATAATATGATAATTAGGCCCAATTATTACATCCTCCGACCGGATGCAGAGGAACATCTGGTTGTAGGCAAAATCGCGCCTATACCGAGGTGTACCGAGTTTTTTCAAAAAAAACTCGGTACACCTCGGTATAGGCGCGATTTTGCCTACAACCGGATGTTCCTCTGCATCCTTACACCGGACCAAATAAAAGTTCGATAATTAGGGCTTCTTACTTATTTAGTGTGACTGCTGAAATACATGTTCTATATGCATTATTCTTATTATTGTACTGATTTATTATTATTGTATGGATTCATTATTATTGTATCAGTCTATTGTTCTTGTCACTGATTATTATTATTACTGATTTATATATTGATATTATTTAATACTACTTATTCATTATACTATTAATAAACATATGATATACGAAGCATGTGATATATAATGTCTGGATGCCATTTGTATATTCTTATATAATCTTATTACATTGATTTGATTTCGATAGTCTTTATTGATATTTTGATTTGATATTTTATATGATTTTTGTAATGATTGATATTACTGATACGATGATTGCTTTATATATTTGACACTCGTACTGGTTTATTGGTTTATTAGCTTCCGTATTATAGTGTTTTATTATTTCTAAATTTTACTATTATTATGTATGAATTTTTCTATTTTTGCACTAATTCAATGATCATATGAATTCAACTGTTATGATTTGACTGTTGATATACATATTTCTCCGTTACCGTACTTAATTTATATTCAGTTATAATTTTAGTGACTTGGTGGGCTTTTTAAACTCAGTATATGTGGTTAAATGATTTCAGGCCATGACAGAGGATTAGGAGTGTGAAGTTGGTTAGGATTCCTTCAGGTTCAATCCATTCTTTTTATTCTAATTATTCTTTTATACTCAAAACAGTATATATATGTGATGATTACATAGATCATGAGTATTATATATAATTTTTGAAAATGAATACTTATATGTACATTAATATTTTGAATTATATAATATGTTTTGTTATTTAGTACTGATAAATGATAGTAGATAGTTCTGATTGTTATTTATTAAAAGATAAATGAATAATTCTTCCAAATTAGATTATGGGGCATCACACCCGGTCACCGGCTATCGTTGGTTCCTCTGACCTCCATTGCCAGACAATGATATTTCTAACCATTGACGCCTATCGACTACAGCCCTTCTGACTTCCGTCGTCAGACAACGATCTTTCTGATTGCTCGTCGACTACGGCCCTTTCAACTTCCATCGCCAGATAACGGTCTTTTCAACCACTAACACCCACCGACTACTTTCTTTTCGACCTCTGTCACTGGACTATGGTCCTTCTGACCTCTGTCGATTGACAATGATCTTTCTGAACACTGTCGCCCACCGACTACTGTTATTCTGACCTCCTTCACCAGAAAATGATCTTTCTGCTCACTATCACTCACTGATTACGGTCCATCCAACCTCAGTCTCCAAACAACAGTCTTTCTGACCACTATCACCCACCAACTACGATCATTTCGACCTTTGTCGCCATACCATGGTCTTTTCAACCTTCATCACCAGATAATGATCTTTCTGGACTTCTAATAAATATTAAGCTTTATAAATTACATATCTAGACTTATACTCCTTAAGCAAGGTCTTAATCTTGACATCGAAAAGGTAATAATGGTCTAAAGATAGACCATTATTCACCTTGGATTAGGGGTACACACGACATTCGTCCCCTACTAATTAAGGCATAATCAATCCCAAAGGGAGTTAATCTGACCTCTTTCACATAGGTTAATATCATCAAGCAATATATTGACTATCAAACTCAGATTTGTCAAACCTCCTAGAAGGATATCAATTAAATCTTAAAATTCTTGATTCGAGAAATATGCAATCTTTATTATGTCTCAATAACTAGATAAACAATTCCAATGGGATTTAATCTAATATTTCCCACACAGGTTAATGTTATCAATCAATACTCTAACAAACAATCTCAGATAGGTCATACACCATTAGTAGATTCTTTCGACCTCTTCTATAGAGGTTAACATTATTGAGCAATACTCTAACAAATAATCTCATATATGTCATACATCCTTAGTGGATTCTTTCAACTCTTTCATACAGGTTAACGTTATCGAGAAATACTCTAACAGATAATCTCAGATAGGTCATACATGCTTGGTGGATTATTTTGACCTCTTTCATACAGCTTAATGTCAACGAGCAATACTCTGACAAATAATCTCGGATAGATCATACATCATTGGTGGATTTTCTTGGTCTCTTACACGCATGTTAATATTATCAAATAATACTATAAAAAATAATCTCGAATAGGTCATGCATCCTTGGTGAATTCTCTTGGCATTTTTCACACAGGTTAACTTCATCAATCAAAACTCTGACAAATAATCTCGTATAGGTCATACAATTTGATTGATTCTCTTGAACCCATCCAAACAGGTTAATGTCATCAAGAAATACTCTAACAAATAACCTCGAATAGATCATACATTCTTGGTGGATTCCTTATACAACTTCCACATAGGTTAATGTCATCAAGCAGCGCTCTGATAAATAATCTCAAATAAGCCATACATCCTTGGTGGATTCTCTTGGCCTCTTTTATATAGGTTAACATCATCGAGCAATGCATTGAAAAATGACCAAAAAAGACCCACCTATAAGATAACCTCAAAGGAAGCTAGTAGTTGACAACATTCTCACTAGAAAGACTCTATAAGAGTAAAAGGTTGGTAAGTCATTACTCATTAATGACCTTAGCAAGCTAAAAAATCTCAAAAGGTACATGACATGTTTTCCTGGGGGACAAGTTAATTTTAAGTGAAAAATAAGCATTGAGTTAATACAATAATCTCAAATTCATATATAATATCATTAGATTTATAGAACAAAATTCTATATCAGATCCAAGTGTACATTCATTTTCACCAAAAGCTGGAATTAACAACAACATTAACTTTATTAGCTATCTCCTCTCCAATGAATCACGGTGATCCTTCTCTCCCAAAATCTCATATGTGACCCAAGTAACTCGTTTGACTTAATGTCCTTGATAAAGAGATAGTTGAATAGTAATTCATGCTCTTTCTCTTCTCACCATCCATGAGGGTTTCTCCCAATTCTTGAAGATCCTTTTGATTTTGGAGTTATCTTTCTAAATAGGTTGAAAAACTATTTTGTCCCACCACTATAAAGATCCATCCTTCAATGTAACTATTATTATGTGCTAAAAAATTATGAAGATAAAGAGCAAGGTTTACATCCTAGCTTTACAAAAGATCCAACACACACATTAATAATAGATAAAGAATGAAAGAAATAAAATTTTTACATGAAAATCCTAAAAAGAAAATCATGTGGCCTAACTAAGTTAAAATAAGAAACACTATACTTGAAGTTAGAGAAATTTTGCACTTCTCCATAATTAGAAAGTTGAGATTACAAGATTAATTAGGAGCACTTGGGGTCTCTAATAGTTATAGTAAAGATTGTGGCAAAAGTGGTGGAGGGATAGTGGCAGTACTTGGATAATGTTAATCGGGCAACTATTGTTGGATGATGGTGGTCAGGTGATAATAGAAAAATGATTATAATGAGCTATAATGGTTGAATGACAATAGTCAAATATTGACAAAAAAACGATGACAGTCGAACAACGATAGTTTGATGGTAGTTGAATGATGACAGACTATGATGATAATTATCGTATATATCGATTGTCGGGTAAAGCTCTAGAGTTCTTAAGATTTTCAAGCACTCCTAATCACCAATCCCCATCTTCTTTCAAGTGGAGAAAAAGGTCCTATTTATAGTATTTTGAAAGTGGGATTTAAAAAAATTCAACCAAATTTTATTCAAAAGGTGATATAACTTTCTAAAATTATTTAATTTAACCAATAAAACTTTGATTCCTAATGTACTCATGAAATCATCTCCAATGACATGGAATATTTAAATTGTTAATTTGAGACATCATTGGCGCTAATCATCACTTACTACTTGATTTACCCAAGGCTCGAGTGAGTTGGTTGGGCAACCCAGAGGTAGCATTGTCTAAGCATAATTTGATTATAAAAGGGTGCAATATATGCTATTCTTCATTAATAACCATAAATATATATATATATATATATATATATATATATATATATATATATATATATATATATATATTTCTACAAGTTAAGACTTCTTAATAATTACTTTGATATTTTTTTATCTATCTCGTTATAATCACTTATGATGTTTTTTCATTGAAGGCAAGCTACCCGTTATTGTAACAATATTGAATACACATTAATATAATGGTAATAATTATATTGTTCTTCTTTAATTGATGTTAGTCTCTCATATGAGAGATTATTACGTGCGGTCATTGGACCGTTCGAAGGCCAATCAGGACGTGTCATGTTACCTGATACACAACGGTATACAATAATGGTACACAACGTATTGGTGATGTGGCATGTTTATTATGGACGGTGTCTGATGACCGCACGTAATAATTTTTTCTCTTACGTATGACTATGATGTTAGAATTTATAATTTTTTATCCATTTCCTACAAAATAGTATATACTTACAATGGTGTTAGAATTTATAATTTTTTCCCTCTAAAAATTTTCGAAGTAAAATTTCTCTTCTAACTTGTACTTTTTTTAATGCTTTTGGTGAGAGGTTCTTTTGTTTTTTTATCTTCTCTTTTGTAGGTAGTTTAAGCTTCATGTTTTTGGGCTTGGCTTCTTGCTATTCTCAAATTTTAATGTTTTATTTTATAATTCTAGAAGTGGAATCATGTGCTTTTTTGATTTTTTTTTTTTTTATAGATTTTAGCTCTTTAAGCAGTAGCTAGCGTTGGATTCCTTTTAAGAATTTTGCTACACCTTTTATTTTATGAAATATAAATTCTCAATTTCCTAAGACAAACATGAAAACCTCTAAGTATTGATGAAAAATATCATTAATCCCTACCAATTCATAAATATTGTTAAAATCTTACTTAGTCAAATAAAATTCTAATTAATCCTCCCTTTAATTAAATTATAAGTCTAAAGATTAATTTATTTATAATATTGATATAAAACATTTATTAGTAATTTAATTAGTAGTTAATCTAATTTATTTAATTAATAATAAAAAATATGAAATGAAATAATGTTTATTATTTATTAATTCCTACTATATAGCCTAATTCCTTAGACACCCATAATTTATTTTATAGTAGAATGTACATTATAAAATGACCTCTATTTTGTTTTATTTAATAGAATGGCCAATTTATTAATTTGTTTATTTGATTTAGTTATCATTTCATTAAAATAAAATAACATGAATGGAATTGAGCTTTAGGGAGAAAAAAATATGCTTAGGATATCTTTATTATGATAGTAATAAAACTTTGAATAAAGCTAATGAAGATGAGAGAACACAGACTAAATATCTCAAATATATATATATATATATAAGATAAAATTTGTGGCTTGGTGAGATCCAACATTGTTTACGCCTGCATAGAGATTAAATATTCTACTAATCTTCAAAAGAGATATATGAATATTTACGCTTCATATGAATAAGGATAAAATTCTACTTTACGTGGAAAATCATAGAAAGGGAAAACCTCGGGGTCATGCCCAGTTGAAAAAGTTCCACTAGTATTTGCTTGAGATACAAGAGAATGACTTGTCCTTAGAACTTAGGACGATCAGAGTACAATGATTTACTTCCGGATTGAAGTCCAGTTACACACAAGTTGTGTATTCGAGAATTCAGAGTCACTTAGAATTCCGGCGGCACTTAAAAATCGGGCGGCGTTTCGGCGTCGCTTGAACGTCGGGCAAAATTTCGGCGTCACTTGGGCAAAAATCCGGCGTCGCTTGGGCAAAATTTCGGCGTTGGATAGAATTCCAGCGTCGTGTAGAATTCCGGCATCACTTTGGCATCAGGCATAATTCCGACGTCGGGTTGAATTCTAGCATCACTTAGGCGTCAGACATAATTCCGAAATTTATGACGGCTCATGGGATTTTTATCGGAGGTCAGACCGTCGGTTTAACCACCAGTATTTTAAGCAATATTAGACCGCCAAATAAATCGCCGATATTCAGTGAATTCTCTATAGTATAATTTATTAGGTATGTTGATTTATGTACAATATTATTCTTTACTTCCTCATTAATGTAGTAAAAATTAAAGAAGGATTATTTTGTCATTTTTCTTGTATGAAATTAATTATATGCCCACCTTTGTCGTTTTTCTTGATGATAATATATACCAAAAAATATTTAAGCAGACCTAACTCAGTCCAATAAAATAAAATAAAAATAAAAACCTTAGGAGATGATGTGGAATGCTTATCCTTAATCCTTATATTGGGTGCAGAAAAACATTTTTTTTTATGGAAAGGGTTTCCTTTTGTCTTTTTGTTCATCATTACATGACCTAAAATCCTCCCTAATTTATATTTAATTAAACCTATTTGAATTCATCATGCTGTCCTTTTTTTTATTATCTCATCATAATACATAAAAATAAATAAATAAATAAACAAGCTTAATTAAGCTGGCACATAAGTACAAATTTATTGAATTTTAATTAATTAAATTTCTTAAATTATGTACCATAAAAATTATAAAAAAATCACAATAAACTCATAGTAGAGTAACAAATTAAATTTATTTAAATGCATTGTTATTATGCATTTATTAATTATAATTATAATTGAAGAATGAAATTAATTAGATTGCTGTTTAGATAAAAAAAGGGCATTTATGTTTTTTTATTTTTCAAAAATTAAGATTTAAAATTGATACGTCATAAAAAAATTATCTTAATCGGGCACGAATCTCAATGCAAAATCAAGTTGGAAACTTCTGAAATTAAAATTGGGACTATACGAACTCCGATTTCAGCAAACTTACAGTCAAACTGAACGTCTCAGAAATACAAACCCAATGTCACCAAATTCGACTCAATCCTAGCCCAAATGAGTCCAAATTGAAGACCCGAAGTGTTATTGGAAGGTTCAAACCACAATTTGGATTACCAAATAGTTTCTGAACATAACGTGCTTATAATCAAATCGAGCGACTGGACGAGACAAATCCAATGAGCCCAAGATCGCCAAATTTCGACATCATTAAGACCTTCAAATGTCTGACGAACAGTCCATAATCAAGGGAATCAATATCGGCCGTCCATCCAACCACTCCCCATTTACCCTTGATCTCTCACCTATTTACGGGCCATGCCACTTCATAAATCTATAAATAGTCCCCTCATTTCTTTTGATAGGGGACAGGAGCAAGAAGAGAATGAAGAGAAGGAAGAAGCTCCTCCTCGACCATCGTCGAACTTCCGCCGAACCACCACTTGAGGCCCTCACCACCGTCGGACCACCGCCTGATGTCGTTGAGCCGCCGGACCACCACTTGAGGCCCTCACCTTCGCCGGACCACCGCCTGACGTCATTGCTCCGACAGACTACCACTTGAGGCCCTCAACTCCGCCAGACCACCACTTGATGTCGTTGTTCTGCCAGACCACCACTTGAGGCCCTCACCTCCGCCGGACCACCGCCTGATGTTGTGGCTTTGTCGGACCACCATCTAAGGCCTGGACTTCTGCCGTACCACCACTTGAGGCCCTCACCACCGCCGGACTATCGCCTGACATCATTGCTCCGCCAGACCACCACTTGAGGCCCTTACGCCGGACCACCGCCTAACATCATTGCTCTGCCAGACAACCACTTGAGGCCCTCACCTCCACCGGACCACCGCTTGATATTGTCGCTCTGTCGGCCCACGACCTGAGGCCCAGACTTCTGTCAGACCACCACTTGAGGCCCATACTTCCACCGGACCACCGCTTGAGGCCTTATGCTTCACTAGGCCACCACCTAAGGCTAGGACTTCCGCTAGACCACTACTTGAGGCCTTTAGCTCCACCAGGCCACCACTTGATGCCCAGAATTCTCCCATAACACTTCCCTTCAACCATTATCTTACGGACCCATGTCTCCTGCCGACTATGGTCCTTCCGACCTTCATCGCCTACTATGGTCATTCCGACCTCCATCACCAGGCAATGGTCTTTAGACCCCGGACTCCTGCCGACTACAGTCCTTCTGACCTCCGTCGCCTACTATGGTCATTCCGACCTCCATCACCAGACAAAGGTCATTCAGACCCCGGAGTCCCGCCGACTACGATCTATCCGACCTCCGTCGCCTACTATGATCCTTTCGACCTCCATCAACAGACAACGGTTTTTCAGACCTCGATCTCCTGCTGACTACACTCTTCCGACATATGTCGCCTACTATGGTCATTCCGACCTCCATCAACAGACAACGGTCTTTCAGACCCTAGTCTTCTACTGACTACGGTCCTTCTGACCTCCGTCGCCTACTATGATCCATCCAACCTCCATCACCAGACAACATTCTTTTTTACCCGATCTCCTACCAACTACGGTCTTTCTGACCCCGGTCTCCTATCAACTACGATCTTTCGGGCCCCTGTCTCGTGCCAACTATGTACCTTCAAACCAAACAAACATATCCATGTTGATTATTGTAACTCCCACCATGTAATATGCTCTATATGATGTACATTTGTGACATCAAGCCAAAGCCTTCTCCCATGGAAGGGCCTCATTTGTAATCGACTGTAAATACTAGTGGATTCATTCAAACTAGGCTAGGCCCCGTGATTTTTTCCTCTTTTCAGGGGTTTCCATATAAAAACTCTGGTGTCTTTTATGAATGTTACACCCTCTCTCTTATCTGCTTCTGTGCTGGATCTTCATAAAATGCTAAGACGTTAAACTATATATTTCTCTACTGCCATGAATACTTTAACTTCAAATTTAATATTAAGTTTTAAAATAGAAATTATTTTAAACCTCTATTATTATAAAAATAAAGAAACAAGAAAAAAAAAGTGAGATTAATAATTTTTCTTATATTTTCTTAGAAAGTAATAAGCTAATATTTGAAGAAATATTTTATTTATATTATGATATGTTTTGCCACTTCTCATTCAATATTTTTCATTAAAAATGAAATCAAAGTAGAATGTGCCCTTCATGTGTTAGAATCTTTTAAAATAAAAATATCGAAGGCATATAAGACATGCATGCAAGCCGGGTCTAAATTTTTTTAAATAAGTAAATTAGATTTTTACAACAGTTATATTATTGAATTATTTATTTTTAAAATCAAAATACTTTTAGAATATCATTTAAGACGTTAATAATAATTTAATAAATATAAATCTTAAAAAATAAGGCCTTAGGCATAATTTGGGACAACTTTTTTATAGTTTTATAAAATATTTTTTTTTAGTACAAAAATATTTTTGAACAAAAACTTTTTTGTGCTAGAAAGTTGCTTTAAAAAAAAACAAAAAAAAAAACTATTCGAAATAAAATCTTAATCTTTTGAGAAAATTGAAAAAGCAAAATAATCATCATCCAAAAAATTTGAGGGTCTCTACAAAACATTTTTGTGCATTTATAGAGCTCCATACCACTCAATAAAGATAGAGATGATTTGGATCTAAGAAAAAATATTGTTGTGGGCCCTGGGCGTCTACTGGGACTCCACAAAGCACTTAGGGCATCTCCAACCGAACGGCAAACACTTGTTTGCCGTTCTTGCTTTGCTCCAACCGATCGCCATTTTTGACGCCATTTGATCGCGGATGAATAGTGCGACGCCAATATTGGCGTTGCACTGTTCATCTGAGCCATTTTTTTTCTCTCTACCGAACATGTTTGGAAGAAAGGCGCGAAAGAAAACGAACGGTTTTAGCGGCAAAATGGCGTTGAATTGGAGATGAAACATGGCATTTTTTGATTTCCCTGCATTTTGGAGTGAAAAATGAGATTTTCGGTTGGAGATGCCCTTGGATTAGTTTGGGACAGTTTTTTTTTAGATTTCTAAAATAATTTTCTAGTAAAAAATTTTTTGAATTAAAAATTTTTGTACTAAAAAATAATTTTATAAAATAGTTAAAAAATTATTCCAAACAAAACCTTAACATGTCACCACAAAATATTGCTAGTCTAAAAATGTAAAAATATGGAAATAATTAATAACTTATTCATGCTATGTGAAGCAAAGATCTAATCAAGGCCATTCTTCAAGCCTATTTTCTCCTACAAAGATCTAATCAAAACTTCAGATCTATGTGAAGAGAAAATAATTTGCTTAATATTTTTATAATATCACCATTTCAGGGCATGCAGTTCGTCCTTCAAGTGCATCAGGCCAAAGCTTTGATTTCAGGATGTGGCAATCAATAACAAGCAACAAGCTTTGTCACAGAAAATCTGTCTCATATCAATACAAACCAAACTTTGGCTTTGTTTCGAACTGCTTTTTTATTGCTTCTTAAAACAATTTTTTAGTATAAAAATTAAAAATTTTGTATTAAAAAACTGCTTTAAGAAGTCTTATAGTGAAGCCGTTCTCCCTCCTCGTCATAGTTCTTCCCAGATTTGGATTTTCCATGGAAATACTTTGTGTTTGTTTGTGTTTTGCAGATCTTAATTTACCCGTTTCTTGTATTTGATTCATCTTTCCCTAACAAAACAAGGATTCAAAGGATAGAGTACAAAATAGATCAGCCTATCTCGACATCAAACAGCAAAAAGACAAAGAAAACCAATTAAAAGCAATTAAAGGAGTCTCTAAGCCAGGACTCAGATATGATCAGCATAGAAATTTCAGCGTTGGATGGCAAAGGGATCCCCTGTTTGCCATATATATAGACCTTTCAAGAGGATAAGTCTGAAATTAAGAGACTATCATTATCGTCCTTGGGAAAACCGAATCCCAGCAGACTAAAGAAATCATCACAAGTGCTGATTTTGAGAATATGAGAGCTGTCTTTTTGACGATTTCTGTAGTTCTTTCTGTATGAGTTTTCATGACATTTTCTTCTGGCTAAGATGTGTTTTTATATAGCATATCAGGTTTGCATATGATATGTACTTCGGATTGGAATGCAGCAAATTTATGATTTTTACACGGCCCCTTTGTGATTGTGCTTCACAAAAAACAAAAATGACTCCTTTTATTGAGATTTTAGAAGCAAGATCATGGAGGATCACATCTTGTTTTTGTAGTTGAAGCTCCTACATCTATAAAGAAGAGAGATGCTATGAAATAATCCCCTCACCGGATCTTGGAAATCTCTTCTCAACTATAAGACTTAAATCTTCATCCCAAGCTGATTTGTTGACACCTTGAACAAGAACAAACAAAGGAACTGGTGGTCCTTCCTTACTTCTTCCTCTCCTCTCTCTCTCTCTCGCTCTCTTTGAAAGAAGAAGAGCTTCCACCAGTTTCATTGCTTTTGCTTGGTTTCAATGTTCTATTTGTACTTCTTAATTATTATATCAAAATTTTCAAATTTCTTTCAAAAGTCTAATCTTAGTCGCTCTCTCATTTGAAAAATATGACTCAAACAAATAAATAAATATATAAATCTTAAAAATCATCAGATCTATTTTAGACAAAAATTTGCTGTAAGATTTTTTGCCTTTCAAAATTAATTATATTTATTCATGACTGTGATTACTATATAAGAGAAGTTTGATATAGAAAAATAATATATAGGTCAACATGACATACTCTTACAGTATAATGTTACAATTATTAAAATTATTATGCTTAAGATGTTATCAAATCAATACTATCAGATGTGATTAATAGCCATGATAAGATTTTATAATATTTATTATTGCAACATATTAATAATATTATTTTTATTGCATTTTTCTTATCAATATCTTTTCTAGCTTTTATATAAATATATTTGTTTAAGTACCATTTTCAATAAAGCAAAAATATAATCTTTTAGATTTTATAATCTGCCGATGTCTTTGCAAAAGATATAAGCTCTTGCAAATTAATCTGGCCAATAGTTACCCAAAACAAGTTCATCATCATTACTATAATCTTACCTACAAAGCTCATCGATCTTGATCTATCGGTTGAAAGTTTTGGCTACCGGTCAACAAATCTCTAGTTCGAATATTGTGTTTGGCCTAAATGCCCCCCCTCCTTTCAGATCACAACATTCTAATTAGAGGAAAAATTATTATGAGCAGTGTTCGAACATGACCGGAGGCCAATCAAGATGTGCCACATCACTTAATGCACAGTGCATTGGATGATGTGGCACGTCCAAATTGACATCCGGACGTGTTCGGACACCGCAAAGAATAATATCCTAAGTTAGAGAGGATATTGGATCAAAGGAAATGTCATTTTCATAGCAAGGGACAAATCAACTTTTGTTACCTTATCATAAAGTGGCAGTGCTTATTCATAAAGAGTTTCCCGACTCCAGAATAGAATTATAGCAAGGTTCACAGGCATGAAATTTGCAATTTGATATGAAGTTCTGACCTGGAGGTTTTCTTTAAATAGATGTTCAGATTCTTTACTTTAGTTAGTGGGGGCTTTTTCTCTAGTATATATTGGCATACAGATACATTGAAAGCAGCAAATATGCAGTGAATAACGTTTTATGACCCTACAAAAATGATTTAAGGATTCTTAAATAGACACGTTCCTGT
The DNA here is from genome assembly GCA_022539455.1 of Dendrobium nobile. NCBI lineage: Eukaryota > Viridiplantae > Streptophyta > Magnoliopsida > Asparagales > Orchidaceae > Dendrobium > Dendrobium nobile. The sequence continues at coordinate 52,517,519 of CM039718.1, forward strand.
AAAAAGGATCTTTTGCTTCCCATTGCTTTATGGGAAAGAGTGAGGAAGATTTCACGAAGAGATATGGTCCAAAGCTGAATGTTGCATTGATTAATTGGATTGTACTGTTGCCTCAGACTTCAAATCTATTTCTCGTGCTCGCTGAGGAGTGTTGGAGGTCCTCCTCCTGCTTGGGTTTGGGTGCTTTGCACAGACAATTTTTCTTTTTCATACAATGCCCCAGTGGTGTGTAACCTAGCACCCTAGTGTTGTGTACCTGAGTGCCCTGACGTTGTGTACCTGAGCATCACGGGGCTGCGAAGTTTGTTGAGAGAAAAGAGAGAGAGAGGAGCGTCACAATACTCTAAATTCAGTCCCGCAGCTCTCTAAATTCAGTTTCTAACTGGAGATAGAATGTTGAGTGCCGCAATGCTCTAAAATGGCGTCACAATGCTTTGAGGCGAACTAAACAGTTTTTCTTTCAGTCCCACGGCGGTATATACTTACTTTTCGCTGCTTGGTTACTTCCACCCCCCCCAGAAGGAGTATATGCAGTACTGTGCTGACCATGAAGACCAGGACATTAGCAAGCTTGCTGAAGTTAAAGCTGCGATTTGAGAAGTTAAAAGGAGTTATGATAGAAGGTTCTGAGTTTATGACCATCATCATCGACTACTGGTTTTGTGGGTATCAGTGTTCAATCTTTGATTATTTCTTGTACCAATCTTGGAGCTCGTAGGGCTGTTGAGCCAATCGAAATCCTTTCCCACCTTCCCTTCCTAACAGGCACTACTAAAATGAACGAGAAATTATCATTACTTAGCAGAAGTTCAAAATCATAATTGTTATAAATAAGTAATATCGCTGGTTAAAACCATTACTATCAACAACTTTAATGCATGCCATGGTTTGTTTGAGACCTATTATAGCTTTCTTTGTTCGTCTTGAGTTTGAATATACCAAATATTGGAATATATAACATCTGAAGAACAGCAAAATATAGCTTTACCACCAATTGCAGCTGAATTAATCCGTAGATCAAGTGTACATATTTAGTTGATGCTAATGATTATATTGACTCATATTTGGTTGGAGATTCAGGCTTCGTTTACATCTGAAGAACAGTTTTTTAATACAAAAATTTTATTTTTTGTACTAGAAAGCTATTTAAGAAATAATAAAAAAAAATACCAAATGAAGCCATAAACTAGTGAATTAGAAATTTTTGTACTAGAAAGCCGTTTTAGAAAGTATCCAAAAATCTCTCCCAAACGAAGCCTTAGGCTGATGAGGATCAATAATTTATTAATTTTTTTGTAGTTGGTTGAAGTCCTATGAGTTGGAAATCCCATCTACAATCAAGTGCAGTTTATCATCAACTAAAATAGAGTATATTGGTTCAACTAAAGGAACGAAGGAAGTAATTTGATTACAATGCCAATTGAGAGAGTTTAGTATTTTCATTAAGTTATCATTATCTATATAGATACTCAAAGTTAAAAAAAAAATTCTATATTTAATGAAAGGATACAATATGTGAATGTAAGATTTCATTTCAATCAAGAATTGGTAAATTCAAGTATCATCAAGCTGATAGAAGTATATTTGAATAATAACCATATAGATTGGCAACTAGATTTATTCATTTATTCAAGTTTAGACATTGTTTTAAACTTGTTGAACATGTTTATAATTAAGTTCTTGAGTAATCAATTCTGATTAATCTCTTTAGTGAGCTATAAATCAATGTGGAGAATTCTTAAAAGTGTTTTTACAACTAATTGCTTAACAACCATTTTTATTTAAAATAATTTTTAATCAGCCCTCTCTTGCTCTTATTTAATTTGGTAGAGACTCATGAGAGAGAGAGAGAGAGAGAGAGAGAGAGAGAGAGAGAGAGAGAGAGAGAGAGAGAGAGAGAGAGAGAGAGAGAGAGAGAGAGAGAGAGAGAGAGGAGACATTGCAAAAATTGAGTAAACAACAGAGGGGACTAGGGGCTCAGATTAATGTTCTTAGGATTCCAGGCAAGGCGAAAGTTGTTCAATATGGAGGCTGACACAATATATATAATCTTGTTCGAAGAGGATTTTGATTTTGATTATTTTTAATAGGTGTGAGGGAATATAGGAAAATCCAATGAATGTGATTTGATTCTTAAAAAACTTTTTGAAGGTGGAGATCCAATGGTAGATCTTAGCTTATTTTGAGAGTATTATTCAAGTACTCTCCACCGCCATCAGTCCTGATAGTTTGAATGGCTCAGTTAAATTGACATTTAATATGTTTATGAAAGTTTATGAATGTACGAGTAAGATCTGATTTTAGAAATAAGGGAAAGACCTAGCAATATCTAGTATTCTTTAAAATGCTAAAGATGTTAGGAATAACTATTTAGATTTATTTAGGGTGTCATTATGTGAAGTTTTGGTGTGAAATGTGAAAGGAAGATTAATTGGTTGCATTTGGACATATCTTGGTTGACTTAGGTATTTTGTGAATAGCTTAGTGTAGGAGTGTTAGAATTTAAATAGAAGCTCCATGACACTCAAAATGGAGGTGTAGATTATAAATATAGAACACACACAAGTAAAGTAAAAATTAATATGTATTAAATCTCTTACCAAAAAGGGATGTCCAACATCACCAAACCATGGTTAAGTATTAACCCACCAAGCTTTTCTTAAGGAAGAAGAAAAGACTTCTCCAAATAATTTCTCTTGCACTTTAATACCTTTTTCTTATAGATTTTATTATATTTATACAAATTATTTGTAAAGAGAAGATAAGAAAAATATAGGATTGTCAAATTATAATAAATGCACTTTAGAAGTCTCACAAGATGGTTGGCCATATTTATTTTGACTTGAACGATGACTTATATGATGAAATGATAATAGTGATGTGACATTATAGACTCCGCTTTGAAAAATGTTAATTTTACATTCTCATATTATAAATGACATCCAGTGATTACATATGAAAATTTAAATTACATAAATAACAAAATACATGTGTAATATATGAAATGTCAAGATATTCAATCATTTTTTTGTACAAGAGGGGGTGGCTCTCGCTCGGCATGGAGGTCAAAGGAAGATGTTCCTCGATAACTTCTTAGTCTCTCCTTCCTTATCTTCTTTATGTCTTGGGGTTGATGGTCTGTATTGCATCCAAATTTGTCTATGATGATACTTGAACTTTAATGGCAAGACTCGCAATGTTTGCATAGAACAAAATAGAGAGGAAAAGATGATAAAATAAATAAAATTTTGGAGAATTTTGAAATAGAAGCTCTTATAATTTTATTATCAGCATAAAATATATAGGATTACTTTTCTCTTAGATCAAGGGTTTATTAGAATTTTTCTCAATTTTCTTGGCAATTCAAAGTGTTGTAAGTTTTCTATTCAAGTCACTTCTTATTTGATACATTGTTCTTCGTTTCAATAGAAGTTTAAAATCAAAGATCATTTGCATCTTATATCTCTTCACCATTCAAAAACAGAAGACTCAGACTGTGGCAACCCCTTGCATATAAAACTCTCTGAACTCGAATCACATAAACCATGTTTGCCTCAGTTGTTTCTTGTTGCCTCCATATTGATCTCCTCAATTCTGTAATTTTAAGTTTAGCTTTCTTTACTGCTCTTATGTAGTTTTTCAATTCCTGTTTTAGTTAAAACCAGTTAACTACTTTGTTTAAAGTCAATCATTCAACAATTTTCGAGCTGTAAAATCTGAATGATTAAGCCCCCAGTAATATCCCAACAGAGTAAAGAAGGAAGAAAGATTTGTTTATATCATAAAGTCAGATTTGAAGACTTTCATGTTGATTTTATAGAATCCTTCCTTTGCTTCTCTTCCAAGAAATCAGTCCCTCTCCATTCCAGTAGATCAATGACGTGAATTCATAAGGAAAAGGTCCATTAATAAAAAAAAAAATTAATAAAACATCACAATCTGCTTGGCTAAAGAAGAAAATCCAGCTTTCGGCTGAGTCAGTCCTACAAAGGCAAACAAAAATCAACAGAAGATCCACAGAAACTGCAATTGTATCCTTTCATGTAACAGTTAACTTTACTTTGAATGCTTCTGAAATCAGCGTCAGGTTGTCTCAATCAAAGACTTGTTTTCATTAATGCAAGAAGGCAACGAGTATTCATTTGTTTATTCCATTCATAGAGTTGTTTTCACAAATCATAAAAATTGCTTTTCAAAAAGCTATTTGATTGCAAGTTTTCAGAACTTTACTCTATTTTAAATTTAGTGAAAAGTAACTTTATTGTATATAAAATAATGTTTTTTTATTTTGATTATAGTAAAACATACTCTTACCTTTTTAATTGTTTTGAATAATTTTTTAAGGCTGGGTGTAGAGACCGACGACGGAGTCGACAATGGATGGTTGCCGGCGACGGCCAGAGGTTGCCATAGGTGGTTGGTACCAAGGCTTTTAAAACTGGACCGGACCGGCCGGTTCAACCAGTTGAACCGCGAACCGGCCGGCCGGCCAGTTACGGTTTAAATGAAAACCGGTTTCGCACTAAACCGGAATTAAACCGCTCAAATGGGCAATTCGACAGCCGAACCGCCGAACCGGCACTGGGTTTTTGATAACTGGCCGGTTTGGCTACAGTGCCGATTAGCAAAATCCAACGGCCGAAATCATTTTGGGAGGGGAAGCTTGTACGACACAAGCGAAAAAAAAACCCTCGTTCGCGGTGAACGGTTCACCTCTTCGGCTTTGAGCTTCAACAAAGGAAAAAAAAATTCTCATTGCCTTCGACCTATCTTCTTCCCCGACGGCGTGCGAAGTGCTGAAGCCAACACCATTTCCGTGCTGCTCGTTCGTGAAGCAAGAAGCCAACACTGTCATTTCCTACAGGCCTGCTCATTCACGAAGTGAAAAGCCAAGGCCGAACATTGCCTCATTCAATCGTTCTGGCTTGTTTCAGATTCAGATTTTTTTTTTTTTTGAAAAACATGTTGTTTTTTCAGGTTTGGAACGTGAGGTGAATGATTGATTTTTTGTAATATTCATGTTTTTTGTATACCCGGCTATCCCCATGCAGTGCCATTTTTGTATACCCGGCTATCCACGTGGTCTTCTTCTTATGATAAAAGTTTGATAAAAGTTTTGACTACTTACAGCTCTTGGTGCTTCTTTCACTATGAGTTTACCCTTCTCGTTCTCTATTGCTTCAGTGCAAGCTTTAATTGTGTTGTTTAAAACACTTATTCCTATGTCCTGCACATCAAAATCAAGGTGTTTAGAAGATAAAACAAAAACTTAACCATGGATAGTTCAATAATAGAATTTGATAGTAGTAAAATATCTCATTAGAGATGACCTAATGGTGCATTGATAATTAATCTAAGTTGGTGGTCAGCCTTCAAATTATATTTTTCTTATTTACTTTATATAATATTTACTGTTTATGTTTTATATTAAAATTATGTTCAATTTTTATTATATATTTATAAATAGTTATGTCATTATTATAATATTTAAATCTAATAAATATTTATTACGTCATTTGGTTCGACCCTGATCAAACTATCGAACACTAACCTCTTCTTTTTCCGGTTTATTGATCGGTCCGATTTTCAAATCCTTGATTGGTACTGTAGGCCTGTAGAGAAAGGGATGGAATATATCAAAAAAATTTATTCTATGGGTGGCTTATTTGTTAGAGAAACAAATTTCTCTCCCTTACGGGCTAAATTCCAACTGGTTAGATCATCCATTAATAACTATCTGTTCTAATGATTGTGGTTTATCTACCTAATTTGTCATTCAGAATATTACTTGTTCTACTTTCAGGTACCTTTATGATGGCTGGAACTCCAGAAAACTTCATTTAATCTCTTGGCAGGAACAGATTATTAGCAACACCGAAACACAAGTTTAATATATAGCTTTCTGTACTCCCGTGTATTATGTTCTCTATAAATACTATGTATCTCTGTAAATGATTAATACGAATAATACAATATTTCTCCATCTTGTTCTCTTCTTCTCTGCTTCAAGAAACCATATGGTTCTTCTCAAAGAACTCTGCGAGTTCTTCATGGTATCAGATAGGCGTTGATCCAGGGACCATGGAAGCTTCGTTCTCCTCTCCTCCTCCGATCTCCGATCAACTGGACTCCTCTAACTCAGACGCGTCCCACATCTCCTCCTCCCTCAAATTTCTGCTTGCCAACATCAAGAACTTCGTCCAATCCTCTCTATCCACGGACAATTATCCGGTATGGCGCTCTCAAATTCTCAAGATCACTCGCGCAAATGGCTTCGACTCTTTTCTTGATCCCACGGCAGCAATTCTGCCCAAATCACTCACCAACCCCGATGGCTCTACTACCATCAATCCCTCTTACACGAAATGGATCTTTACCGATCAAAACCTTGCGGCCGCTATTTGTGCCACCATCTCCGCTCCTATTCTCCCGTATGTGCTCAATCTTGACACTACATCCTCCATTTGGTCTACACTTGAAACCCGTTTTCAGTCTACAAATCGCTCTCGTGTTCTTCAACTAAAGAACGAGCTCCACCACATTTCCCTCAAGAATTCCACCATGATTCAATATCTGACCGAAATCAAAACTATTGTTGATCAAATAGCCGCTGCCGGCTCAAATGTAGACACTGAGGACATCATCCTCTACATTCTTAATGGTCTACCAAATTCTTACCAATCCTTCAAAACGTCAATACGTACAATGCTCACACCGCTGAATCTTGATCAGCTGTATCCGCTCTTAATCAGTGAAGAAATTCACCTGGCTGCGGACAATGCTCGCATCACTCATCCGGCTGAGACTCCAGTCGCTCTGTTCACGTCTCGCGGACGTGGTCGCAAACCAAGAAATCAACCTGCTCAATCGGTCACTTCCAGCAAAGAACATACAAGCAAAAGTTCGGTCACATGTCAAATCTGTCTTAAACGAGGTCACAATGCTTCTGCATGTTGGCACCGTTCGAACCTGCAGAATGTGCCCACAACACAAACATCTCAACCTACTGCTCTCCAGGCCACTTCCACTCCAGGATACACCGACTGGTATCTCGATTCAGGGGCATCTTCCCACATGACAAAATCGTTAGAAAATCTGTCCATCTCCACGCCCTATCGTGGATCAGACAGCATCACTATTGGCGATGGGAGCTCGGTTAGCATTGCAAATTCCGGAAAGGGATTGCTACCGGCTCCCTCTCGTAAGCTCTCGCTATCCAACTTACTTCATTCTCCTTCTTTAAAATACAATTTATTATCCATTTCTAAACTAACGCGTGACAACAATTTAGCTATAACATTTAATCCTCATGGTTTCTGCTTTAAGGATCTGACGACTAGCCAAGTTATCTTACAAGGACCATGTAGCGACGGCCTTTATACTCTTCGGACACCGACTGTCTCCTCCCAACAGGCACTCCACTCCACTGTCCAAGGCCCAACTCCATGGCACGAACGAATGGGACATCCCAACAATTACACGATGTCTCGGATAGCAGCTGGCAACCCGCAACTTCTCATAGAAAATACTCTGTCTTCTTGTCATTGGTGTAATAAAGCAAAATCGCATAAACTTCCTTTTCAAAAGTCTGATTCTCGCACCAATTTTCTTTTAGAACTCATCCATTCGGATGTCTGGGGGCCGGCTCCCACAGCATCCGCAACTGGATATCTCTACTATGTGATTTTTATAGATGATTACTCTCATTTTTCCTGGTTGTTTCCAATGCATCATAAATCTGAGGTGTTTAGTTACTTTACAATGTTTAAAAATAAAATTGAGAACTCTACATCTCTCAAAATTAAATGTATTCCCACTGATGGCGGCGGCGAATACATTAGCAAACAGTTTTCTACTTTTTTTTTTGCAGATTCACGGAATTAGTCATCAAATATCCTGTCCTCATACTCCTGAACAGAACGGAGTGGCGGAACAAAAACATCGGCACATTATCGAAACAACCAGAACTCTTCTGCATCGTGCATCCATGCCTTACACTCTCTGGCCTGATGCAGTCCTCACCGCTGTCTACCTTATCAACCGAATGCCAAGCTTCAACACCAAGAACTTATCTCCTTTCGAATTACTTCACAAGCGCAAACCTGAATATAAACATTTACGCACTTTTGGATGTGCATGTTTTCCCCTCATTCCGGCCTCTCAACGTCACAAGTTACAACCGGCTGCAATGGATTGTGTTTTTCTCGGCTACTCCGACATCTATAAGGGCTATAAATGCCTAAATCTCCGCAATAATAAAACTACAATCTCACGCCATGTTACCTTTGATGAAAATTTCTTTCCTTTTACTACTAAAAATCAACCTGTCCAATTGCAGGATAATCAACTTTGTCCGCTGTTCCTCACACCAACATCGGTTCAATCAAATACAAACACCACGGTTACCGCACCTGCTGATTCTATTCAACCCATTGGCAGCACTGAACTATATATTCCGGATGCTATGCCTCCAACACCAGATTCTGTTCAGGAACCCGCTCCAGCACCAACTTTACAACCTATCAAGCAATCTACTCACCATATGGTAACCAGGCAACACACGGGTTCCCTCAGACCGACCAAACGTCTCAATCTCATTCACACACAATCTGATTTAGATCCTCTAATGGCTCCAACATCATTTCAAGAAGCTAACAAACAACAGGTTTGGAGGAAAGCAATGGCCTCAGAATTTTTTGCACTTCAACAACAAGGCACATGGAGCTTAGTTCCTCTACCGAAAGACTGCTCTGTCCTAGGTTGCAGATGGACGTATCGCATAAAAACACACGCCGACGGCTCCATTGCCAAACACAAAGCACGTCTGGTTGCACAGGGAAACCACCAGGAATACGGTCTTGACTATACTGAGACTTTCAGTCCAGTAGCTAAACTACCGACCATTCGTGTTCTGCTAGCAGTCGCCATCCAAAACAATTGGCCAGTACAACAACTAGATGTTGTGAATGCTTTTCTTCACGGCAACCTTACGGAAAAGGTCTTCATGCGACAGCCCAAAGGGTTTGAAGACTTCACAAACCCCAATCATGTCTGCCTCCTTCACAAAGCAATTTATGGACTCAAGCAGGCACCTCGGCAATGGTATAACACGTTCTCATCAGCTCTTGTTTCCCTTGGTTTTTCTCATAGTGCTGCAGATCCGTCGCTTCTTATACTGCACAACTGGAACACTCACATATATCTTCTAGTATATGTGGATGACATCCTTATTACCGGAAATGACGACAAGGCAATCAGCAACATATTAAACACACTTAACATCACTTTTGCCATGAAAAATCTCGGTGCTGTCCACAACTTTCTCGGTATACAAATTGACAGAACAGAATCTGCCTTTTTCCTATCACAACAATCCTATATCATGTCAATTCTTCATATGGCTAATCTTACCAACTGCAACAAATTATCTAATCCTTCATGCACAAAACTGCCTCACTCACCTCCAACGGATGCTCTCCTCTCCGATCCAACTGTGTACAGACAAATAACCGGATCATTGCAATATCTGACCCTTACGAGACCCGACATCGCCTATAGTGTAAACCAACTTTCTCAACACATGCATCAACCGGACGTTAATCACATCTACCTTCTAAAACGTCTACTTCGGTATCTCAAAGGTACGTCCGATTTTGGTATACCAATCACCAAATCTAAACTTCTTCTTTCTTCCTTTTCCGATGCAGATTGGGCCGGCGACCCGGTATCTCGCAAATCAACTTCCGGTTACTGCTCTTTTCTGGGTGATTCTCTCATCTCGTGGACTGTCAAGAAACAACATACAGTGGCTCGCTCGTCGACTGAGTCCGAATATCGGGCTCTAGCTGCTCTTACAGCCGATGTCATCTGGTTGAGACGACTCCTTACCGAATTTGGCATCTCTCAACAGCAACCGACCGACATCCATTGTGATAATACATCTGCAATCGCGTTCGCAAATAACCCGGTCTTCCATGCTCGTACCAAAGACATAGAAATCGACCACAGATTTCTTCGTGATCATATACAGCAGAAGACCATCCGCCTCCTTCCTATCAGCACGGTGGATCAAATTGCAGATATACTCACAAAATCGCTCTCAACTCCACGATTTCACATGCTGCGACACAAACTGAGTGTCTCCAAAAGACCCATCAGTTTGCCGGGGGATATTAGCAACATCGAAACACAAGTTTAATATATAGCTTTCTGTACTCCCGTGTATTATGTTCTCTATAAATACTATGTATCTCTGTAAATGATTAATACGAATAATACAATATTTCTCCATCTTGTTCTCTTCTTCTCTGCTTCAAGAAACCATATGGTTCTTCTCAAAGAACTCTGCGAGTTCTTCACAGATAACCATATACAATTGCAGGATATGATGAACAATCATTCAATTTGAGGCTTACTTGATCCAGATTCTGCAAGCCATGAACGTTATATGATTTGATGGTTGCATCTTCTCTATCATGTCTGTGTCATGTTTATGCTATTAGGGCATCTCCAACCGAACGCTAAACGAGTGTATGGAGTCGATCCGTCGCTCCAACGGAACGCCAAAATTTCCGCCATTTAATGGCAGGTGAACAGTGCGACGCCAATATTGGCGTCGCACTGTTCACTCACGTCATTTTCTGCTCTCAACCGGAAAAACGCGCGAAAGGGAGAGCGATCGTTACCTTCCCGAAACACCTAAAATGGCGTTTGATTGGAACATCTTCACGCCATTTTGGAGTTTTGCGTTACTTTGCCGTGAAAAATGAAGTTTTCGGTTGGAGATGCCCTAAGTACAAGAAAACTCTAAAATGTAGTAATTCGTCTCCAATCAAACTCAATTTCGCCTGCTTCTTCATCACGCTGCCAAAGATAACCGTCTTTCTCCTCTTTCACACACTTTTTCGACGAATTCGAACACAGAAAAAATAGCATGTGTGAACAGTGAGGCACCTCACTGTTATCTTTCACTCCTGGAGAATAGCCGGCGAAAGCGTGTTCGGCTGGTTCGTTTGCCGGACGACAATCGCATCTATGCCGTTCAATTATGGATGGTCTTAGAAGCTAAAGAAATCATAGATTACACTATACTAGCAATTTTACTGCGTCTACAATTGCCATTGAAGTCAGAAGTCTAGTTGCCATACAATGAGGAAGCAGAAAAGAGAAGGAACTGGGCCAACAGATGTCTGCGGGTTGCTTCTGCTTGGAAATACAGTTGCAGAACCCCAAGTTTAAGCTCTGGATTGCTGGTTTCAAAGGTTTTGTTTTCATTTAACGTATCGAATTGTTTTAGCAGGAGTTATTAAAGAATAGCAAATGGAGGGTTGTGAGAGTCTTCATGACGTGCATAGCAGAAGTCCTGCCATGAGAGAATGTTGCCAACAGGGAGAAAGTCCTATCTGAGGGCTCGAGCTCAAACTTAAGCTTGATATTAAAGGAGCTTGAGTTCAAGCTTGACAAAACTCGGCCCGTCCTTGCGAGTAGACTCGAAAAAATTAATTTAAACTTTCAAGCATAGTTTAAACATTAATGTATAATCAAAAGATAATAAAAAAAAGTGGTTGTACAATTTGGAAATGAACATTAAATGCAGCTATATAATTTATAGAAATCTTAAATGCAGTTGTATGACTTTCAAAAAGAAGATTAACAAAAGTTTGAATAATTAATGCACACTGAAAAAGCATAATCCGGGATCGAGCTGCGCTCATTTATCCTCTGTTTCTCTTCCATCGTGCAACTTTGCACTTCCTTGTAGGGGTGTCAATTTTGGGTCACGGGTCGGGTTCGGGTCGAACCCGAACTGACCCAAGTTCAAACGGGTCAACCCTAATCCGACCCGGGTAGGCAAACGGGTCGAAAAACCGAACCCGGACCCGACCCAGCTGGTTGCCGGGTTGACACGACCCGACCCGGTTTGGGTGGCCGGTGCCGGAACCGCGGCGGCCGACGGCGGCGGACGCGAGCGCGACGGGCGGACGCGAGCGCGACAGTGCTGGTGCGGTTGGGCGCGGGCACGCGGGCGCGAGGCGGGCGCGGTCGGGAGTGGGCGCGGTCCGGCGGGGGCGCGGTCGGGCGCAGGCAGTCGCGGGCGCGCTGGGGGGCGCGCGGCGGGCGCGGGCACGCGGGCACGCGGGCGGCGCTGGCAGGCGCGGGTAGTCTCGCGCGGTGGGCAGCGCGGGCGAGCGCGCGGCGGGCAGCGCGGGCAGGCGCGCGGCGGGCAGCGCGGGCGGGCAGAGGCGGGATTTGAATTTTTTCGAATTAAACGGGTTGGCGGGTTGACCCGGCAACCCGCCGGGGCAACCCGAACCCGATCCGTTTTTTGAAACGGGTCGATTTCTGGAACCCGAACCCGACCCGTTTTGAAATCGGGTCGGGTTCAACCCGGATTTTCCGGGTCGGGTTTTCGTGTCGTGTCAAATATTGACACCCCTACTTCCTTGGCAATGACCTACACCTTTGGCTTCAATCTCCCCTACCAAGCTTTGCTCTTGCTCGACGACGATGAAGCAGAGCTCCCTCAATTTCATCTCGAGACGAGCTCTCGATTCTCGAGTACTAGTAAAAATGGATTAGTCAAGCTCGAGGTTGTTCTATGGACTCAACTCAAGTTCAAACTCAAGTTCAAGTTGCTCTGTTGAGGGACGAGTTGAACTCAAATTTGATGGATCTTAAGCTCAACTCAATTCATTTGCACTCCTAGAGGATGATAAGAGCAAAAAGCAAGTAAAATGTGAGCATGTTATGACTATGATTGTTCCAGAATGTCTGAATTGTTGGTCTCATATTGCCTGTTCCTTCAGAAATGTTTTCCATTATGGCTTGCAGGCAAGCAATCGTGCATATGGAGGATTTCTTTGTAATTTTTGCCTTACAGGATAATTGCATGCATTCGCAACTTGGCATTTGATAGACCACACTGTAATACGGAGAATAAGATATAGATTTAGGTTTCCTTTGATACATTTTTTTTTATATATAATTTTATGATATAAAAAATTTTTAAATAAAATAATCTTTTACTAAAAAATTATTTTAAAAAACAGTAAAAAAAATCAGTCCAAATCAAGCCTTAGGCTTCATTTGGGACAGCTTATTTGTTGCTTTCTAAAACAATTTTCTATTAAAAATAATAATTTTATAAAATAGCAAAAAGCTGTCCCTTAGGCTTCGTTTGCGATAACTTTTTTAATGGTTTCAAAAGCAGCTTTTTAATATAAAATTTTTATTTTAATTTTTTTTTTACCAAAAATTTGTTTCAAAAGCACTAAATTATCCCAAACAAATCGTTAATCACTGCTTCATTTCATCTCACACAATTCCTCAAATCAGTTGCATAAAAAATTCATTAAATCTCTCAATATAGCAACAACATCAAACCTTTATCACATTACATGAGATCGACTGTGTGATTCATTTTTCTCCATTGTATCCTATTAAGAGTCAAATTCTCATTTAAATCTAATAAAAAATTATTTTTAATATTTTCTAATCAAATCTTTATTTTTAATATTTTCTAATCAAATATTTTTAAATTTATCTCTATCTTTATTGACACAGATCAAATCTAATATATCTACTCTTACTCATTAATTTAATTTAAATTTATTATACTTCCAACCAAACATAAAAAATCTCAAAAATCCCTGCATTACCAAACATTCCCTAATTAATGATCTTTGAGCCCAAGTTGCAATTTTTAAGCGTCTTAAGTTTTCTCATCGCTTTACAGGCTTCATTTTTGCTAAACTTTTTGACTGAGCTATGCAATCCAATGGTCATCTCTAACGAAAATTTGCTTTTCACTTCAAAATTCAATAATAAGAACATCAAACAGTAATTCATTTCCAATTAAATTTTATTTTTAAGACAAAAAATTTATTCTTGTATATTCTTTCTCATCTATTTTTTAATATTTATTTTTAATCATAAATGTTAGAACATGCTTGAGGAAGAAGAGCTATTCTTGAGCTTCTTGGAATAGGGAGATGGAGAGGGCTAACAAGAATGTATATTCCTTTTATTCATTAGGCATATTACAAGGCTTACCATGCCTATTTATAGGCATTTATAAGTAATGTGATAGCTTGCGGATCAATCTAATCTAAAACCGGACCAATACAGAACAATCTCTATATTGGTTTGATTTTACGGTCAAAGAATTACCTATGTGCCTGCTGTGATTTGGCTCTCCCTGCACTAAATGCACGAGCAAACCCGCCGAACAAAGCCCAATCCCACTCGTGCCCAGCCTTCACTGTGTGTTTTGATCCACTGCTCCAGCTTGCGCTCCTGCACATTCTAACCCATGATCATCTAAAGTCGTCCTTGTTCCACCCGTGATTTGCACGTCCGTGCCTTGTGCATTGTCTGCTTATGCATGCTTTTGGCCCATGCATTTACTCCCGTGCGACATGCCCACACTCCAACATGAGCATACTCCAGCTCGTGGTTTTCTCCGGACACCCATGCGTGGTCCATCCTGCGACTTCACACGAGCCACATGTTCGATCCCAAGGTTCGTGATCTTGATGCTTTGTCTCTGCTGCTCCGACACACTGAATTTGATCAATACTACTCACCGATCTACCGGAGATCCTAAAAAAATCTAAACATGTCTTTCATTAAGAACAATGAAATTCAGCTTTCATTTGTGTGAAACCCTTTATGTATAAGAAGCTAAGCTCTTAACTATCGAGATATTGTCCGCTGTGGCCTAATAGCCTCACGGTTTTGTCTTGCACTTTATCTTGTATTACAATTAGTTTTTATATTCCAGCTAGTGTATTTCTCTAATATCATTTGTAGCTGTTTAAACACTTAACTATCTAGTTATTGTTTGCTTAGGCCTAAGAGCCTCAGGTTTTGTCCTATTGGTGTGACTTCACAGTAGTTCACTCATCTCATAATTGCTCCAAAATAAGCGTGTTTAACTGTGGAGTTTCTTAATGAAATTTCAAATATTACACCAAAATGTGCATCGATGTTTAAGAGTTTAGTTTCTTTTACTTAAGGGGTTTCACAATTCGGCTCGTTGCCCTGTCACTGTTAGCTCGCAATTCGCGGCCAAATCCCTAACTCCCATTTGGATGCTGCTTTGAGGTTAGCCCGAAATTTCTGCTTCCAGTCAAACCAGTGCGCGTCCCTACTCTTTCACACTATCGCCTTCTTGTGCACTTGCGCCTAGCTCTCGTCTGGCAACTGTACGTGCCCCTCATAGGTCCTGTGTTCCTGAGTTGTATCGCCTTTGATACCTCTGCATCCGACTCCAACATTCGCACCCAGTACGCCCGCAACCGACCCGCCCCTGTTGCATGCCCGCGCTTACACCCTATCAAGGCCTGCGCGCGTATGACCCACCCGAGCGGCAATCCTCCTTCCTAAGCGCCTTTGAGCCCAGCGTGCTACTCGACGGATCTCTGCGCCCAAAGCAACTGTGTTGTGGGCTCCGCGCCCCTTGTGGCTTTGGAGTGCCTTCGCACGAGTCAGCAAGAGTCTGCACCGCACTTGCAGGCGTCCGTCCCTCGTATTCTCCGCACTTGCTCTTATTTTCAGCCCATACGCGCTTCTTTGTAAGACTGCAACCCCACCGCAGCCTTCTCGATCATCAAGCAAGCTCCGATCTAGAAACCTTCTTACGTATAAGATCAAGGCAGGCCTGCCCAGTTTGTGTACCTCCAATCCAGCATTCACTTCCTCCTTCCACGATCACCCTCAATGAGACTTTGATACCACTTGTTATGTTTCTAGAGGAGAAAGAGATGCTCTTCTTTATCTTCTTAGGAGAGAGAGAGTGTGTGTGTGCGTGTGAGTGAGAGAGAGAGAGAGAGAGGGCTAACATGAATGCATATTATTTTTATTCTTTAAGCATATTATAGGATTTACAATACATATTTATAGGCATTTACAAATAGTGTGATAACCTATGAATCAACCTAATCTAAAACTTAACTAATATACAACAACACATTTATATTTATCAATTTTTTTGATTAAAAAAATACTTTTGTGAATAGTGTAACACCACTGTTCATGTCATGAAAATGCCATTGGAATTCAAGTTCAGGTGAAGGTGGAGCTGACGGGGTACAACAATCGCTCACTTGGAGATGGCTTTAGCTCTTTATTGAAAGTGCTCTAATGCTACTTGAAAGTTTGTTAGGGATATTAAGCCATCGTGAACTAGTCCAAAGTTAACCAAGAGAGGGGGAGGTGAATGTTGACCTCATTTTTGTATGAGGTCACTTGGACTAATCTTGACCTTAAATTAATCCAATATCCAAACCAATCTAGACCTTAGGATCCTCCTAGAATCCTGACCTTAGGATCTATTCTAGGTCCTAGGATCCTTTTAGAGCTTAGACCTTAGGAGCTACTCTAGATCCTAAACTTCTTCTAGACTCCAAGTTCTAGGAATTTCTTAGGCTCTAGGATCCTTCTAGATTCCTAACTTTAAGATAAATTCAGACCTTAGTATCTACCTAGATCTTAGGTCAATCAAGCCAAATCCAAGGTCCAAAGGTTTTGTCCTAAAGGCCTTTTCCATTGAAACCCAATTAAATGACCTCTAATTCAGAGTCTGTCAGTTGCATACTGATGGGACATGTCTCTGGAAAAAACCCTCCAAATTTGAGCACATTCTGAGGTCTCTAACCTCAGAAACTTAATTGAAATCCAAAGGCTGTAAAACTTTCAAATATTTACAGCCCATGCCACTGGACCTGTCACTGTGAAGTTTTTGACCTTAGAGCCTTCACCAAATCCTCTAGTCACTTCCAGACCCTTAATATTGATATGTTGAACGATAAACTGGAATTTTCTGGACTCATTTCAGCCCCTAGTGGCCATGAGCCCAAAATGACCAAAATACCCCTATGGGGCTCAAGCTTTGATTTCAAATCAAATGAACTCCGAATTGAGTGCAACCACTTCCATTGATCTTGAAATGTTATTTTGAATTGATTGAACCCATTTCCAGATCTAGGACCCACCTGGTTGACCCAGTCAACCTAGGTTGACCAAAATCAACCCTTAAGCCCTTTCCACTTTGAATTAAATTCCAAATTAATGCAAATCTTTGTCAAACCTTCTCAAGGCTATGTTAATTAATTTCTCAAATAGTTTTGGTTGCCACCTCACCTATTGTTGACCCGTCGACTGGTCAACATGGTCAACAAACCCCTTTAAGAGGCTTAAGTGACCAAATGGCTTGACTCATGCTAGCCTAAACCCCACAAAATCACTCTTGACCCTCTTTGAGGTCACTCCCATGCCACCTAGGCAGTCAAACTGAGTGTTGACCAGTCAAACTGGTCAACAAACCTTTGAAACCCTTTTAAGTGATTAAATTCATATGCTTAAATTAATTCCTCCTAATCTAATCCACTCCAGCAACTTTAATCATACTCTAGAACCTTCCTAAGCCTATTCTAGGCCATTAGATTAGGATCAAATGGTTCCAAGTCATTCCCATGTGTTTTAGAAGGACAAAGGACACTTTACATGTAGGATGTCCTTTGGTCCTTTGATGCTTCTGCTCCCAACCACTCCCTTGCCACATGGCAACATCTGGGAGTCTATCCAGCAGATCCCAGCCCTCCATTCAATCTGGAGGGCATTCAATCTGGAGGGGATTGAATAGGGCAAAAGGCTCAAAATGAAGCTCATTGCAACCTAGCCGTTCTCTCTCCATTCAAAACCTCTCAAGCCCAAGTCTCTGTTCTATTGAGCTCCCCAGAGACTCATCAACACATCTCCACTCAAATCTCGCCGGTCAAAACCCTTTCCGGCGAGCTTCCCGGTGAACCAAGCTTGAATCCGTTCAAGCTTCTTTTACATTCGATCCAGGGGCCGTGAGTTCTAGGTGTCTTCAACAAAAAGGAGCGTGGACAGTCAACAAATGCAACAGATCTTTAAACGGATTAATCCGTCCATTAAATGAGGTATAAATTCAAACCCTAGGTCTAAGTACACTAGATTAAATAAGTTTTTCTACAATATGTATTAAGCTAGAAAATCAACTCCCCATAATTTCTGTTCATTTACTTAACTTATATTTAAAATTTCAAAGCATTTTGTTGTCTGGATCGAACGAACGAGCCATAAAACGTTCTCCAGGGCGTTTTCTCGGTTTGGCTCAGGCGAACAGTTCCTGGACCATTGATCGCTCGATCAACGGTTCAGATCGAGCCATTCCGTGAACGGCTGAGCCACGCGTCCCACTTGGTTGATCAAACTCCCGTTCAGCTCGATCATGGCCGTTGGTTTTGAACCACGGGATTCATCGTCCGCCGTTTGATATCTCTTGGCTGAGATCAAACTGCAGAATTGATCTCCACCGTCAAATGGATCCCGCGGACGATCGAATGGCGAATATCGGGTGCTGAGCTGGTTAAGTGGCTTGCGCGTGGACCCCAGCCGCCGCCGTTCATTAAATGGCAATGATTGCCCAATCATTGGCCCGCCGCCACCGCGGTTTGCTTGAACCAACCGCGCCCCGCCACGTGGCAACCCGCCGTCAGACCCGTTTGAAAATGATTTAAAAATCATTTTAAATCGTTTTTTAAGTTCTTTTTTTTTATTTTGATTAATATATATATATATATATATATATATATATATATATATGACTGATATTGACTTAAAATATTAATTTTACTTTAAATAATTTAAATATTATATACTAAATATTTTAAAATTCATATTTGTTCAAATATAATTAAATACTTAAATTTTATATCTTAATTTTTAAAAATATTTTAAATTTTCAGAAATCCTAATTAATATATAGTTTGAAATTAAGCTAATTTAAGATTTAATTGGAATTAAATTTAAATACTTTTGAAAATTCAAATCAAATAATTAATAGTGATTTAAAATTTCAGAAATAATTAAAACCTAATTTAATTTGACTTATTAATTATTTTTAATTACTAATTTTTTTAAATTAATTTAAATACATTAATTAAACTTAAACATTAAAAATTCATATTAAATTTAAATTAATTCATAAAAATTTGAGTAATATATCAAAATTCTCATAAAATTAAGAACTTTAATTTAAAACTATCTTCAAAATTTTTAAAACTAACATATTTTGATTAATTTGAATTATTTTGAATATCTTAATATTTAATTAAAATTTAATTAAATATTATATTAATTATTTTAAAATTTAAAAAATTTATTTTCTAACGACTTGAAATTAGTGGGTCTCTCAATCATTTTTAGATTTATTTTTATAATATTTTGAATTATTTTTAGTTTAAAATATATATTTATATGTATAGACTTATATATATATATATGTATTATCTTAAGACCATTTTGAAGTTATATATATATATATATGTTTAAATCTTTAAACCTTGGGAGATCCCTTTGAAATTTTAAATATAGATTAAGTCTATTTGAATAGAATTAATGGGGATGATTAGTGAATAATCATTCATTGATTATTCACTAACTTTATCTTAATTACATGTCTTGTTTAGTATTTGCATGCTTAGGTTGTGCACCCACCACTTAGATTCAGGCTCTCGTAGATTTAGGATTTATTTGGTGTGATTGCATATTACTTATGTTAAGTTTGAGGGTTAGTTAAAACCTTGATTCAAACCTATTAAACCTAGTGACACAATTAAGGACAAAAATTAAGGACTTTGATTAGAAAACTTAGAAAATTCATCGTGAATAGGATATACTTCACTTGAACTTGAAATTTGAACCACCCAAACTTAGTGACACTCTCAGCCTTAGGGAAAATTTTCACTGAATTTAGAAGTCATTAAGACCCTTAATCAATTTTCCTAAGTTTAAGCCTTAATTAAGCTATTAAACCTTCCAGAAATTGTAATAAATCAAATACAAATCCAAAAATTATGAGTAAGACCTCTAACTGACCATAATTAAATCCTTAACCCATGAAAATTGAAACCAACCTGATTTGACAGCAATTCTGTAGTTAATTTAATTTTAATTGAAAACCCATATTTAATTAAAATAATTCATTAATAATTATTAGAAATTCCAAAAATTTTCCAAACACTTGGGAATCCCTCCTTAGGTCATTCCTGACCTTTGGAGCTGATTTCAAGGAGTGGGGAACTCATTTGGAGCAAAACCATAAAAAGGGCCTTTAATTAAGGATTTCAATAATTCATTAAATACTTGAAACTTCGAAAATTCATAACTAATTTAAGAAAAATCCAAATTGAATAAACTCAATTGCATTCAACTCATAATAAGGCCTAATTTTTGTTAAAAATTTTAAACTCCAGAAATCTGTAATATTTCAAAAAGTCAACTTTTTGGTCAACTCTAGGTCAAATCTAGTTCAAAACTTCAAACCTTCGTAATAAAATGTAGAAAAATCCGATTTCAACGTACTTACCTTCTAACTGATCGTAGTAAGGTCTAGTATTTTAATAAAATGCTAACATTCCAGAAAGCACCCTTACTCAAAAATTCAACTTTTGACCCTTTAATTAAATGATTAAAATATTTCAAAAATTCATAAAACTCAAAATTGTTTTAAAATTCCAGAAAACATTAGCTTAATGTTTAAAACATTTAACAAACCTTTTAAAACACAACAACCATCCTAAAGATGAAGTTTATTGGCTGGACTACTCCGGGCTGCGGGGCTAAGTGTCCTAAGGAGGCTGGTTCCTCGAGCCTAGTGGCACAACGCCACGAATGGATTCTAAGGGGTGTTAAACCTTAAAATAAATTAATCATTAATTATTTGACCTTTTAAAATCTTTAATGTAATTACATTAATTTGGTTTATCGGCTGGACTACTCCGGGCTGCGGGGCTAAGTGTCCTAAGGAGGCTGGTTCCTCGAGCCTGGTGGCACAACGCCACGAATCAATTAATGGCAAACTTAAATTAATCAAATCTTTAAAAATCAGCAATCAAACTTTTTTAATAAAATACATTAACTTTCCAGCCCTTAAAATCAACAATCAAACCTTGAACAACTTTAATCTAATGATCCTATTTAGGACATATCAAAACCACACGACCTACCTCACACACTGTAGACGGTTTGCTAGGACAACCGACTCTAGTTTTAGGCTAGGCCGGTGTTTACTTTTATGCTGTGTGCCGGGTTTTCGAGTTTTCATTGCATGCTGTTTGCTAGTTTAGACTTGATGTGTTTATTTACTTACCTGCTTACTGTACTTCGCACTGTGGTTTGATTGTGCGTTAGATTTACCCCTAGGTTAAGGACGAATTACACTTGTGCAATCTTATGCAGGTGGCCATGCTCATACAAGGAGCTGAAATTAAAGGGGGCAGTTAATAAAAAATTTATATACTCTTTGCACAGGTACCTGCCGCGCTTAAGACCCCCTTTAAATAAAAAGAGCATGGCCAAGTGTGGCTAAAAGTAATGTATTTCAATTTTTCGTATTATAACTGCTTGGGAATATATACAACTGTTGATTATTAGGATAACCTTGCAGGATCGAGTCTAGATTTTCTATTTCAAATTAATGTAAATTCAATTCAATTAAGGTTGTAATTATTTAGAATGATTGAGATTGGGATATAAATATCTAATTTGAATTCCAAAGAGGTGAAGACATCCCTAAAGGGGAGAGTCTTCTTCCATTTGGAAGTCAAATTAGGATACTTTTCAAATATCCAAAGAGAAAAGATAGCACCCCGATCAAGGGGGAGTTTCTTTTCATTTGGGTATCCGGAACCGATGAATCAAGATGTTCGTGTGAAGACGAAGAAGTGGACAACGAGAAGAATCCCAAATCTCAAAGTCATTTGATTTAGGATTAGAAATCCGGATTGTAGTCAGTGGTGCCCGGCCATTTTACTTTACTGTCGTTTCTGTGATGTAATAATAAGTGGCACTTGCCATATGGACTTTCAATTTGAGCATTTAATTTGATTGATTTATTTAATTGATTGTGTAGTAGAACTACCTATTTTTCTAGTCTTTTTACTTGCATGTCGATTTTGATTTGACCTGGAATGCGATCGTAGGCTCTTAAGGACTTAATAAAACTTTTTCTACTTAAATCAAATTAAAACATTTAAGATAATATAGAAACTCTAACGTTTTAAGAAATAAGCCCGGGACTGCCGGAAGTTTATCATTTCATAGCATTCATTCAAATTCAAACTTTTGATCGAGTCGATTAGCATGCATCATATTAGCAACTAATTAAAAAATCTCTAAATCTTTAATCACATTAGCTTAAGCATCAAACCCAACATAAGTCAAAGGGGCCAATTAGGATCCGCTCTAGATGTTGTTCCCGCTCTCAAAAACTTTTCTTAAACAACGTCCCTATCACTCAACATTAAAAGACCGGACACATGTTTTTAAAGCGTTTAGGTGGTTTAGCTGGCTCCCCAATCCAGGCCGGGGTAAGACCAGATCTGCATTGCATTAGCTAGGTTCGGGTCGCTTTTTAGTACCCAATTTAGACTTAGGTTCTGAGGCTGGCTCGGGCCATAAGACCTCAATTTTCGGGAATTGAATCCCAAATTTCTAATAAAATTGATCACTTAAATTAAACATTGATTTCAATCAAATTCTAGCCCAACAATTAGGATAGACTGGGGTGTTTTCTGAAGTAATTCAGAATCTCAAAATACCTCCTACACTTCTTCCTTCGACTCCAGAAATAAATGCTCAACATTGAACTAATCCCATTGGAAAATTCCTACCATTTTTCTCCTTTGATATCGATCTTTGAAAATTTAAATAAAACTTCTACCGCCATTTTAATCGAGAGTTTTCGTAGGAAAATCTCTAATTTTCCTACGATGTAATTAACTACGAGGGCTTGCGCTCGTAGGAGATTTAGTAACTCAGATTTAATTTTTCAAAATTAAAATTGATATCTTTTAAAACTTCAATTAATTATCTTTGGGAAATTCAATATTCCCAAAAATAATTAAATATTTTCAAAACTATATATATTTAAATATCAATATTTTTTTTTTATCAAAACAAAAAAAATGGCGACTCCGCTGGGGAAAATCTCACTCTCCATCTTTAATAGCGGTATAAATTTTATTGTATCGGTAGTTTTGACTACCTTTCTTTTCGTTGGTCCCTCTCCCATTTCTTTCTTGGGTGAGTGTGGCCAACTCAATTAAGACATGTGAAAAGAGAGGTGAGCGTAGGAATCCTCTGTCGAAGTCGGGCTTTGACATTTTGCCTCCAAGTTAATTGGTAGAGCGAAAGAGTCAAGCCAAAATCCTTTTGTATATGTCGCAAACTTGCATGCGAGTAAACAACTAGCATGCTAAGTTTCACAATTTACAAAAGACCTTTCAATTTCAAAATCAAGATTTCAATCCTTTAAGCAAAATTCAATCTATTTTCAAATCTTTCAAATCAACTTTAACTGTCGTTGTCATGTGTCTTCTGTAACAATCTATTGTAGTTGAACACATGCAACACAAATTCAAAACTTTCCAGTCAATTCTGGACTTTGACATTTCACCCTCAAATCACTTGGTGAGGTGAAAGAGTTGAGCCTAGTTTCTTAGGATCTTCAGGTTGTTTTGTAAACCTACATATTTGAATAAAATTTAATATGTTGAGTTTCTAAATCTGAAAAAGATCCATTCAGTTCTAACCTTGAATTCACTCTTAAGTCCAAATTCAATTTCAACATTGAATTCAAATTTGACTTCAACCTTAAATTTAACTTCAATTTTGATTTTAAAGTCGAAATCTAGGCTTTGACATTTTACCCCCAAACCATTGGGTGATGTGAAAGAGTTAAGCCTAACTTCGTAGGATTTTCAAATAATTTTGTGAACCTGCACATTTGATTAAAATTCAATGTGTTGAGTCTTAAAATTTTAAGAAGATCTGTTTACTCTCAACTTCTAGTCCGAACTTAACTTCCACCTTGAATTCAAAATTGATTTCAACTCCAGATTCAACTTTAAATTTGATCTCAAATTCAAATTTGGGTTCTGACATTTATCCCCCAAGCTACTTGGCGGGATCAAAGAGTCGAGCCAAATTCCTGAGATTTTCTTTTTAATTTTTGTAAACTTACATATTTGAATGTGGTTCAATATGTTGTGTTTCAAATTTTAAAGAAGATCCATCCTATTCCAACCTTAAATTCAAAATCAATTTCAAAACTCAAACTCAACTTCAATCTCAACTTTAAATTCAGTCTTAATCTGATTTCAAATCCAAATCAAAATTTTGAAATTTTGCCCCAAGTCAACTGGTGTAGCAAAAGAGTCAAGTTCAACTCGTCAATTTTATGAACCGTCGTGTTTAGTGTAAACTGAATACGATTGAGTTATAAAATTTTGAATAAGGCTAATCTAGTCCAAAACTTAAATTCAAATTCAAATCACTTTCTTAATTCCAGGAAATTGAACACTCAAATGGTTGGGAAAATCGCCCTCCTTAGATAGAGACTTGATAGTAGAAAAAATCACCTCTGGTAATTCAATCCAGTTTGGATTACAATTTCAAAACTTCAAGTTATCAGTCAATGGAGAAGAACTAAATGATCTGTCTGCTGACACTGAAAAGGACTTCCCCTTTGTAGAAGTTACTTTAGGGTCAGGAGTTGACTCCCCCATCTCCAAGATGGAGGTTGTTGTCGCCTCTGTACCCACTATACTCTCTACTCAGGAGGATCAAAACCAGGAGTCAATAACGACAGATGAGCTACCATCTCAGTCTGAGATCGGGTCAAGTTCTAGTACCCATGTCGTCGGTAGGAACAAAATAAAGAATTACCTTCGAAGAGCCAGAAAAAGGAATCTTAAGGCTAGAAAGACCTTTGAGTCGGAAGCCTTAGAGAGAGCCGATTTCGAGGCCAGTCGAGAGTTCGTTGCTCCTTCTACGTACCCTCTCCTTGCACAAAGGAGGGAGGTTGTAGATACGAGAGTGCAATCTTTAATATACCTACTTGACTACTACACAGAAAGACTCAAGCAACCTAAAATTAAACAAATACCTGCAATAGGCCATAGGCCCCCAATTGATAGTTATGATCCGTCCACTCTACTATAAGATGTTAGGGCTCGTTACTACACGTATCCCACTACATCATCTATGGAGGAGGAGGAGTAGAAACCATTCGGGGTGCCACTCTCTTAACTACTAGTCTAGTAGTAAGTCGAGAGGAGGAAATAATCAAAGATTGTATCAGATAGTGATACCGTTAAAATTCAAATTTTCAACGGGCTCCTATCGCGATAAATCTTTTGATTGCAATGATGCCGCACTTTTTAGGGACGTTGTAGACCCTGTAACAGTCTCTCCCTTCAAAGAGATTGTAGGAATTCAATTCCATTTTAACAAGGGTCTTGCCACCTAGACATGCAACCTTTAAGGAAAGCTTACCAATTTCTCAAGTGTACCGGGTCCGGATTTTTTTTAAGACAGTTGATTAATCTTTTTAATGAAAATTGACCTCTACCGTAAGTCCTAAGTAGGAGAGAGTTGTAGTTGACTCCATCAAATGTTTGAATACCCCTCCCTCCCACCGCTTCTGTGGGTTGATTTAATTTTTGAATTAAGATCTACTTCAAATTTAGGTTGATTCTAGAAATGAATATTTTATCAATCTTCTAGCAATCTTCTATCTTAATAAGAGATTCACGCATGTCTAGAATCTGTTCAATGATTTTCAAAAGTCAAGTCGATACCCTTTTCAAAAAAGATTAAATGTGCTTTGAGGATTATTCTTCCTTATATAAGAGAACGAATTTTCTTCTCTAATACTTGAGATATAATCTCAGCATTCAAAATAAAAAGATCAATCAATTTAAGGTATTTGAAGAAAGTAGAGCCTCTTCTCGAATTCAATTGAAGTTAAAAGATGCGCAAATGCGCTAAAAATCAAAAGATGGGCGAATGCGCCAAAAATCAAGAAATGCACGAAGTGCACAAAAAGTCAAAAGATACGCAAACTGCGTCACCAGAAAAAGAGAAGAAGAGTGAGAGGCCTTCCTTCTTTTGAATCCTTAAATCTCAAAATAAAACCCAATCAACCTTAAATACTTGACTTTGAAAATCTTGAATTCAGATTTTTCATCATACACGAATTATCTATCAGATAGAAGAACCTCGTGCAAGAAAATTGAAAAGATTGAATTTCTCTCTTCAACTTAAACATTTTGAAATCAATTTTAATTCAAACTTCGTATAAGGGAGACCCCAGTTTAGTTTCTACGAAACTTGGTTTGGGTCAACAAAACTTAAATCCTTCTAGTTTAGTTGGAGTTGACTCTACTTCTCACTCTAAATGCTGAATTTGTTCCCGCTTGTCGTTCCGAAAGGGTCCAAATAGCTAGAGGAAATTTTCTAATAAAATGAATGAATCTTCTACTCCTGATAAGAAATCAAGTCCTGTCCTTGAGAAATGTTTGTAAGTCCTTGCATAGAGGCATCTCTTCCTTTAAGGCCTTTTCAACAAAATTACACTCTATACTGGGTCCAAGATCGACCCCACTAAAGGAGTATTTCGTAATGCTGGGAATTGCTGTTCAAAATCAAACCACGACTGAGCAGAGTGCCCGACTCCAATTTGAGGAGCTCGAGGCCTTTTTGAGCTTTGTCTTTAAGGCTTAATAAAACTCAGAGTCGTTCGAAGCCTAATTGGTTAAAGCTCGTGACAAGATAGAGCGACTTAGAACCTTCCAAGTAGGCGACTTAGTCTTGGTTCTTTGGATGCATATCTTAGCCTAACGAGAGATCGGTGGGAAAGCTTAAACCAATACAAGACTGTCCTCTTGTCATAGAAACGATCTTTGAAAAAATTTAAAACATTAATTGATCAACCCTGGAGAATGCCACCTGACAATTTCAAATGTCGGGGAGGCTCTTCAGGAAGTACCATGCCAAATGAGTGTCAAATTCAAAGTTAATAAAAAGTCTTCGAATTTCCTGGATTAAAGAATTTCCATGATTCAAAATCAAACATCAGAAACTTTTAAAATTCACTTTTAAAACTTTCAAATTTCAAAATTCAAACCCGATCCTCTGTGTGGAGCAGGTTTCCTCCACATATGATCATCCAGACCCGGTTCTTTGTGTAGAGTAAGTTTTCTTTCCACAAGACCGTACCCGTTAGTGGTGGAGCGTGCCCTTGGTGGCGCCACCCTAACATTTGAGTTGAGCGATTAGTGGTGGAGCGTGCCCTTCGTGGCGCCACCCTAATTCGTACCCGTTAGTGGTGGAGCGTGCCCTTCGTGGCGCCATCCTAACATTTGAGTTAAGTGATTAGTGATGGAGCATGCCCTTCGTGGCACCATCCTAATTCAATCCGCTAGTGGTGGAACGTGTCCTTTGTGGCATTACCCTAGCATTTGAGTTGAACGATTAGTGGTGGAGTGTGCCCTTCGTGGCGCCACCCTAATTCGTATCCGTTAGTGGTGGAGCGTGCCCTTCGTGGCGTCATCCTAACATTTGAGTTAAGTGATTAGTGATGGAGCATGCCCTTCGTGGCACCATCCTAATTCAATCCGCTAGTGGTGGAACGTGTCCTTTGTGGCATTACCCTAGCATTTGAGTTGAACGATTAGTGGTGGAGTGTGCCCTTCGTGGCGCCACCCTAATTCGTATCCGTTAGTGGTGGAGCGTGCCCTTCGTGGCGTCATCCTAACATTTGAGTTAAGTGATTAGTGATGGAGTATGCCCTTCGTGGCACCATCCTAATTCAATCCGCTAGTGGTGGAACATGTCCTTCGTGGCATGACCCTAGCATTTGATTTAAGTGATTAGTGATGGATCATGCCCTTTGTGGCACCGTCCTAATTCAATCCGCTAGTGGTGGAACATGTCCTTCGTGGCATGACCCTAGCATTTGATTTGAGTGATTAGTGATGGATCATGCCCTTTGTGGCACCGTCCTAATTCAATCCGCTAGTGGTGGAACATGTCCTTCGTGGCATGACCCTAGCATTTAATTTGAGTGATTAGTGATGGATCATGCCCTTTGTGGCACCGTCCTAATTCAATCCGCTAGTGGTGGAGCATGCCCTCCGTGGCACCACTCTGGCATTTGACTTGAGGATTAGTGATGGATCATGCCCTTTGTGGCACCGTCCTAATTCAATCCGCTAGTGGTGGAACATGTCCTTCGTGGCATGACCCTAGCATTTGATTTGAGTGATTAGTGATGGATCATGCCCTTTGTGGCACCGTCCTAATTCAATCCGCTAGTGGTGGAACATGTCCTTCGTGGCATGACCCTAGCATTTGATTTGAGTGATTAGTGATGGATCATGCCCTTTGTGGCACCGTCCTAATTCAATCCGCTAGTGGTGGAACATGTCCTTCGTGGCATGACCCTAGCATTTGATTTGAGTGATTAGTGATGGATCATGCCCTTTGTGGCACCGTCCTAATTCAATCCGCTAGTGGTGGAGCATGCCCTCCGTGGCACCACTCTGGCATTTGACTTGAGGATTAGTGGTGGAGCGTGCCCTTCGTGGCGCCACCCTAATTCGTTTCCGCTAGTGGTGGGGCATGCCCTCCGTGGCACCACCCTGGCATTTGACTTGAGGATTAGTGGTGGAGCGTGCCCTTCGTGGCGCCATCCTAATTCGTGCTCGCTAATGGTGGAGTATGCCCTCTGTGGCACCACCCTGGTATTAATTTCAAATTTAATCCTCTAGGGTTAGGACTTTCCTCCCCTTAGAATCAATTTCAAAGTTAATCCTCTAAGGTTAGGATTTTCCTTCCTTTAGAATTAATTTCAAATTTAATCCTCTAGGGTTAGGACTTCCTTCCCTTAGAATTAATTTCAAACTCAATCCCTTAGGGTTTCACTTTCCATTCCCTTAGGATTAAAATTTTAGACTTGACCTTTGAGCTCGGTCAACGCCAATATGTGCAATAGAACTTCGTTCTACTACACATATTGGGGGTCCATTTGTTGACCTCATTTTTGTATGAGGTCACTTGGACTAATCTTGACCTTAAATTAATCCAATATCCAAACCAATCTAGACCTTAGGATCCTCCTAGAATCCTGACCTTAGGATCTATTCTAGGTCCTAGGATCCTTTTAGAGCTTAGACCTTAGGAGCTACTCTAGATCCTAAACTTCTTCTAGACTCCAAGTTCTAGGAATTTCTTAGGCTCTAGGATCCTTCTAGATTCCTAACTTTAAGATAAATTCAGACCTTAGTATCTACCTAGATCTTAGGTCAATCAAGCCAAATCCAAGGTCCAAAGGTTTTGTCCTAAAGGCCTTTTCCATTGAAACCCAATTAAATGACCTCTAATTCAGAGTCTGTCAGTTGCATACTGATGGGACATATCTCTGGAGAAAACCCTCCAAATTTGAGCACATTCTGAGGTCTCTAACCTCAGAAACTTAATTGAAATCCAAAGGCTGTAAAACTTTCAAATATTTACAGCCCATGCCACTAGACCTGTCACTGTGAAGTTTTTGACCTTAGAGCCTTCACCAAATCCTCTAGTCACTTCCAGACCCTTAATATTGATATGTTGAACGATAAACTGGAATTTTCTGGACTCATTTCAGCCCCTAGTGGCCATGAGCCCAAAATGACCAAAATACCCCTATGGGGCTCAAGCTTTGATTTCAAATCAAATGAACTCCGAATTGAGTGCAACCACTTCCATTGATCTTGAAATGTTATTTTGAATTGATTGAACCCATTTCCAGATCTAGGACCCACCTGGTTGACCCAGTCAACCTAGGTTGACCAAAATCAACCCTTAAGCCCTTTCCACTTTGAATTAAATTCCAAATTAATGCAAATCTTTGTCAAACCTTCTCAAGGCTATGTTAATTAATTTCTCAAATAGTTTTGGTTGCCACCTCACCTATTGTTGACCCGTCGACTGGTCAACATGGTCAACAAACCCCTTTAAGAGGCTTAAGTGACCAAATGGCTTGACTCATGCTAGCCTAAACCCCACAAAATCACTCTTGACCCTCTTTGAGGTCACTCCCATGCCACCTAGGCAGTCAAACTGAGTGTTGACCAGTCAAACTGGTCAACAAACCTTTGAAACCCTTTTAAGTGATTAAATTCATATGCTTAAATTAATTCCTCCTAATCTAATCCACTCCAGCAACTTTAATCATACTCTAGAACCTTCCTAAGCCTATTCTAGGCCATTAGATTAGGATCAAATGGTTCCAAGTCATTCCCATGTGTTTTAGAAGGACAAAGGACACTTTACATGTAGGATGTCCTTTGGTCCTTTGATGCTTCTGCTCCCAACCACTCCCTTGCCACATGGCAACATCTGGGAGTCTATCCAGCAGATCCCAGCCCTCCATTCAATCTGGAGGGCATTCAATCTGGAGGGGATTGAATAGGGCAAAAGGCTCAAAATGAAGCTCATTGCAACCTAGCCGTTCTCTCTCCATTCAAAACCTCTCAAGCCCAAGTCTCTGTTCTATTGAGCTCCCCAGAGACTCATCAACACATCTCCACTCAAATCTCGCCGGTCAAAACCCTTTCCGGCGAGCTTCCCGGTGAACCAAGCTTGAATCCGTTCAAGCTTCTTTTACATTCGATCCAGGGGCCGTGAGTTCTAGGTGTCTTCAACAAAAAGGAGCGTGGACAGTCAACAAATGCAACAGATCTTTAAACGGATTAATCCGTCCATTAAATGAGGTATAAATTCAAACCCTAGGTCTAAGTACACTAGATTAAATAAGTTTTTCTACAATATGTATTAAGCTAGAAAATCAACTCCCCATAATTTCTGTTCATTTACTTAACTTATATTTAAAATTTCAAAGCATTTTGTTGTCTGGATCGAACGAACGAGCCATAAAACGTTCTCCAGGGCGTTTTCTCGGTTTGGCTCAGGCGAACAGTTCCTGGACCATTGATCGCTCGATCAACGGTTCAGATCGAGCCGTTCCGTGAACGGCTGAGCCACGCGTCCCACTTGGTTGATCAAACTCCCGTTCAGCTCGATCATGGCCGTTTGTTTTGAACCACGGGATTCATCGTCCGCCGTTTGATATCTCTTGGCTGAGATCAAACTGCAGAATTGATCTCCACCGTCAGATGGATCCCGCGGACGATCGAATGGCGAATATCGGGTGCTGAGCTGGTTAAGTGGCTTGCGCGTGGACCCCAGCCGCCGCCGTTCATTAAATGGCAATGATTGCCCAATCATTGGCCCGCCGCCACCGCGGTTTGCTTGAACCAACCGCGCCCCGCCACGTGGCAACCCGCCGTCAGACCCGTTTGAAAATGATTTAAAAATCATTTTAAATCGTTTTTTAAGTTCTTTTTTTTTATTTTGATTAATATATATATATATATATATATATATATATATATATATATATATATATGACTGATATTGACTTAAAATATTAATTTTACTTTAAATAATTTAAATATTATATACTAAATATTTTAAAATTCATATTTGTTCAAATATAATTAAATACTTAAATTTTATATCTTAATTTTTAAAAATATTTTAAATTTTCAGAAATCCTAATTAATATATAGTTTGAAATTAAGCTAATTTAAGATTTAATTGGAATTAAATTTAAATACTTTTGAAAATTCAAATCAAATAATTAATAGTGATTTAAAATTTCAGAAATAATTAAAACCTAATTTAATTTGACTTATTAATTATTTTTAATTACTAATTTTTTTAAATTAATTTAAATACATTAATTAAACTTAAACATTAAAAATTCATATTAAATTTAAATTAATTCATAAAAATTTGAGTAATATATCAAAATTCTCATAAAATTAAGAACTTTAATTTAAAACTATCTTCAAAATTTTTAAAACTAACATATTTTGATTAATTTGAATTATTTTGAATATCTTAATATTTAATTAAAATTTAATTAAATATTATATTAATTATTTTAAAATTTAAAAAATTTATTTTCTAACGACTTGAAATTAGTGGGTCTCTCAATCATTTTTAGATTTATTTTTATAATATTTTGAATTATTTTTAGTTTAAAATATATATTTATATGTATAGACTTATATATATATATATGTATTATCTTAAGACCATTTTGAAGTTATATATATATATATATGTTTAAATCTTTAAACCTTGGGAGATCCCTTTGAAATTTTAAATATAGATTAAGTCTATTTGAATAGAATTAATGGGGATGATTAGTGAATAATCATTCATTGATTATTCACTAACTTTATCTTAATTACATGTCTTGTTTAGTATTTGCATGCTTAGGTTGTGCACCCACCACTTAGATTCAGGCTCTCGTAGATTTAGGATTTATTTGGTGTGATTGCATATTACTTATGTTAAGTTTGAGGGTTAGTTAAAACCTTGATTCAAACCTATTAAACCTAGTGACACAATTAAGGACAAAAATTAAGGACTTTGATTAGAAAACTTAGAAAATTCATCGTGAATAGGATATACTTCACTTGAACTTGAAATTTGAACCACCCAAACTTAGTGACACTCTCAGCCTTAGGGAAAATTTTCACTGAATTTAGAAGTCATTAAGACCCTTAATCAATTTTCCTAAGTTTAAGCCTTAATTAAGCTATTAAACCTTCCAGAAATTGTAATAAATCAAATACAAATCCAAAAATTATGAGTAAGACCTCTAACTGACCATAATTAAATCCTTAACCCATGAAAATTGAAACCAACCTGATTTGACAGCAATTCTGTAGTTAATTTAATTTTAATTGAAAACCCATATTTAATTAAAATAATTCATTAATAATTATTAGAAATTCCAAAAATTTTCCAAACACTTGGGAATCCCTCCTTAGGTCATTCCTGACCTTTGGAGCTGATTTCAAGGAGTGGGGAACTCATTTGGAGCAAAACCATAAAAAGGGCCTTTAATTAAGGATTTCAATAATTCATTAAATACTTGAAACTTCGAAAATTCATAACTAATTTAAGAAAAATCCAAATTGAATAAACTCAATTGCATTCAACTCATAATAAGGCCTAATTTTTGTTAAAAATTTTAAACTCCAGAAATCTGTAATATTTCAAAAAGTCAACTTTTTGGTCAACTCTAGGTCAAATCTAGTTCAAAACTTCAAACCTTCGTAATAAAATGTAGAAAAATCCGATTTCAACGTACTTACCTTCTAACTGATCGTAGTAAGGTCTAGTATTTTAATAAAATGCTAACATTCCAGAAAGCACCCTTACTCAAAAATTCAACTTTTGACCCTTTAATTAAATGATTAAAATATTTCAAAAATTCATAAAACTCAAAATTGTTTTAAAATTCCAGAAAACATTAGCTTAATGTTTAAAACATTTAACAAACCTTTTAAAACACAACAACCATCCTAAAGATGAAGTTTATTGGCTGGACTACTCCGGGCTGCGGGGCTAAGTGTCCTAAGGAGGCTGGTTCCTCGAGCCTAGTGGCACAACGCCACGAATGGATTCTAAGGGGTGTTAAACCTTAAAATAAATTAATCATTAATTATTTGACCTTTTAAAATCTTTAATGTAATTACATTAATTTGGTTTATCGGCTGGACTACTCCGGGCTGCGGGGCTAAGTGTCCTAAGGAGGCTGGTTCCTCGAGCCTGGTGGCACAACGCCACGAATCAATTAATGGCAAACTTAAATTAATCAAATCTTTAAAAATCAGCAATCAAACTTTTTTAATAAAATACATTAACTTTCCAGCCCTTAAAATCAACAATCAAACCTTGAACAACTTTAATCTAATGATCCTATTTAGGACATATCAAAACCACACGACCTACCTCACACACTGTAGACGGTTTGCTAGGACAACCGACTCTAGTTTTAGGCTAGGCCGGTGTTTACTTTTATGCTGTGTGCCGGGTTTTCGAGTTTTCATTGCATGCTGTTTGCTAGTTTAGACTTGATGTGTTTATTTACTTACCTGCTTACTGTACTTCGCACTGTGGTTTGATTGTGCGTTAGATTTACCCTAGGTTAAGGACGAATTACACTTGTGCAATCTTATGCAGGTGGCCATGCTCATACAAGGAGCTGAAATTAAAGGGGGCAGTTAATAAAAAATTTATATACTCTTTGCACAGGTACCTGCCGCGCTTAAGACCCCCTTTAAATAAAAAGAGCATGGCCAAGTGTGGCTAAAAGTAATGTATTTCAATTTTTCGTATTATAACTGCTTGGGAATATATACAACTGTTGATTATTAGGATAACCTTGCAGGATCGAGTCTAGATTTTCTATTTCAAATTAATGTAAATTCAATTCAATTAAGGTTGTAATTATTTAGAATGATTGAGATTGGGATATAAATATCTAATTTGAATTCCAAAGAGGTGAAGACATCCCTAAAGGGGAGAGTCTTCTTCCATTTGGAAGTCAAATTAGGATACTTTTCAAATATCCAAAGAGAAAAGATAGCACCCCGATCAAGGGGAGTTTCTTTTCATTTGGGTATCCGGAACCGATGAATCAAGATGTTCGTGTGAAGACGAAGAAGTGGACAACGAGAAGAATCCCAAATCTCAAAGTCATTTGATTTAGGATTAGAAATCCGGATTGTAGTCAGTGGTGCCCGGCCACTTTACTTTACTGTCGTTTCTGTGATGTAATAATAAGTGGCACTTGCCATATGGACTTTCAATTTGAGCATTTAATTTGATTGATTTATTTAATTGATTGTGTAGTAGAACTACCTATTTTTCTAGTCTTTTTACTTGCATGTCGATTTTGATTTGACCTGGAATGCGATCGTAGGCTCTTAAGGACTTAATAAAACTTTTTCTACTTAAATCAAATTAAAACATTTAAGATAATATAGAAACTCTAACGTTTTAAGAAATAAGCCCGGGACTGCCGGAAGTTTATCATTTCATAGCATTCATTCAAATTCAAACTTTTGATCGAGTCGATTAGCATGCATCATATTAGCAACTAATTAAAAAATCTCTAAATCTTTAATCACATTAGCTTAAGCATCAAACCCAACATAAGTCAAAGGGGCCAATTAGGATCCGCTCTAGATGTTGTTCCCGCTCTCAAAAACTTTTCTTAAACAACGTCCCTATCACTCAACATTAAAAGACCGGACACATGTTTTTAAAGCGTTTAGGTGGTTTAGCTGGCTCCCCAATCCAGGCCGGGGTAAGACCAGATCTGCATTGCATTAGCTAGGTTCGGGTCGCTTTTTAGTACCCAATTTAGACTTAGGTTCTGAGGCTGGCTCGGGCCATAAGACCTCAATTTTCGGGAATTGAATCCCAAATTTCTAATAAAATTGATCACTTAAATTAAACATTGATTTCAATCAAATTCTAGCCCAACAATTAGGATAGACTGGGGTGTTTTCTGAAGTAATTCAGAATCTCAAAATACCTCCTACACTTCTTCCTTCGACTCCAGAAATAAATGCTCAACATTGAACTAATCCCATTGGAAAATTCCTACCATTTTTCTCCTTTGATATCGATCTTTGAAAATTTAAATAAAACTTCTACCGCCATTTTAATCGAGAGTTTTCGTAGGAAAATCTCTAATTTTCCTACGATGTAATTAACTACGAGGGCTTGCGCTCGTAGGAGATTTAGTAACTCAGATTTAATTTTTCAAAATTAAAATTGATATCTTTTAAAACTTCAATTAATTATCTTTGGGAAATTCAATATTCCCAAAAATAATTAAATATTTTCAAAACTATATATATTTAAATATCAATATTTTTTTTTTTATCAAACCAGTGAATTGGTATTTTAAAATTTTCTCAATAAAAAACACAATCTTAAACTAAACCAAAACTCATACTAGAAAATCGAAGTGCGGAAATTAAATGCGAAAAAATAATAAGAAGAAACACACAGAGATTTATAGCAGTTTGGTCAACTTGACCTACGTCCACTCCCCGGAGCCTCTCATCAGGGTATTACACTAAACTTAATGACTCTCCTTTTGCTCCCACAGCAAGGCGGAGAAGTCTGTACAAACCTATTTTCCACCGACACCGGTGAGTCAAAGAACCCAAGTCCTTTTGCTTCCTCCTGAAGTAGTCAAAGAACTCAACTCCTTTTGCTTCCTTTTGAAGCAGACAGAGAACCTAACTCCTTTTGCTTCCTCCTGAAGCAAACAGAGAACCCAACTCCTTTTGCTTCCTCCTGAAGCAAATAGAGAACCCAACTCCTTTTGATTCCTTCTGAAGCAGGTAGAGAACCTTGATTAGTTGCTGAAGTAGACCTCTCTCGAACCTCTAAGGAACCAGGGACGACGACCGGAGAAGATGACTCGGATCCTTACTTAGAGCAACTTTTGTGAAACCCCTCAAAAACTCCCCCTCACAAGATCCCCTCTCTCTCTCTCTCTCTCTCTCTCTCTCTCTCTCTCTCTCCCTTGCTCTCCCTCTCCTCTTGGCTCTCTCAGGTCAGTACAACAGCAAAAGATATAATCTTGGATAAACAAGAGGTCTTATATAGAAGAGCTTTGAATTTGCTCTTAATTGCAACAAACTGACATTATCATCCTGGACGATCGGCCTATCATCACATACGATAAGTACAAATTCTGCTCAATCAGCCAAGACGATTAGAAGGTTCCTTTGTTCAGATCGTCCATGACGATAGTACGATTAGTTTAAGTCGTTCAATATCTTCCAAATCATCGCCCTGAATGGATGTTTGGACAATGAAAAAATAACTTGACCGTCTAGGAAGATCTCACGATCGTCCGGGCCGATTATTACAAAATGATGAATATCGTCCAGAACATCTCCCTAGATGCATGTCTAGACGATGAAAAAATAACTGATCGTCCAGGACGATATATGATCATCCAGGACGATATATGATCGTCCCAGACGATTAGTACAAAATAATACACATCGTCCAGAATATCGCCCTGGTAATCTAGGACGAAACTAAGATTTGTTTAACTGATTGTCCCGGACGATCCTGCGATTGTCCATGACGATATGATCAAGCAATCAAACCTTAATTGATTTCCTTAATTACCAGATTAATTTAGGCATAACTGCGCTACATCGTCAGGACGATGTCCTGGACGATGTCCAAAAATAAAAGATGTCTAAATAGATATGACGAATGATTTTTTCCTGATTTGAACCTATTGTCCTATACGATGCTATCGTACAAGACAATTTGCTTAATTGCGACTGCCTTAACCAAGATGCCCTTATTAGGGTTTATGTTTTTAACTGATCGTCCAGGAAGATTTTTGGATCGTGTCGGAGATGTGATAAAACATAGAAAACTCTAAAACTGTCATAATTTTTCCTAAAGTGTGTGTGCAATGTTACTTAGCATCGAGACCTAGACCCACATTATTACAATATACTCAATAAAAGGTAAAAGATACTTAACGTACATTACAAGCTGACTCAATCATAATCTATCCAATCTAGAGCTAATTTAATTTGCAATTTGATCTTGTGGATCTGAAACGTTAGTAGGCAAGGCAGTCGTAAAAATATAGAAGTAACAGAAATATTTGCTATCATCAAAATTATAATTCCTGAATCTAGATCCACAATACTTATGGTGCATCAAATATCTATAATTAGAAGCTTTTTTGAGCTCCAAGCTAGGAGAGATTATTAGATTCGAACACCGAACACAGATTACCGTTCGGTACTTCACAGTACCGAGTAATACTGAACTCAGTACTGTGAAGTACTGAGTTCGATACTCCACAATACCGAGCAGTACCAAGCTTAGTACTGCTCAATACTGTGGAGTATCGAGCTCATATAGAGCTCAGTACTGAGGCGGTGATGATGACGTATTTTCATTTAGCTCCGGATGTTGTCCGATATCCGAACCCAATAATTTCCCCAAGCTTTGTCTTTTTTTTTCATGCTATTTATATATCTAATAATTAAAATTTTTATATTATATGCTTATCACCCTAGAATAAATATGAGAACATGAAATAAATTATTAAAATATATAAAATTACATAAGTGATAAAAATAAAATATATGAGAAATATATTTAATATTAAAATTTTAATATGTGATAGAAATATAATATTGAAATTTTAATTATTATATATATATAAAGCAAAAATAGGCCTTGAATTATTTATTCAATACAACTGGGTGGAAGCTCCCCACATTCCAGAAAAGAAAAAAATTCTTCTCGCATACTACAAACAGAACAGAAAAATGAACCAAAAAAGGTGAAGAATCTCTTCTCAAGCAAGATAATTTAAAATATATTCAGCAAACTCAGCATGCAAAGAAAGCAAACAGCTTTCTTATGAAAAAGCTGAAAGTTGAAGATCAACCAAACAAATAGATACAAAAGGATTTCAATTCTCATTTAAAAATTTACACAGGAAATCCTGGTAAGAGAACAAGGCATTCCTAAGAACACAGAAAGCAAAGCTGAATTCTAACAGAATAAGAGTACTCCAATATTATTCAACTTCTACAACTCTCTATTATTCTCTCCTTTCTTTACTAGACAGATTATTGTAATAACTTATATAAATCAAAGAACAAGTGCAACCATCCTCTTGGCAGTTCAGAATCCCTTGCGGCATCCTTTCTTCTCAGCAGAGGTAGCCACTTCAGTAGAAGGTATACAATAATAGACTTGAATCAAGGAAAAGATAACCAAAGAAACAAATAACAAAACAATACAAATAGTTAGGATTTTGAGTGAAGAAGGTCATGACCGAAATTAAGATCAAGCCACCTCCTGCATCCTCTCCTGCTCTGAATAAAGCTGGTCCCAGGAAAGAAAATCACCAGTGCCTCCCCCGTTATGCTGATACTGTTTCTGCTGTTCCAGGCCCATTCGACCAATTGGTGGCAAAGCCATGGCTGCCGGTCCATCCTTCACCAGATGCTGGACCCAGGTGAGATCAGGCTCATTCGAATGAGGTGCCTTGGTGCCAAAATTGTTAGTTCCATTGCTGCGGAAATTAAAAGTTGCAGACTTTCTCAGCTTGTTCAACTCATCTCCTTGAATCCCCCAGTCCAACTTCCCATCAGGAGAACCCCAGTCAGATATAGCAATTGGCGAGCTTGGCGCAGCAGATGTTAATGGAGATGAAAGAGCTGGAATATGACGAGGAACAGCCCCTCGGTCGATAAAACTCTGGCTCCTCTTTGCAAAAGCTGCCTGCCTTGAATTCATGATGGCCTTTGCCATCGAATGATCAAGTCCAAAGGAAGAAGATGCAGACACGGTAGGAGAAGAAGGCATATTGTGCCCATAGCCGGTGGCGCTCTTCAAGGAGAGACCTTGCAGTTGGGACAGCATAGAAGGGTCGATGGAGCCAAACAAATCATTGTAATCAGAAGCAGCGTTGAAAGAATTAGTCTTCCAGTTTGATCGAGGAGATGCAGCGTTGGTGGAGATTTCATCAAGCAGCTTCTGCTGGTAACCTTCGATACCCATCAATTCGAGATCGAAATCAAGGTCCCTTGCATTCAGGCTTGCCTTCAGCCGGCTACTAGCAGAAGAAGTATTCATCCACGCCGTTGCTGATGAAGAAGCTGAAGGCGACATCGGCATCATAAGAGCAGTCATCATGTCTAGAGAAGAAACGCCCATGGCCGATGATCTCGGAGAAGACAAAACATGGCCAGCGACAGAAGCTGTGGTGGGGTTAACCATCCTAAGCTCTTCCACCTTGTGGGCGAAAAAACAAACACGTCGGCTGCATCCAGTCTCATCTTTACAGAGGCGAGTACGATACTGAGCTGGGTGAAGCCAACACTCAAACACCCCGTGTGCGTATTCACATGAATCAGCTTTCAGGCACGAACCTTTACGGAAATCGGGACAGGGAACGCAGCTATAAGAGTACTTTCGGGGATCGCGTCGCCGGGCGTTCTCGCCGGGGTGAACAAACGGGCACTCAGTCCAGTCATGGGAGTAAGCTCTCGAGCAAGGCTTCACCTTGAAGGTATACATACGGAACTCATCGGTTCCATAGATCCCGTTTTTGATGTCCGGGAGAGTTAAATCCGGAGGGTATTCCTTCTTCGAAGGAGAGGAAACCCTAGGGCACGGTGCTTTGAGAAGAATCTCAAGGTCTTTAGCCATGGAAGCGGAGAATTGTTTAGCGATAACGTCGCCGGGGCGGTTACCGGCGGCGTCCACGGCATCCACGTCAGCGGATGCATTGATGAGGAGCTTTACAACGTCGAGCGATGCCGGAGAACCACCGGCTGCGGCGCAGTGGAGGGCGGTAGCGCCATCGGCGTCGCAGCGGCGGTTGACGTTTACAGAGTTACAGCTGAGGATGTAGGAAAGCACGTCAGTGCTGCCATAGAGGGAGGCGATCATCGCCGGAGTCCGATTAGCGTATGCCATGCGTCGTGTCCGAGAGGAGGTGGTGCCCACTGAGCGAGAGTACCATGGAGCGGATATATCGAATGAGACGGCGCCATCTTCGACAGCTTGCT
Source organism: Dendrobium nobile (assembly GCA_022539455.1). Taxonomy (NCBI): domain Eukaryota; kingdom Viridiplantae; phylum Streptophyta; class Magnoliopsida; order Asparagales; family Orchidaceae; genus Dendrobium; species Dendrobium nobile. Next base: position 52,557,886 of record CM039718.1, read on the forward strand.
TGAAGGCGGAAAGGTCGTTGTTTGCAGCGAGTTCGAGGAGGAAATTGGATTCCGACTCCGGTGAAGATAAAGGCGGCGGCTTTATGGTAGCAACGGCGGCGTCCATCAAGGATGGAGCAGAGGGAGGTGGAGATGGCTTTCGGGGACCGCGGCACATAGATGGAAGGGGGTGAAAAGGTTAGATCTTGCGGAGTTGAGATTGAGAAGAAGAGATGAAACAAATGGATGAAGGTGCAGCAATGGTGTTCTGCTTTTGTAGGCAAAGGATGGGATTAAATAAGTAAACGATGAAGGGAAGAGAAGCCGGCTCGTCTTCTGTAGCTCTCTATGGTCAAAAAGGCGACGCCCGAAGTTGCCTTCTTCGTACATCTCGTTTCTAAATGCAAATGATAAAAATTTGTGAAATGAAATGGAAATGAAGATTCGAAAGCTGCCCCTAGAAGACAGGGCAGAGCGGGCAGAAAGGTGACGCGGCGTCCTTTTATTAGTAAAGGTTAAGATTTTTTTAAATAAAAACTATACCTCTACCAATATGGAAAAATATATTTATATGAAAGAATAATTTCATATTTTTTATTCTATTTTAATTTGATATCTTATTTATTAAATCTAAGTTATTAGATATTTTTAAATATAATAAATATATAAAAATATTAGATAATTTTTTTAAATTAAAATTTTGAAATCAATGAATTATACCAAATCTTTAGATTCTTTTTAATATAAAAAGAATATAAGATAAATATAATTTAATTATTAGATATTATAATTAAATATATTTAAATATGCATAAATATAAAATTGACATAAAAGTATATAAGCGTAACATAATTATATAAAATTATAAAACAGCATATTATTATAATATTTCATAAATATATATAATAAAATTTAATACTCTAATTTAAAATATTTTACTTTTTTCATATTAGGCTTAAAATATATATTTTAAAGGGGGAAATTTAGTAAACTTTTTTTATTACCTCTTATACTCATGTTAAGTCATCAATTATTTCTTAATTATAATTAGGCAACCTAGCAATGCTCTTTCTCATAATTTTATTAAATAAATCCATTTGGCCACACAACTTAATATATAATTGTTGTACATAAAAATATTATGATCACGCATGACCCATAAAATTTTATATATAATATATGATATAATTAACTATAATAATTTGGCAAATATTAATATTATTATTCTCAATTGCTTTTTATCATTTTAATGCACATTTGGCTGTTTGACTTTAAATATATTTTAAGATACGTAAATCAATTATATTTTAAATTGCGTATATTTATATATTAATATTAAATCTATGTTTATATATATGAAAAAAATAGAGAAAGTAAGTGTAGTAGGTCATTAGCTTGAGTTAATAGACCATGAATATAATGGATTGTATAGTGTTTAATGTGGATATTTGAATATGCCAATGGCCTCGAGCTCAAATTTTTCTGAACTAGAAATTTTAAAGGTGCACTCATCGAAGATCAAGCTGCATTTGTCAAGGGTCAAGAATTACTCATCGTTCACCAGGTCTACACTTGTCAGTTGTCACTCGGTAGGTCTACACTCTATGGGCCTATTCGTTGGCAGAGGCGGATCCAGCCCTTTTTCTTAGGGTGGGAAAACTCAATTTATAAAAAAGTAAATACAAAAATTTTTGGAGTACCTCTTTAACAACCAGACATTGTTAAATCCAAGCCAAGTTAGAGCACTCCAAATAGAAAGGGCTATATACTGAAATCATCATCATCATGTTTTTAGATTGAGATTGAAGTAACTCAAGTTTGTTGAAAATAATATTAAGGATCTATCTAACGCAGTAAAATGAATAGTCAAAATCTGCTTCAATAATCTATTACAGAGAGATCAAAAAGTTTTTTCCTTGTGAAGCAATAATTCAATCACAGCCTAAGATTCATTAATATATGGACATCACAGCGCTCAACCGTTAGCAATGCAGTGGCACTACAATTGTAATTATTAAGGACATGATCTGTCAGCGAAGCGACACGTCGATTCATTAAACAATGGATCCATGCCATCAAGTGCCGCAGCGGAGGAAATATTTTAGTGTTGAGGTGTTAATTTATTTTATGGGTGCCGTGATGCAAGTGCTCGAGCTCCACGCCACCAGAATCCATTTTCTGTATTTTTTTATAATAGTCTATTTGTAATATTAGTAAAAGAGTTCAGTTTCTTGTTTAATTTCAGTCTTATATTGTGATTCTTTGATTCTTCCATATGAGTGACAATTAAGAGAATTCATAGAAGTCCTTGATACATTTCATCAGAGTGTTTGGCTTGTATTTGTGAAAGCAATTCTATAAGTTCAAGAAAGAGTGTAGAGGAGATCATTGAACTCATTAGGTGATATCTTTTTTTATGTACTTTCTTTCTTTTGTATAATTAATGAAAACGAATATGTTTCACTTGTTCTTCATGTCTAACTAAATTATCTAGTTTTTTATTAACCATTTAAATGAAAAATGGAGTATTAATGAGTTCTCTTTATCAATAATTTCATAATATTTTTAATATATAAGGTATTCATTTAATGCACATAGTGGTTATATGTGTAGATAATATCAGTGGTAATGTGGAGCCTAGAAATAGAATTGATAGAGCCAAAAATAATTTTTATATCAAAAAAATCTAAACATTATTTAGGGATTGATAGAGCCCAAAATCATTTTCACAATTTTTTAGGTTACTCCACCGCTCCCACCAACAACTCACAAGTTTAATGATGATAACACCCCCAGTACAACCAAGAGTATACAGTATAATCAACATGAAGTGAACTTCCCTAAAGAGATCCACTTATATAAGTTCTCTTTGAATATCATTATTTTGATTGTAATGTATTAAAATTGATTGATTTACATTTACATGATTGAATGATTAACATGCATATTGACTGTTGACACACATAATTTGTTTTGATTGATAATTTATATGGATGATGGTTTATATGAATGATAGATATGATCAGTGATCTGTAGTAAGAAATATCGAGGATGATATTTTTCTAATGTTGGGAGATTGTAATAACATATATTTTGACTAAATCAAATAATATTTTAGGAGTCATACACTTATAAATCATCTTTGTCATAACATAAATATTATTATATTTTGATTGTATTATTTTTTCTTAATTCTATGAGTAGTGTAGATATAAAAATAAAAAAAAATTTGTTTAATTATAATTTCTTAAGTTATTAACACATGTAGGTACAAGTAAATTTTCTTGGCCATTAGATTTCCATTTTACAAATCGATTTTATCTGAGCGTTTTAGATATGCTAGGCAATTTTATCATTTTTTTTAATAATTTTTAGAACTCCAAATTTAAAGAAAAAAATGATTTATATAAATGTTATGCTAAAAATTAAATAATTAGTATAATTACCAATATGTCCTTATCATATGTTTTATAAATATCTATACCCATTTATAATTTTTTTCAAATAACAATTTCCTTTTATTTTATTGATTCTTACATAATTTTATATTTATATATTCATACTGAGAGTGATTGAATGATTATATACATATTATTTCTAGTATCTTGTAGGTTCCAGTAATCAATTGAGATGGTAGCTCACCTATGATTTTATATATTTTCAAGGTGTAAGATCGAGTAGAGTAAGGACAGATAAAAAATTTAAGTTTTATTTTAGTTATATATATTTAATTCTATTCTTTTATAATTAGGAGCTTAGAAAGTTGAAATAAATATAATGATTGATCTCTTAGCTTCTATACATTAATTTTGAGGGATGAATATAGTTATATATTTTAATATATATAATTTTTTTGTTATTTTTACTGTATTGATTTATATTGATGAATCCATAGAAGCATTAGTTGATTAATTATGAGATTAAAATAGGTAATTGTTTTAAAATTAGATTTTAGGATGTTATTATAGGACATCTAACTTTAAATTACTATTTTCATCCTTTCATATAGTATCCATCTATCATATAGTAGAATTACCAAAAGATTCATATTGAACTTCGATGGGAACTTCTCTTGAGCCAACGACGCGTTGATCTAGTCTCCACCGAAGCCACAAAGGACTATTTCAATGGATTCGTTTATGCCAATAAGCTCCAAGTGCATCATAAGAACTAGAAAAATACGGCTCTTTTATATACTTAAAGTCATTCTTGCAAACAGTTTCTTTTTTCTAGTTTTTACAATGAGAATTCTATTGATTATACCTATTTGCACAAAGATCTCGAGGATTCCCGATCGTTAATACATAGAGTGCAATAAGCATATCTTGAGTTGGTACGGAAATGACCAATAGCTGGAGACTAGAGTCCAATAAGCATTATCTCTCAATCATATCTTTTAATTTATTTTTTTGAATCATTTTCCTTAACATGCGCCTTTTAATGAAACAATAAAAAGTTGTCACCCGCTACATATCAATGTAATCAGTTAATAGATTACCGACTAATATCCATGATTTCACGATAGACTTATATTTTAAAGAAAGCCCATGGGCTAATCCTCATATATAGAATATTATCATTTTAATAGCCAACCCGTATTAATTATATTGTTTATAGAGTTTTATTTGCTCACATGAAAGAATCACATTTATCATATATCTATCATATTATTTTCTATGGATAAATCAATTTCATGTATACAATATAATAATCTATGAAATATAGAAAAATATATACACTATTCATTAACTTCAAAAAATTATAACTATCTATTTTCTTGGTGAAATTCAATATATTTATGCTAATATATGTAGAATGATTAAAATTATAACATACTAAAAGTTAAACGTTAGAAGTTTACTAAAACTTGAGATATCATAATTTTTAAAATTTTTGACCAAATTAAATTAAAAAATATATAAAATACGTTAAATCATTGAAATCAAAGATAGAATAATGATATCCTACCAAGAGTCAAGCCAAACATTTTTGCAACTGGACTAATTAACCATAAAAAATGACGTTAAGACCTTCAAACCCTAGCTTCTTTCTCTTCTTATTCTCTCTTTTTTTCTTCCTTAATTTTTTTCCTTCTATGGTTTGAGGAAAACAAAATGGGAAATGCCATATAAGGAGTTATGTAAGTGGAATAAGATTTTTATAATAAAATATTTTAAGGGTATGAATATAATTATGCAAATTATTTAACTAATTTTTAACATAAAGTCCTTTTATATCTTTAAATTTAGAGATAAAAAAATTATGAAAAAATATCCATAAATTATTTAAACTTGTCTAAAATGCTTTGAAAAAATCGGTTTGTAAAATAAACACTTAACGATCTCAGAAAATTCACTTGTATCGATATCAATCAATATTAACAAATAATATTTTAACCTATGATATAGAAAAAACGTTTACAAATTGAACTTATAATAACTCTTAAAATATTATTTGACCATTGTAGGTTAAAATATGTCTTATAAAAATTTAAGGGCTTTGTCTATGTTTGTTAACCAAATAATCATAATATTTTTGTAAATATAATATTGTAAATATCAAAACAACCTCAAAATATTTTTTAATAAATGTATATTTATATAAATATTTTCAAAAATAAATATATGTATTAGAGTTGTAATCATTTTCATAATTAGAATTGAATATTTGGCTATTGCACTAGGTACATCCTCTTATAAATGTTTACTAAGAACATTCATGACTAAAGCAAATTGATAAGAGCTTCAAGTTGGTCTTTGATGTAATCCAAAAGACAGAAAAATATTTGGTCAAACTTCCTTGTGTTTGAATACAAGTAACAACTATTACATGTATATCCTTAATAACTTGAATATAAATATTATTAACTCTTTTCTTTTCTAGAACTCTCCAAAGCAATGTTTTACAAACCGGATCGGACCGGTTCAATTTCCAAAAATTTTAGATGTTTTTTAAATAAATTAATAAAAATATAATTTTTATTATAAACATTTCCAATCTCCAAACCATCATGAAGCATTATTTCACATGGAGTGTTGGTACCATGTGAGCTCTTAACATAAGGAAACTCAAAATGCTATATAAACACTAGCAAGAAAGTCTTTCCAAGTGATGTGGGACTAAAGAAAAGAGTTGAGATGTGAATGAACTCATAACATATATAATGCATATTAAAACTATTTTTAAAAAGATTTTTTAATTAATTATTTTTTATGTAAATGATATTTATTTATTAGTTAATAATAAAAATTTATTTATTTATACACTATATAAATAATTTATCATTAATAATTTAATGTATTTAATTATTTATTAATTATTTAAGATATAAATTTATAAAAGAAATTTGGTATACAACATAAAATTGTAAAATATATTTAATCATATAATATAAAATAAGAATAATTTACATTAAATTTATAAACTTATGTTGGAATGAAATTTCGATTAAATTTGTATTTATATTAAATTATATGGTATTATGTAAATTTAATTTAAATTAAAAATAAAATTAGAAATTCAAAAAATATTTAAAATTAAAATTATCATATTTTTATAAGTGTAAATTCTTATAATTATGAGATTTAAATTTTTTTTCTTTTAAGTGAGATTTTAAAATAAATTTTTACTTAATTATATAAATTTTCTGTTTCATATTTTTTTTTTAATTTAATTTTTTGTCTCAAATTTTGAATGATAATATTATTATTATGTTAATTTTTTTAAATTGTAATAATATTTATTATTTATTATATCATCCAGTTCGACCCCGGTTAGACCGGTCGAACCTTGAACCTCTCCTTCTTCCGGTTCGTTGTCCGGTCCAATTTTTAGAACCTTGCTCCAAAGCACTCTCTTAGAACTTTATCATAGGCTTTCTCTAAATCATTAAACATCATATGTAGATCTTGTGATGCCCCGAGATCTAACTTGGAAAGAATTTCGATACATCCGACCATTTACCAGAGTCATCTAAAAACTCCAATCAATCACAATCTAATAAAAGTCTATAATTTAAAACATCCATATACAAGTCGATCCATATCCTAAAATATCATATACAATACTCAGGAACTACACTATACCCACAAGTACTGAAATCTATCCTGTCCTGAGTACAAAAGAATCAAAATCATCAAAAAAACTAAAACCTGTAGATCCGGATCAATCTCTATCTCCTGCTCCCTTGCCCTGACCTAAAAATGTCAACCACATATAATGAGGTTTACAAAGCCCAGCAGGTCACCTAATACCTATAACTGAAATCAAAGCACGGTACTGAAAACAATATGCATGTCAGTCAATCAAATCCATACAATCAATGGTCAATGAGTCTATGCAATACGGAAATCCATAGTCAATGAAATCAAGTCTATCAATGCAGCAGCGGGCAAATCAATAAACCAAACTCAATCAATACACGTCAATCTCGAAGAAATTCGTATACAGAAGAAAATCAATCAATCTGTCAAATCAGTCGTCTCAAATCAATGCTGTCTATTCGATGAAATCAATCAAAAAAATGATACAATAACGATCAATCTATCCTAGCAATGAGTCAATGCAGTAAGTCAAAATAGTGCAGAAACAATAGTATCAATGAGTTTATAGGCAATACTATCAATAAATCTATAATATCCATGTTCATAGCAATTAATCTATACAATATCTATATCCATCCATGTCCATATCAATGCTCAATAGTTTCCATGCTCAATATCAATCAATGAAACCGTACAGTAAAAGAAAATTCGTCAATCCAATCAAATCAATAAAGCAGAAATCGATAAAGCAGTAAATCCGTATGTCAATACAGTAAACATGCATTCAATACAATAATACTGAACAAGTACAATCAACTGGCTATGTTGCTGTTGTAGAATTCATATTGCTGTTGTAGATATCCATACGTTGGTTTCAATAAAAAGAGTTGTCACTCTATTGCCCGTCGGTCGTCCGTCGGCATATCTATAAGAACTCCTTATGACTTCCATCCATATATCCATAATCAATGTTTAAAGGAAAGCCCGTCGGCCCATCATCATGTACAGGTCAATTCAATCTCCAACCAACGTTCAACCAGGTTCCACTTATGTTCCAGTATCAATAATCAATTCAATAGTCAATATTAAAGAAATCATATCAATATTCACATTCATATCTATTCAATCTATCAATCTCAGAAAAATCAGAAATCCTACGAAAATTCGGCAGAGTAACGGCAGTCTACCGATTTACACAAAAAAACCTGCAAAAAGCACTAATTTCCAAATTCACACAGAACGTTCACAACATCAATATAAGGCTATTATTCTACTGAATCCATATCAAATAACATCCTTATATTTTTCTATTCGATCAAAACCGCATAGAACCCAAAATAACCGGTAAAATCGTTCCAGAAAACAATCAAATCGTGTATAATATTCATATCTATAACATTTTAAAAGTTGTGCGGTGAAAGTTGTGTCAATACAAAACCAGGTCCATTTTTCGATCACAAAAACACAAAACAGGTCACAATACAATCAAAACTCAATATCTCTGAAAACAGAAATAGGATTCGGAGTCCTTACCGCGAGATCTTCAATTCGTTCAACAGTGGCGACGGACGAAAAGCGCTCTACGGCCTCCGAAATCCAAGATTTTTTCTCTTTTCCTTTCTCTTTCTCTCTCTTCAAAATCAGATATTTTAATAAATGATTTTCTCTCTCCTCGAATCGAGCTGATTTTTGATATAAACACAACTGATCGGCCCGGCCGATCGGCTCCATCGTCCAGGCCGATGTGAACAATTTCACATCATTCAGGACGATTTCCCAGGACGATGCTGGATAATAGAACAGGTTTTGCTCTCCGTATATTTGTCTTATCTGATCGTCCCCGGCCGATCCAAAATCGGCCTGGACGATCCAGTCCAGAAATCATTCCAGAGAACACTCCAGAAATCAGCCGTTTTCAATGCACTGATCGGCCTGGACGATCTCAATATCGTCCCGGCCGATCCTGGGAGGAAAATCCAATTCAGAGAGGAACAGTAAGGGAACGAGATCTCACAGATCTTTCTTATTCTCTCAATACGCTATAGAAAAATCACTTATTACCGACAGAATTTTTTGGCATAAATTGATCATTTTCTGGCAAATTGGGTATGTACTGGCGGCTTTCCGGCTGCAAAATTTCTACCAGTAAAATTCGTGTAGGAAAAATATTTTGGCATTTTTCTGACAAAATAAGGCCGCTAGAGAATAAAAAAACTAATTTAAAATTAAGTTGCCTGCACATGCCAGCCTAACTATGTGCTGTCCGCACGCACACGCCCATCAGCCCGCTCGACTGCGCCCGCTGCATGCCTTTACCAGCCCGATAACTCGGCACATGGCCTGCCAGCCCGACCGATTGCGCCCGCTACCTACCAGAACCGGCTTGCAAGCCTGACCGTGCCAGCTGCACGCTTGATCGCACTGCCCGGGATTCAAATTCATGACCTAAGTGTGTGGTGTATAAAGACTCAACCATTTTGCTTTGGAGTAAAATATGTCATAAAACATACTTTTTTATATTTTAATAATATAAATTTGAAAATTAAATTTTAAAATAAAATAAAATGATAAAATGAAGAAATAATTAATATAAACTATAAAATAAAAAAGTAATTAAATTGAAAAATAATTAATTTTTATTTTAACAACATATTATTTAAAATATAAAATTAATCATTAATTATAATAAAAATTAATTAAAGTGAAATATATGAATTTACAGAAATTATTACAAACCGCCAGAAAAGCCACAGAAAATTCTTCTGAAAAATTAGGCCGCCAGAACCGTAGGTTTATAATGGACGATTTTTTTGTAGTGATACTTCTCCATCAAATCTCTCACATATAACTTCCATAGAGGACCTATCCGGCATTAATCCAAATTTTTATTGAGAAACATTAGTATCATATCATAACATATGCTCAATTACTCTTTCACCTAATTGAATTGTATGACACATTAACTTCTTTCTTTTATAATTCATGACTCTTGTGCATCACATTTATTCTTAAAAATAGGAACAAACACACTCCTTCACTCATCAAACATCTTTTTAGTTTTCAAAATACTATTGAAAAATTTAATAAGCTACGAAATTCCTTCATCTCCTAAGTATTTTCACACCACTATTAGAATATCATCAGATCCAACTATATTTCAACATTTTATTTTCTTTAAATCCTCTATTACTTCGTTTTTATTAATTTAGCGATAAAAACAAAATTTCCTATTCACGTTTGAGGTGTTAATGTCTCTAAAATCAATCGTATTCTTATAATCTTTGTTGAAAACCATTTTGAAATATCTCATCAACCTTTGTTGAATGTTATTTTCTAATAAAAATAGTTTTTTTATATTCGTCATTAATGCACTTCACTTAAATTGAATCCTTGCTTTTTCTATCTCTTTATTTGACTAATTAGGATGAGAATATTAAGCGTAAATACCCTTATTAATTAGGATGAGAGTATTATGAGCAAATATCAAAAGAGTTTTATGATTTTTATTAAAATTTTATGATCACAAATGTTTTAATACTTTTTTAGCTGTTTTTGCCCAATTTTATCAATTTATGCAAAAATTCATTAAACGTTCAAAACAAACAAATTCAAGTAAATTAGAATCTATATCTATCAATATTTAAAACATGATCATAAATTTTCAACCAAAATTTATTAAAATCCAAAATTTCAATCAATTTCAATGTTTAGCTAAATTTATAAAGGATTAATTCATTTTTGATCGGTCACTTCGACAATTTTTTAACAAAATTGGTAAAATATTTTGTAAAAATAATTATAAAAGTATCATGAAAAAATATTTTTTTGAAAGCTAATAAAAATATTATAATATTTTATCATTTTTTAATAATTAAATAGCTGCTTTTACAAAACTATAATATATTAACAAGATGGAAAAATAATTAAAAAAAAAACAATATGAAAAATAGATTTTCATCAAAAAAATTTTAGGAAATAGTGGAAAAAGCAGAAAAAAAATCCACTATAAAAGGCACGTGCCAGTTGCTGACCGGAACAGCCGGTGGCACCTTCTCCGTCAACATCCGGCCATTGCCGCCTCTTTCTTTAAAAAAATACAAAAACAATCAAAATCTCACACAAACGTATTGGAGTCCGGTCACCGAAAGATAGTTACCGCCTCATACCTTCCACGTGGCACATCGCACTCGACTTCCAGAATATCGATCGTCAGCCGTCGATATGGAGAATGCACGGTTTGGATGGGAGCGGAAAGGTTCTATTATTGCGAGTGAAAAGTCAATGAAGTGTGGACCCCACAGCCCACAAGGTTTCGCGCGGCATTAACCGGGGCTGTCCTATCATGGTGGGCCCGGCCCACATCAAATCAATTAAAGCTTGACGTTATCCGAACGGCCCGCATGCGACGGTGACCTACAAAGCGAGACGATACGGCCGGCTCCAAGTGGACGGATCTGATTCATCCCGTACGAAAATTGTTCGCATGTGGTGATGGTGGGATGAGATTTTTTTAATTATTTTTTTCATTGATGATATCATTAATTGAAACTTTTATTAGGTCCGGTGTAATGACGTAGAGGAACGTCCGGTCAGAGGCAAAATCCCGCCAAAAAACTCAACATTTATTCAGTATTGCTAGGTATTATTTGATAATAACGATGAATACCGCTATGTGAAGACCAATACCGAGTTATACCGAATAATACCGAGTTGTACAGAGTTTTTTCTAGGAAAAACTCGGTACAACTTTTGTATAACTCGGTATTGCTCGGTATAGCTCGGTATAACTCGGTATTGGGTCGTCACGTGATGGTATTCCTCGTTATTATTTGGTATTGCTCAGTATTTGCTCGGTATTTCTCATTTTTTGGCACGATTTGGCCTCCGACCGGACGTTCCTCTACGTCCGATCGAAGTATGTAATAAATATATGCATGAATGTATTTAAAAATAAATTTATTTAATATATAAAAAATTCAAAAACTTTTAATTAGTAAGTATATTATTTAATTATTAAAAGAATATATAATATATTAAGAGGCCCACAATGGAGAATTGTGGGTTGGTGAGTGGATACTTTGGCTGTTTGAGATCTAGTTCTTTGTTTGTGACCGTTTTTTAATTGCTTTTAAAAATAATTTTTTAATACAAATTTCTTTATTTTTATTAAAAAATTATTTTATGAAGTAATTTGAAAGACTTTTCGGGCCTCGTTTGAGACGGCTTTCTTTTCGCTTCTTAAAATAGTTTCATAGTATAAAAAATTTTGTACTAAAAAACTGCTTTAAAAAACAATAAGAAAATCGTCTCAAAAAAACTAATTTAGTTGACAGAGGCAGAATTAGTAATATTTAGAGGGTGGACAAACTTATTATATAAATAATTGAATATAAAAAATATATATCAAATATAATTCGAAGCAAAATTTTATTTTAAGATGAATTGAGAAATTGTTACAAGTTTTTTAAAATTATTTTATAATTTTTAATAATATTATATTGCTACTGTCTAATCTATTTTTGAAATTCTAGGAAGCTTTAACTCTAAATCAAAGGTTAAAGACTGGGATCATTAGGAAGATTTTAATAAAAATGGAATTAATATTCTTACAATAATATTTTAATTAATATTATCATATCATTTCATCATGATTTCTTTTATTTATTTGAGGATTATTTCATGAGTTTTATTTGTTTTACTATCTTCTCCTTTTCATATTCTTTTTAAATTATTATGTGATTTTTTACTGGCGTTATTTTATCAAGATTTTTTTTAATCCTTTTTACATTTTTATAGGATTTATAATTGATATATCATCAAAAAAATTATCTTGATCGGGCACGAATCTCGAGGCAAAATCAAGTTGGAAACTTCCGAAATTAAAATTGGGATCATCCGAACTCCATTTTAGCAAACTTACAGTCGAACTAAACATCTTAGAAATACAAGCCAACAACACCAAATTCAACTCAATTTGAGCCAAATGGGTCAAAATCAAAGACCCGAAGCTCATTTAGAAAGTTCAAACCATAAATTGGATGAAAAAACTATTTCCAATGTGACATGCTTATAGTTGAATCAAGCGGCTCGACAAGAAGAATTCAACGAGCTCAATATCGCCAAATTATGACCTCACTAAGGCATTCAAATGTCCAATAAACAGTCCACGATCAAGGGAATCAACATTGGTTGTCCATTCAAACCACTCATAACTTATCGTTGATCTATCTACTATTTACTGATCATGCCACTCTCAGGAAACTATAAATAGACCCCTTATTTCTCATAGGAGGGGGGAACCTAAGCAAGGAAGCAAGAAAGAGGGGGAACCCAATGAAGGAAGCAAGGAAGAGAAGGAAGAAGAGAAACTAGAATTCTCTTGCCACCAGACTCCTCCTCGACCACCGTTGGACTTTAGCCCGTCCACCGACTGATGCCGGACTTCCGCCGTCCACCGATTGACGTCGGACTTCCACATGGCTTCCAATTCTTATTAGACTTCCCCCTGATTATGATCTTTTTGACCACCGTCACCTGCCGACTATGAGCCTTTCGACCTCCATCACCAAAAAATGATTTTTCTGACCACCATCGCTCACCGAATATGGTCCTTCCGACCTCCGTTGCTTGATAACAGTCTTTCTAACCTATCGAATGCAAATTATGATTCTTTCGACCTCTGTCATGAGATAACAGTCATTCTAACCACTATCGCATGCAGATTATGGTCCTTCTAACCTCTGTTACCAAATAATGATCTTTCTAACCACTGTCACCCGCCGACTAAGGTTCTTCTGACCTTTGTCATCCAATAACGATCTTTTTAACCTATCGAATGCCGCTTATGGTTCTTCCGATCTCCATCGCCTAACAATGATCTTTTTGACCTTTGTCGCTTATTGACTACAGTCATTTCAACTAGTGTCACTTGAATACGGTCTTTCCGACCTCCGTCGTCAGCCAACCAAATGAACATATCAATTCTGATTCTTCCAATTTTCATCATGTAATGCACTTTGTATGATGTATATTTGTTACATCAATCCAAGGTCTTCCCCCCCAAGAAAGGGCCTCATTTATAATTGACTACAAATACTAATGGATTCATTCAAACTAGTTTAGGCCCCAGGGGCGGATCCCTCAGGGGGGCCCCTAAAAAATTAAAAAATTCTTTATTATATGATTTTTTTAGATAATTTGTTCATTTTCATCTATTTTTAAGTCTTTATTACAAGGGTTTTTAGGCAATTGCCCTCTAAAAGTTTTAAAATACTATGGACTTTAGGCAATTGACCCAACATAATTAAATGTGTTATTGTTAGGAAACGATGAACCAAATAAAAAGAGAAATAGTAAAAAGAATTCATCATTTTATTTATTAATTTGAATTCCAAAAAATATTCTTATAACCAAAATTAAAAACATTGTGATGACTGGGCATGTCAAACCTGCTACCTCTTTGTATCTCTGACATATCTGCGAAGCATACGACGATCAAATATATGAACAAATAAGGGTCAAGCTGAATTCATGGCAACTTCAACATACATTTTGTAAAAAATGAATGATTAATCATCTTTACCGACCATTTTCTTTTTGTTTACAAATTTGAGGCAACACCAACAATTAATTATATCTGCCCCTGCTAGCCCCCCTGGTTTTTCCCACTTTTTAGTGATATCCACTTAAAACTTTAGTGTCTCTTATGAATGCTACACCATCTCTTTTATATAATTGTGTGTTGGATCTTCGTGCAAAACTAAGACATTAAACTTTATATCTCTCTACCATCACAAATATTCCAGGATGTAACAATAATTTCCATAACTATTATAAAATACGACAAACCTCTTAAAATTCTCTTGCCTCAACACACACATCAAATGGTGCTAAATTCAAGTCACAAGTAGGCTCGATCAAACCTTCACGATATTTCAAAGGCGATAGTGCAATTCATTTTTTGAAATAAAGCTTTGATTAAGAAATTATAAACAAGGGTGATGAAAACTTTAAATGCATAGATTGAATCAAAATTCTCAATAAATCATCATTGATCTTATCACATATGTTTTCAAATGTAATGATGAATACATTGTAACTCACAAAATTGAGTTCCTAAATCAATAGTGAACCACAATGATAAGAGTGACTCAACCTATTGTGACACACACTCATACATATTACACACAATATGAGCTCAATCAAAAGTTATCAAAGAGATCATGAATGGATGGACCAATGAGACACATATGTAGACTAGAAAAGTGATGTATGCAAAAAAATGGAGGCTAACAATGGAATATAACCCAACAAAATTAATTGTAGGAGCTAACTAGCATGTATGAGTCATTATTATACATTAGAGTAGTAATGGAACTAAGTGACCTAATGCCATAATATGAGTAATGATGTCTTAGGGATGCTAATTTTTAGGGTGCAACAATTTTGGTGGTCCAATGGCATAGATATAATTGGTATATGATCTAATGACTTATACATGTAATGCTTGGGTGATTATCAAACTTATATGTTTATATGGTTATGCAAGCTAACTAAATATGCTAATATGTTCCAATTTATCTTACAATGACATATATCATCACTTTGGTTAGATATTTTCAAGACAAGACACTAAGTAGGGATGTGATGAGGGGTCAAGAGGGATCCTAATAGATGTGACACCGAAGAGACCTGACAAATTATATGATCTTGTGATTGCGGGTCTTGAGTCAGAAACAATATAGGCTGACAAGTTTACTCTTATATGCTACATATAAACTTCTTTTAATATTTTAATTTACTTTTCATTAAGGCTTCATTTGGGGAGCTTTTTAATTGCTTAATAAAGCATCTTTTTAATACATAAAATTTTAAAACTAAATATTTTTGTATTAAAAAAATAATTTTAGAAAGCAATAAGAAAGCTATCCCAAATGAAGCCTAAGCTAAAAGTTCAATTTTTTCCCCAAATTACCTATTATTTTGGTAGCAATAATTACTAGAATAAAAACCAATAAGGATACATTAATATAAATTATATGATGATGAACTTAAAAGTTTTTAAATTTACTTTAAAATAAGTATAGTATAAACACTTCTTCAACAATATTAATCTCAAAATATATTCAATAATTTAGAAGTCAATCAATAAATTTTTTTTAACATTTTTCAAAAATAAAAGTAATTGCTAAGAATTTTTTATTCTGCCCCAAAGTTTCTATTCCATAAAACAAAGCATATATAGCAACATCAATTAGCTTGCAAGCTAAGATTTGATGTAGATTTATTCTTCATAACTTGCTCAATTCTATTTTACAAATTTTAAAATAAAACATGCAATAAAAATTGGGGGAAAAAAAGGTGACTCATCTATTTATCTTATCTTCAAACACTCACAATTTGGAAATAATATTTTCTATTGAAATTTGAATCCTTCTTTTGCATTTAACAATAATAAAATTGACAAAAACAACCTCCCTTTCAATTTAAGTAAAGAAAATGGATTTTTTTTGTTCACATTAATTATAATAATCAATGTAGTGATTTAGTTAGTTGTTTTTTAGTGTTTTTAATTGCTTTGCTCTTAAACTTATTACCTTGTTCTCACTTTGGGTTTATTTATCAATTTTTATTTTTAAAATACATTTAATTTGTATTTTCTTCATTTTTTATTTAATTTATTTTTAAAATACTCAAAATAAATTTTTAAGCATTTTATAGGCATAAATTGTTATTATTTTAAACTAAAAATCTTCTTGGGCTGTCACCTGCTGCCAACCAGCACGACGGACTACCACAGATGACGACCATCGCCATTGCCAGATAAATTATTTTCATATTTAAGAAATAGAAAATAATTTTATTTCAAATTAAAAGTTTATACTAAGTGAAGTGATCTCAAATAGTTACTTAATAATCACATCTATGATTTAATATTACACATTGGATAAAAAGTGGTAGTATTATAGATATAAGAAAAGATAAATTTATTTTGAGATGAGTATAATTAGAGGTATGCATTAGTTGGTTTAAATCTATGTTGGTGGTTGATTTCTCTTAGTTATTTTTAGAATTACGCTTGTTTAGGAAGCTAAATTAAGTTAGCTTAAGGCCCTCCTAATGCTCAACTATGGAGTGGGTATATGTCAAGTTTGATCATGTTGATTAGGCTATTTAAGAGTTAAGCAATGAGCTCATTGGGTTAACTTTGGATCGAAGGTTAACCTAAGGTTCAATTTGATCACTAGGTGGGTCCATGGTCTATATTGGTTTCATTAGGCGCATGAGTTAATGAGGATTGGATTATATATTATTGGGTATGACTAGAGTGGGACATATAAACCTAATAAGAACTTAGGTTTAATTAAGTTACTACATGATTACATAGGTAAATTTAGGTTATTTAGATATTTTTCAAATAATTTTGAGGTATGTTTGACTAGTTTAGCCAAGTTTGATTTTGGTGGGGCCACATTGGCCAAATATGGGTTCTACGTTTACCAAGGTGATCCTTGCATTAACCAAGCCATACTTGAGTTTTTCTTAAGTTAGTCAATTAAGGTTTGGGTTGCCCAAGACATAATAGGATCATTTACAGCCTAATTTGTTTAGTACAACATCCATGACCAAGATGAGTCCAACCTATAGGCTTTAAACTTGACAGAGTTTTATATTCACTTGCGATTTTTCCTACTACAACCTATGAGTTTTAAGTTTGAATAAGGTGCAGTATACTTACGCTTAAGGTATGGCTCTTAAGGTTATTAGGGTCTAAGACGGTTTTAATCTAGTCTAGCTTATGAGGCTTAAGGTAGGTTGGGTTATATATTACAAGTTGGAATCAACCAATTTAGGAGATATAGATTTAGGCTCAAGGATTTAGTATGCTATGTTTAAGATCTAACATGAAATATATAAATGAGTCAACCCTCCATTCGTGATGAAAGAGGAAGAACATACAAAGAGACACACTTATAAATTTCAATATAAGGAGTATCACTCAGTTCTCAACCTTTTTCCCAACTCACTCCAACACTTTCATGTTGGCATTAGTCAATGAGCTAATTAGCATTCTCCATATCTTACATATTATGCATCCTTCATAGTCCAAACTCTCTTTCTCTTCATAGTTTAAATATGAACAAACTGTCAACAAAGAAGTTTAGAAAGGATGCCAAAATAGAAGGATTTGGCAACCATTGTGGAAAGAAATCAAGCATTAGGGGTGGTGAATCAACTAACGTTGAGCCTTTTTCATGATGAAATTTTTTAGCAGGAAAGAAATCAGTGTAATTATTTAGTTATAAGCGCATCTTATCAAATAATTTATTGAATTAAAAAGTATTATAAAAATAGAAAAAAATTTATATATTCAAGATCAAATGATAGATTTATACCTTTCTATTATTCTATTAATTTTATACATTTCTATTATTCTATTAATTTTATGTTAAGAAAGGTATAGGTGGACCTAAAAAGACTTGGTTAGATAATATTATGGATGACCTTTCTTTATTAGATTTAAATGAAAATTTGACTTTTAATATGACACAATGGAGGAAAAGGATTCATGTAGCCGACCCCACGTAGTGGGATAAATGCTTGATGTTGTTGTTGTTATTGCTGTTGTTGTATTATTTTATTAATTTTCTTAAATTATTATAAACATTTTAATACATTTTTTAAATTATTACGTTCTCCGACACGTAGAGGAACGTCCGGTCGGAGGCCAAATCGCGTCAAAAAATGAGAAATATCGAGCAATACCAAACAATAACGAGTAATACCATCACGTGAAGACCAAATACCGAGTTTTACCGAGCTATACCGAGCAATACTGAGTTATACAAAAGTTGTACCAAGTTTTTTCCTAGAAAAAACTCGGTACAACTCGGTATTGCTCGGTATGGCTCGGTATAACTCGGTATTGATCTTCGCAGAGCGGTATTCCTCGTTATTATCAAATAATACCTAGTAATACCGAGCAAATACCGAGTTTTTTGACCGGATTTTGCCTCGGACCGAACGTTCCTCTACGTCCTTACACCGGATCTAATAAAAGTTGGATACTAACAGTCGTCAAATAGCCCAAAAACAATTAAATTGGGCCGTACTTAAACTAAGCCCAATTGTTTTCTTAAACACGACCGACTAATCATTATAAAAAAATAGGCAAATAACAGTATTTGTTGAAAACAGTGAGCTATTATAGATTTATAGTGATAATTGATAATTCTTAAGGATTATAAAAAACAAGTATAAGATGTCTGATTTTACGGTTTTAAAATTCAAATA
>CM039718.1:53195706-53220288 GCA_022539455.1 Dendrobium nobile
TGGTGGTGTGGTGGGTTTGGGGTATTTGTGTGATAGGTTGTGGGCGTGTCGAGGGTGTTGTTGGGGGGAGTGTTGTTTGTAGTGCGGGATGGGCGGGAGGCCTGCGCGCCGCCTTCTAGTGGCCTTTTCCGTGGCTTGTGGTGCTTTGTTTCCTGTGTAGAATTAGGGAATATTATGAGTGGGCTGTTGGCTTTTCATTTCCCTCATTTAAATAAGAATTTGAAGGGTTTTTGGGCTGTTTGGTTTCTCCTCTCATGCCTATATATATAAGATGTTTTATGATGTTTTAGGATGCTATGTGAGTTATTTTTGGAGATGTAAACCTGCGGGTTTTGTTGAAAAAGCTTGTGAGCTTGTTCCATCTCTTCTACTCCTCTTCTAGGAAAGCTTGCGAGCTTCTCCTCTTTCGTCTCGGCTTCAAACCTCTTTCTTCTCTCCTCAAGTTTGACGCCACCTGTATCCTTCTTCTCAAAGCAATGGATGGAAAGCTTCTTTAGGTGTTTGTTTTAATGTCATAAATTTGTAATGTCATGTTATGTTGAAAGTCAAAGTTTGTAAGAGTCTTTATTTGTAAGTTATTTTATTATCTAAAGTCTTGGTTTAGCGTATTTGTGTTCTTTTGAACATTTTTGTGTCTTTATTTTGTTCCTAGAAAGAGTTGTTCTTTTTGTGATAAAAAATTTGGGTCCCTCTCCCAATTTTTTGATTGCATTAATTAGCTTGAGAGCTTGTTCCATTCTCCTTCTCCTCTAGGAAAGCTTGAGAGCTTCTCCTCTTTCTTCTCGGACTTCTAACCCCTTTCGTCTCTCCGCAAGTTCCATTCCACCTGTTGTTGACCTCGATTTTGGCTCGAGCATGAATCGACCCGAGTCGAGCCGGATCGGACTTGACTACATTCAATTAGACTCGATTAGCTTGTTTTCGTCGCGTCGTGGCCGATTTATTTAAATTGATCGTTATTTTGAACCTCGCATTTGGGTGATTAAATTCGTTGAGCCGGCTCGAGCCCGAATCGAGCCAAATTCGGACTCGAATCTAACCCGATCTTAGCCAAATTCAACCTGATTCAGCTCAATTTGATCTTATTAATGCCATTTTGACTTTCTAAACATTTTTGAATTCATCTCCTAAATCCGGTAGTAGTCTCGACGGCTGCGATCAAACGAAATCCTCTTTTCAGCTCAAATCTCGCGTCGCAGGCGACTTTCTGCGGTTCGAGCAGGCATCGAGCAGCGATCGAAGCTGTTTAAGGATTTTTTTAAGGCTGGAGCGCGACGAGGAAAAGGGCGGGCTTTCTCTTTCGACGACGAACTTGATTTACTCAGACGAAGGTCTTCGGCTTCGGCATTCGGTCCCGCCTCCCGTCTCTCTTGAAATCCCTCGTCCCTATCTCTCTCGCACCGATTTCGCCCCACCCCCCCCCCCCCCCCCCCCCGCTTTCTCTTAAGCTCTTCTATTTTTCTTCCTCCCGTTCGAAGGAGCTAGAGTAGAGAGCAGCTCCCTTCGGCTCTGTTCTGCTCGGACCGAAGCAGAGAAGCCGCTCATCCCTCCCTCTCTCTCTCCCCTCGGCTTCGTACGGTCCAAGATCGATCCCGCCGAATCCTCTCCACCTCCGACCGAGCACACGCCGCCCAGCTCAACTTCCCCTGCTCCTTCTCTCGGCTTCGCACGGTCTAGGACCGAACCCGACGCCTCCCTCTCTCGTGTCTCTCTCGCTCTCGTTCGGAAATAGCCCAGATCGGAAGACCTCCGTCCCCTCCCTCTCGTCTGCACACGGCCAGATTGAACCCAGACCTCAAGTTCTTTGCCTTAGCCAACCGGTCTTCTTCAAGGTAGCAGGTAACCTTTTCCTTCTCCTCATTCTACTTCTTATTCTCATCTTCTCTTATTCTCTTCTTTTTTTTTCCCTTATCCTCTCTTCCTTTTTCTCCTCCACATCTTCCCTTCCTTCTCCTTGATTTCTCTTCTCACCTTCTTTCATGAAATGTGATGATAGTAGTGTAGATTAGATCATCAAGTGAAACTATATGGAGCTCTTTCGTTTGCTGATTATGGTAAACTTATGGAAGTTTTATGAGTATAATACTTTTCATTCCATGAATATTTTATTTAGATGAGTAGGTCCTGTGACTTGGTATAATGTGGATGTGCTTCATAGCAAGGCCTATGTGGTTGGAGTTGTGTTATTTATGCATGAAATTTGTAGAAGTTTATGCTTCTTGAGGGTTGGCATGGGAATTGATGTCTTTGATTCATGTCATTTGGACTAGAACTTTAGGTGTGAACCTCAAAAATACACAAGAGGTCATGTTGTTTCTTTATAAAATATTGCATATCAATTGTTTGTTCAAATGCCACCATAGGAAGGTTGTGAGGTTTTTGTTCAAATTGAGGCTTTATTTTGTTTATAACTCCTAGCCTATAGTTGTGCAAATGTTTTGCAAACATTGGCTACCCCATTTAAGATGTTATGATGCTATTTGAGTTTTCTTTATATATACGTTTATTGTCTTCCACCTCTTGCTTTCACTATATTAGGAGTATCCTTCATTTGATGCAATATGAGAGTTCACATGATTGGAAGCGTTAAATATTTGTGTTGGGATCTAATCTTAATATGGCGCAAAAGATTTTAAGCCAATTATAGTTATTGGAGCTTTATCCTCTATGGTGTTGGAATGATAGTTTAGAGAAAAATCTAAGATCTCTAAACGTTCATATGGATCAATCGATGGAACTAAAACTCTTTCCTAGTCTTGAATATTTATGAATATCTAAGCTTTTCATGTTGTGTTGGTGGCATACCTCATATATGATGGAATCTTATTTACGAGTTAAGGATTTATCACTCTATGGATTCTGGTATTAGCATGTGTAAGCTCATTTTTAAACATTGAGATTTATTGCTCCATGTCTTTAAGATATTGTTGATGGTTTATATGTGAGGTTCTTTTGTTTTAAATGCGGATGAGGCTTTCATGATGTATAAGGCATTACACCTTTGTTCCTCTTAATTCCTAGTGAATGCTTCCACTCTCTATTTTTGAATTTTATAGTCGACATTGCTATCGTATACTTGAAGCATGTTATACAAGGCAATATTTTGGGATGGAAGTGGTGGCAAGTCCTAGGAGTCCATTTTGAACTTCTACCGATGAATGAACATGAGATATCTATAGTAATGCCTACTAAGGAAGGGTTAATTTGTTGATGCTTTATCTCATTTATGTCTTGCTCTTGCAAATGTGGAAATTCTAATAGAAAGAAAGGCATGTGTTCTAAGCATATTCCTCTTGTAAGTGAATAATAAATATCTTGCTTCATGATAAAGTTTGGTGGTTGGAGCTATACGTTTCTTCCCTTAAGAAAAATTTCCAATGCTTGGCAACATAAATTTATTCCTAATTCTTCCATTATTTGCTAGAATAGTCGTTTATTGTTTATGACACTATGGCATTTGGATTAATTTTTTTTATGAAGAGCATTGAAAAGCAAGTTTTATTAGAAGCATGAGTAGATTTTCTTTGGTTCGTCTTAACTTGATATGGAATGTTATGTTGAACACATGTCTTACATCACAACCATTATATGTTAAGAGGTGTCGCAAGTTTTGTCTAAAGCAAGCCATTGTTGGATGAAAATTCGCTAAGTGATGAAAGGGAAAGCCATTGGAAGTTATATTTATGCTATTGTTTCGTCTACCTTTGCAAAGGCGAAGTGGAACAAAAATGAAATATTCTTTCTTTAAACACTCATATATCTTGTTAAGCATAAAATTTGGATAGGGATTTGTAGCATCTCTATCATGATTCATGGCTTTGTTCTTGTTTCGATGTTGGTAAATTGCTAAAGCACATATTGTTTCCATGATTATTGTAGTTAATAACAATGTGAAATTACTTCTTAGCATGCGAATATTTAGAGAATGGAGATCACTTCTCCCTATTTTAATGAACCATTTAGTAGAGGAGCTTTGAAGCATATTTATATGTTTTCTTCTTTGAAAGAAATCCTTGAGCCTGTTGGAATTATGGAAGTGAATATTCTTCGAATATATGTGCTGTTCTTAGGGTAAGAATTAGATCTATATTTCTCTTATGATAAGAATCAAATGCTTGTTTAGCTTTTCATTGTTGAGATTAGTTGGGAGAATTTCATATGGTGTTACAATAATCAATTTGTTTCATTAGTCAAGTTTGGAGAATATATTGAATGATTGCGAGTTTTATATCCTTTTGTCGCCATGAAAGCATATCATTAGCATTGGGCTTTTGGCAAGAATCAATACAATGAGAGCATGAATTTATCATATAAGAGAGGTAATCTAAAACATGAATTGTTGTAAACTTTGTTGCTTTCCAAATTACATATTTGCAAGTCTTTTAGATATTTGTTGGTAGATGGCACATAAGCTTTACTCCATGATAGAAAAGTTTTAAAAAGCTAATTCTCATTCAAACTCATGTGCGTATATGTTGTGTTGAGAAAATTCCAAAAAAAAAAAGTCTTCCTTCATGATGGAAATTTGTTTTATTTCAAAGTGGTTTCATGTGATATAAGCAAAGTAGCATGTTGAAGTTATGTCATTTGAAAACGAGTAATTAGTATGTGAGCTTACACCTACCCTATGTAACATGATTTGGAAGTTTTAGGTGTAATTTCTTGCATCAAATAAATGTATTAAAGTGTGTTTTAGACAAGTATTTCTTTGCGCTAGATTTCCTTCCGTTAGCGTTTAAAGTAGCATATTTTGGTAAATTGCAATATTTCTATTAGGTTTGTATTGGCAAGATTGAATAGTCTTGTTCACCTGTAGTTCTTTGTTAGAAGGATGAAGATGTTTTGAAAGGTTTTAAGAGCTATTTTGCATTGTAGAATTTTGCAAATCGTTTTGTATTGAGATTTTTGTTGTGGTGCTTTGTGAATGTTTCTTAAGTAGAGGACTTCCTAGTGCCCATTTATTTAAGAAACTTCCACAAACTACCCCACTCCAAATAAAACGGAGAGGCACTTGATTGTCGGTATTTTGTAGGGCTTTGAGTCAAACAGTGATTTTGGTAGATAACCTTTTGTAGAATTTTGTATGACACTTAGTTTAGAGGTTCTTGCAAGTCATGTTGGATTTTCTTAGACTTGTGTAGTAGTGTCCCTTAGCGCCTTTTGAGAATGATTATGGTTTCTTCATTTGAGTTAGATTATTTTAATGTTTATTTCAAAAGTGAGTTGGTAGGATTTAAAACCTTAAGGAGCTTTATGTTAGAGGTCTTTAGTGTCCTCTTTGGAGCAAGACAGTCCTTGCTCCCTTGGGTTCTCCTTTGGATGTCAGTCTCTAAAATATAGAATTTTGGGATGAGTGCAAAACCATAGAGAATCTAGGCTCAAGTCTGGTCTTAGAAGTACAACTCCCTTAGTTGATTTAGCCTTGGTTTAAGGTGTGTTGGGAGTAGTTGAGTCAAACGTATCAAGTGCCTCGTTTGGAGTGGGAACAGCAAAGAGCATTGTTGCTGTTATAGGATGCACTTGACTTCTACGAAGTGTATCCAATAACAACAATGCCTACACCCCTTTTTGTATTTGATTTTTGTTCTTTTTATATTCTTCGCATTTAGTTGTCTTTTGCTTAGTTTTGTTAGCTTCTTCACTGTTTCTCTTGCATTTCGGTACTGCACACCTACAAACTGAGGAGAATCCACAGACATACGACTCGATAAATAATAAAAGGTACGTTCTAATTTTTATTGCATTTTTCATTTCCTTACACTGTTATTTATTTATAGAACTGCTCTAATGCCTATTCCTTTTATGTTTTGCGAGCTACCTTTTGGAAAGCAATGAATAAGGAGCATTTGGAGCTGGAGCTAGGACAACCGGATCCGAGCATCAGTCGCCCCTATTCATTCCGGTAGGGGCGCTACGGGCGGAACCACCGGGTCATAGCCCCCGGTGCTGTAAGCTTTCTAAAACTTAGAAAACCTTTAGGGGCCTAGTTGATTGTACGCCTCCCACCCTTAGGGCCTTGTAGAAACTTCAATTATATTTAGAATTGCTTTTGTTTTATTTTTATTAGAACCCTAAAACCCTGCGACATCCGTATAGAAGTCTTATGAATTAGAAAACACTATTTTTAACCCTACAACACTAGTGACATATAAGGACAAAAATTAAGGACCGAGTCTTAGAGAATATAGACTTATGATGCATGCTCCCTATAGGGTAGAGACATTTACAACAAAAACTTAGTGACACGTTTTTTTTCTAGGTTTTGGCTTTTCTTTAATTCACTAATAATCAACTAATCAACTCTAATTTAATGCGTAAAATATTTTAAAACACCAAATCCTTAATCAAATTATAATCAAATATTTTTTTATAATTATTAAATCTTAAATCTAAAATATAAGCCTAAATCTAATTCAATTAATTTAATAGTTGACTTTTAACCAATCTAAAACCTAAAAGATGTAGTGATGTGAAACTACTAGGAGTTACGATCAAAATTAAAAAGAGAGTTGTTAAAGTTTGCTTTTATAATTTTATGGGATCATGCAAGATAGAGTTAAGATTTAGAAACGTTAACTTTGCTTAGGCAAAAAGAGTTGCAAACAAGATTAACCGAAACGAATCTTTCAAAGTTCTAGGCGAATTTCATATGCAAAGTACAATAACAAAACCCAACGTTTAACAACGAGAATTTCACCTTGGGGCCGTGTCACTCAAAGATTGGTGGACTTTTGGTGGAGATGGAAGACCCAAGCGATGACGGAAGTTACCACTAGATAAAGGGCGCCAAGGAACTTCGTCAGAGGAAAAGAAGCCGGCGGGGATGGAAGTCGTAGGTGACCATCAAGGCTCCACGTGTGCTTTGAAAATTGTCGGTCGTAGATGCTTGCGAGGATCGGGACGACTCTCTCCAAGTACTCTTCCACGGTTGTCTCGTCTTCAAATCCTACGTCGAAACAAGGTGAACGTAGAATGTTGATGCTCCCGTCGGCGTTGAACACAAGACCCCACTCAAGCTCGGGATCCGCCATTCAACATTGAATTAGAGAGGGGAAATGTCGTCTTATCCTTCTCCGGACTTCTCAATCCACGGGAGAAGCAAGATGGGCGGCGGGAGTGGGAGAAGAGGGGGAGGCCGGGGGGTGTGAGGGGCTAGATTAAGGTGGAGAGAGGGATTTAGAAATTTTGGGGAGAGATTAAATCAAAACTGAAACTTAATTTCAGTTTTGAATAGAGTGAGAGGGAAAAAGGCTTGAGATTTGAATTTCAAATCAGGTGGAATTATGGCTTTAATTGGGGGATTAATGAGGGAAGCCATAAATGGGTCGGCGGGATATAGAGAGGGAGGAAAAGAATTAAAACTGAAATTTAGTTTTCAGTTTTAATGTGAATTGGGGAGAATTAGTAACAATTCAAATTTAGAATTTGAATGGGGATAGGGTTTAAGTGGCAATTAATGAGGGGGTGGCCACCTAAGGAGGCCGGCGGCATGTAGAGGGGAAGAGGGAGAGATTTAGGGTGAGGCTTCAATCTCTTTCCAAATAGAAACGAAATTTTAGAGGGAAAATAAAAACTCCTCCAACTAGGTTTCATTCGAATTTTGGATTCGAAAACTTTCCATATTTGGCTTTGCCAAATTTGGAAATTTTGAATTCAAGTAATTTCAAAATTCGACAAGAAGAGGGAGAGTGGGAGGAGGCCGGTGGTGGATGTGCTTGGGAGGGGGCGGATGAGGTGAGGTGGTCGGCGGCTAATGGTGGGGATAGGGCTGGCGGGTTGGGAAGGGGGAAGGGAAGTGGACGGTGGAGGTAGACCACGAGTCACGGACTCTTCCAATGACTGGTGGGTATTGCTTTCGCCCACACCTTGGGCTCTTGTTCTCCTCTCTAGCTCTCCACAAGAAGAAGAAGAAAAAGGAATAACAAACTAGATTTCATTCAAAATATTCATTAAAACTTAAAATGATACAAGAGACCTCTATATATAGGTCTTGACTCATAAAAGTGAAAAAAGACTAAATTGCCCTCTGGGCTACAAAGAAACATAACTCCCCACAGGGGTAAAATGGGAAAACAGTAAATCAAACAATACAATAATAAAAATACATCATGCCATCTAAATCAAAAGTAGAGACGCTGAATCGTGGCCGTCGATCTGCGGTTTCGCCGGCGATAAACATGTCGGTAGCGTCTGTCGATGTCCTCATCATTCTCCCCAGGTGGGAGAAAACTTGACCCTGTCGAGTGAGTGTCTCTAGAGCTCTCGTACCACTCTAGAAGGTCTGGATCTAGGCTCTGCAACTCCTCTCAGTCAACCCATGTATCCTCCGTCGCCGGGGTCCCTTTCCAGTGGACTAAGTACCTTCGACGTCCGCCTCCTTTCGTGGTAATGATCTCATCATCTAATATGGATTCAACTATCTCCGCATTGGGTAAGGGGGGTAATTTTGGGAGTGGAGGAGGGCTGGGGATCTCACCAGGTATGGTCACACAAGGCTCATTTGAAAGTGGATTGCATGGGTTAAATTCTGGTCCCTCGAAGGTTACTAAGTCTTCAATGTTAAATGTGGGGTTAATGTTGAAACCTTCGGGAAGGTTTAGTACATAAGCATTGTCATTCACCTTTGAAATTATCTTGAACGGTCCGGCGCTTCTCGCATGCAGCTTCTTTGCGGATCCAGGAGGAAAACGTTCCGGACGGATCCGAACCATCACAAAGTCTCCAATTTCAAATACCTTAGCTCTTCTTTTATGGTCAGCCATAAATTTATAAGTTGCATTACTTTGTTCAATTTTCTTTTTAATTTCTTTATGTAACTCCTGTAGATGCGATGCATATGATGATGCTGACTCAGATGTTCTAACTCTAGTGCTTATGGGGATCAGGTCAATGGGTTGGTTGGGGAGGTATCCGTACACTATTTCAGCAGGGCTAAGACCAGTAGTTCGATTCACAGAGTTATTGTAGGCAAATTCAGCTATAGGCAATTTAGAATCCCAGTCCCTAATGTTTTCTCCAACCAAAGTCCTTAACAGATTTCCTAGGCTCCTATTCACTACTTCCGTTTGACCGTCTGTTTGGGGGTGAAAGGCGGTAGAGAATTGCAGTTTGGTCCCCATTTTATGCCATAAGGTCTTCCAAAAATAACTAGTAAACTTCACATCTCGGTCCGAAACTATGGTTTTAGGCAGCCCGTGAAGTCTCACAATTTCGTCAAAGTACAGTTTGGCTACTCTAGAGGCGTCGAAAGTCTTGGAGCAAGGGAGAAAATGGGCCATCTTAGAAAACCTATCGACAACTACACAGACTGAGTCATGTTTCCTAACGGTCTTGGGTAGCCCTAAAACAAAGTCCATGCTGACGTCCTGCCAAGGTTGGTTAGGCAAGGGGAGGGGTGTGTAAAGGCCGGTGTTTTGTTTTCGTTGTTTGGCCAGCTGACAGGTGTGACACCGCCTCACTAATCTGCTAACGTCCTTCTTAAGACTTGGCCAGTAAAAACGATTCTCCACAGCTGCAATTGTCTTGGCCTGACCAAAGTGACCCGCTAAACCTCCAGCATGCAATTCCCACACAAGAAATTCTCGCAGTGAAGTTGTGGGAATGCAAAGTTTTTGAGCCCTAAACAAGTACCCATCTTCCAGTATAAAATCTCCTATGATACGCTCGTCTCCAGTTGTTAGTTTGGAATAGGGTTCTCCAAAATCAGGGCAGTCCAAATAGTTTTCTTTAATTTGCTCAAAACCAATCACCTCAGTCCTCATCTCACGTGTAACCATCATCCTACGACTTAATGCATCCGCAGCCTTATTTTCAGAACCAGCTTTGTGCCTAATGGTGTAAGTGTATTCTTGAAGGAATTCAACCCATCTTCCGTGCCGGG
Organism: Dendrobium nobile; assembly: GCA_022539455.1. Lineage (NCBI taxonomy): Eukaryota > Viridiplantae > Streptophyta > Magnoliopsida > Asparagales > Orchidaceae > Dendrobium > Dendrobium nobile. The sequence continues at coordinate 53,205,587 of CM039718.1, forward strand.
CATTCAGTTTTTTCTGGGAATTGATATATCGTAAGGCTTCGTGGTCAGAGAAGATAACGAATTCTTGGGGAAGCAGGTAATGTCTCCAATACCTGAGGGACTGAATTATGGCGTAGAATTCCTTATCGCAGGTGGAGTATCGTTGCCTGATGTCATTTAATTTTTCGCTGAAGTAGGCAACCGGGTGTCCTTCTTGGGATAATACTCCTATTCCTATACCAGATGCGTCGCAGGTTACTTCAAACACTTTCGAAAAGTCGGGTAGACGCATGACTGGTGCTTCAACCATCTTCCTTTTTATTTCCTCAAAAGCCTTGGTGGCTGATGTCGTTCAAACAAAGTCTCCCTTCTTTAAACAATCAGTTATGGGACCCACGATGGTGCTAAAGTTCCTGATAAATCTTTTATAAAACGTGGCCAATCCGTGAAAACTCCTGACATCTCTAATATTCTTTGGTATAGGCCACTCGTTGATTGCTCGCACCTTTTCGGGGTCAGCAGATATGCCATGGGAAGAAATTATAAACCCAAGAAAAGTTACTTGATTTGTGAGGAAAGTGCATTTCTTCGGGTTGGCATACATTTGTTCTTTCTTCAAGATTTCACAGACTTGTTGTAGGTGATTCAAATGTTGTTCCACCGAACGACTGTAGATCAGAATGTCATCGAAGTACACTACAACAAATTTCCCAAGTAAAGGCTTAAGGATCTGAGTCATTACTCTCATGAAAGTGCTAGGCGCGTTACTCAATCCAAAAGGCATTACTGTCCATTCGTACAACCCATCCTTGGTCTTGAACGCGGTTTTCCATTCATTCCCCGGACGGATCCTAATTTGGTGATAGCCACTCTTAAGATCGATCTTGGAAAATAGGGTGGCTCCGGTCATCATGTCCAACATGTCATCTAACCGAGGGATTGGAAAGCGGTACTTGACGGTGATTTTGTTGATAACACGGCTATCAACGCACATTCTCCACGTCCCATCCTTCTTAGGGGTAAGAAGGGCAGGAACCGCACACGGACTAAGGCTCTCCTTAATGAACCCTCGCTGTAACAATTCATCCACTTGTCTTTTGAGCTCCTCGTGTTCAGTGGAGTTCATCCGGTAATGGGGTAGGTTTGGTAGGGACGCTCCGGGCACTAGGTCTATGGCATGTTGAATGTCCCTTAGAGGTGGCAGTTGGTTGGGTAAGTCGTCGGGAAAGACATCAGAAAAAGTCTCTAACAGGGGTTTAACCTCTTCGGGAATCGGTTCTTCTTGGTCCACACTTATTTCTCGGCCGACTAGCGCGTAAAGAGGGGCTCCCGACTCCAGTTCCACATCTAGGTCCTTAGCAGTTATCAAGTTTACACCAGTGTTGGGTTTCAGGGAGTTGGGCTTAACTTCTTCTTTAGTAGACTTAGGTTGAGTGGGTAACAGTTTAATCTTCTTGCCCTCGTGCTCAAACACAGGTGTTTGATCGTCCATAAATGTGTACATCGTTGTCGAACAGCCAAGGGCGGCCAAGGATGATTTGACCCACATCCATCGTCAAAACATCACACCAGATTTTCTCCTTGTATCCCACGAACTCAATAGGAACCAGACTCCTATCTTTAACTTCCAAGGTAGTCGAGTTTATCCAAGCAACTTTGTAGGGGTTCGGGTGTGGGGTGGTTCTCAATTGCAGTTTTGAAATCATGGCTGAAGATACAGCGTTAATGCAACTTCCACTGTCTATTATGACCTTGCAGTTTTTGTCTTCAATCTTAGTGAAAGTGTAGAAGATCGAGGTTCTTCGCCAGTCGTCGCTAGGTTTAGGTTGGGAAAAGGCACACCTAACAACCTGCAGGTCTAAGTAGTTCATCTTTTGAAGGCAGTGAACAACTGCAGTATCTTCTTCGTCGAAAGACGCCTCATCGTCGTCCATATGGTGGACCAAGTCAGTCTCTGGTTCATTCTCTTCCTCCGTCACTTCCTCAATTATAGTGACCTTAAATGGGCTGGAGCACTGTGAAGCAATGTGTCCGTACCCATGGCACCTAAAACACTTAGTGCCGGCAGTGGTTTTGGGTGTCTCTCGTTCTGGTGTTTTCCCTTTATAGTCTGATCGAGGTTGGGCTTGGCTAGGAGCAGGTCAACTACCAGAGGGTCCAGTGGGTTTGTTGTACGGTTGGCTAGAGGAAGGCTTAAAAGGGTTTGGCCTAGAGTCTTGGGTCCTGGTGGTGTGGCTTCTAGACTCTTCCAAGTCTAGTACAAGACTACAGGCAGCTTCGTACGTGGTTATTCCTCGAGCAAAGAGCTCATTCCTAAGGTCTTCTCTCAGTCTGGCTCTGAACATGGACAGAAGTTGTGTGGGAGTGGTGGTCTCCTCCCCGTTACAACGGATTAAGAAATCATCAAACGTGGAGATGTATTCCTTAACGGGTTTACTCCCTTGGGTTAGCCTATTCCAACGATCTAGGAGTCTCGGGTAGTACGAGGGAGGAAGGTATTTCCTTTTCAGTTCTTGCTTCATCGCTCCCCAGTCAGCTATGGGGTACTCTCCTCGGGTCTCTCTCATGTGCTCCACGTAAGTCCAGTATTGGTTGGCTCTACCCGTCAATTTCATCTCGGCGAACCTAACTTTCTTTTCTTCCGAAATGTTATACCATTTAAAGTAACTGTCCATCCCTTTAATCCAATCGAGGAAAACCTGGGGCTCTAATGTTCCGTCAAAAGTCGGGGCATCTATTTTAATGCTCTTAAGGAGCTGGGCGTCATTGTCTCTCCAAGGCGCGTCACGACCTACCGGTTCTTGGTGGGGTCGGTGGTTGGGTCGGTAGTAATCCCTAGGAGGTCTGTACTCGGTTCGGGCATCCTCGCCATAAGGTGATTGAGGTCTAGATGGCGTGTAGATAGCCGGGTGTCCGATCCGTTCAATGTTGTCAAGTCTCTCTCCCGTATGACGCTTAAGGTCCGCAACACTCGTTTGGGTGTCTCTAATTTGCTGCGACATTGTGCCCAACTGGCCTACAATCTTGTCTAAGGTTGCTTGAATGTGAGTGGGATCCATGGTTGGGTTCTAGGGATCACTAGGAAGGTTTCTAAGTCCAAGGCAGCAGCTAAACTCCCTAAAATGCTTGCTGGAATTGCAATTACAGCAGCTGTAAAGTGCTGGACAGCAAACACAACGATGGGTGAAGTCACCTAATTGTATAGGCAATGTTTTCGGGTGAAGGCAGCACCTAAACAGTGAATTTAGGGTCACTAACGGGTGCTTAACCGCTGCAGGAAATGGTGGACAGCAACCTAACACAACCTGAAACTCACTTTAAGGGTGAAACCAAGTGTAGAAAAACAGTGGACAGCAAAAGTCTAAGTGGCCTAGACTATTATGAATGTGAATGTAGTGATGGCAGCACTTAAACACTTAAATATGAGCATGTAAGATGAAAATTCTAATGCAGGAATTTAAGGACAGCAAAAGAAAACAGTAGGTTAAACTAGTTTAGATGATGTTATGCATGCGACAGTTTAAAGACAACCTAAAGGAGACACCTAGGATGCATCTAGCATGATCAAAGCATGCTAGCCATGCTCTGATACCAAATATGATGTGAAACTACTAGGAGTTACGATCAAAATTAAAAAGAGAGTTGTTAAAGTTTGCTTTTATAATTTTATGGGATCATGCAAGATAGAGTTAAGATTTAGAAACGTTAACTTTGCTTAGGCAAAAAGAATTGCAAACAAGATTAACCGAAACGAATCTTTCAAAGTTCTAGGCGAATTTCATATGCAAAGTACAATAACAAAACCCAACGTTTAACAACGAGAATTTCACCTTGGGGCCGTGTCACTCAAAGATTGGTGGACTTTTGGTGGAGATAGAAGACCCAAGCGATGACGGAAGTTACCACTAGATAAAGGGCGCCAAGGAACTTCGTCAGAGGAAAAGAAGCCGGCGGGGATGGAAGTCGTAGGTGACCGTCAAGGCTCCACGTGTGCTTTGAAAATTGTCGGTCGTAGATGCTTGCGAGGATCGCGACGACTCTCTCCAAGTACTCTTCCACGGTTGTCTCGTCTTCAAATCCTACGTCGAAACAAGGTGAACGTAGAATGTTGATGCTCCCGTCGGCGATGAACACAAGACCCCACTCAAGCTCGGGATCCGCCATTCAACATTGAATTAGAGAGGGGAAATGTCGTCTTATCCTTCTCCGGACTTCTCAATCCACGGGAGAAGCAAGATGGGCGGCGGGAGTGGGAGAAGAGGGGGAGGCCGGCGGGTGTGAGGGGCTAGATTAAGGTGGAGAGAGGGATTTAGAAATTTTGGGGAGAGATTAAATCAAAACTGAAACTTAATTTCAGTTTTGAATAGAGTGAGAGGGAAAAAGGCTTGAGATTTGAATTTCAAATCAAGTGAAATTATGGCTTTAATTGGGGGATTAATGGAGATTAATGAGGGAAGCCATAAATGGGCCGGCGGGATATAGAGAGGGAGGAAAAGAATTAAAACTGAAATTTAGTTTTCAGTTTTAATGTGAATTGGGGATAACTAGTAACAATTCAAATTTAGAATTTGAATGGGGATAGGGTTTAAGTGGCAATTAATGAGGGGGTGGCCACCTAAGGAGGCCGGCGGCATGTAGAGGGGAAGAGGGAGAGATTTAGGGTGAGGCTTCAATCTCTTTCCAAATAGAAACGAAATTTTAGAGGGAAAATAAAAACTCCTCCAACTAGGTTTCATTCAAATTTTGGATTCGAAAACTTTCCATATTTGGCTTTGCCAAATTTGGAAATTTTGAATTCAAGTAATTTCAAAATTTGACAAGAAGAGGGAGAGTGGGAGGAGGCCGGTGGTGGATGTGCTTGGGAGGGGGCGGATGAGGTGAGGTGGTCGGCGGCTAATGGTGGGGATAGGGCTGGCGGGTTGGGAAGGGGGAAGGGAAGTGGACGGTGGAGGTAGACCACGAGTCACGGACTCTTCCAATGACTGGTGGGTATTGCTTTTCGCCCACACCTTGGGCTCTTGTTCTCCTCTCTAGCTCTCCACAAGAAGAAGAAGAAAAAGGAATAACAAACTAGATTTCATTCAAAATATTCATTAAAACTTAAAATGATACAAGAGACCTCTATATATAGGTCTTGACTCATAAAAGTGAAAAAAGACTAAATTGCCCTCTGGGCTACAAAGAAACATAACTCCCCACAGGGGTAAAATGGGAAAACAGTAAATCAAACAATACAATAATAAAAATACATCATGCCATCTAAATCAAAAGTAGAGACGCTGAATCGTGGCCGTCGATCTGCGGTTTCGCCGGCGATAAACATGTCGGTAGCGTCTGTCGATGTCCTCATCATGTAGATTTAATTAGGGAATCAAATTCTGATTTAAAATTCATTAGGATAATACACTTCTAAATATCAAACTTTAGAACAAACTCTAAAATCAACCAACAAATTTGACTAATAAAATATTTAATCTACCTTTTTCTTTTCTTTTCATAACCAACTGCAATAATTCAACAAAGTTAATTATCACTGGGTAACCCAGGCCTACGAGGCTATTAAGTTAGCCCCAAGGAGGGTGAAATAAACCTCATGGCCTCGGTGTGAAACAAAGGTGATGATTAATCAAATAATAAAAATAAAATATTCCTAAAATCAACCCTAAAATACTAAAATTTGAATTTTAACTAAAATTTCCTTAACCTCTTTCAACAAATCAAATACAAACAACTTTAACTAAATCATCCTATATAGGACCTACCAAAACCACACAGCCGACACACACATAGATCAGTTTGCTAGGACATGACTATTAGCTTTAGGTTAGGCTGTTGTTCTGCTTTACTTTTCTGTACTTTGTTGTGACGCTCTGCATGTGACTCGTGTGCTGGTTGTTGTTTTTGCTACCTGTTGTAGCTTTTCTGCTGTGTCGTTTTTGTACTGCTTTCTTTTAGCTTTTCTTTCTGTACTGTGGTTGTGACGTTAGAATACCCATAGGTTAGGCACGCTCTTTTATACTAATGTTGTCTTCCTGCAGGTGGTCGTGCTCATATAGCGCTAAAGGGGGCTAAAAAATAATAAATCATATATAACTGCTTTAGGTACCTGCTTCAGCTGCTTAGCCTCCAATAATCAGAGCACGACCAAGTGATTGATATGAGCATTTTAATTCATATATATAACTGCTTGGGTGAAATTTTATTATAACTGCTTAGGATAACCCCTGCAGGAGAGTCTAGATTTTTCTATTTTTATTAATGTGATGTATTTGAGATGTAGTAAATTGTGAAAATTATTAAAATAAGGCATTTTAAAGATATAGGAATCCAAAGGAAAAAGTAAACCCCTACAGGGGGTTTCCTTTTTCATTTGGGTATCCTTTTGGAGTATTCACAACGAGGAGCCAGAAGGGAGAACGAAGATGATCCAAAGACGAATCAAGGAAGTGAAGAAGAAGATCGAAGCAGTAGAAATGCCTTATTTTAAAGATTTGCGTCATTCCCGGGTTGTTGTCGGTGGAGCCCGGCCACCATTACTTTCTGTACCCTGTGATGTAATATCGTATGGCACTTGCCATGGACACTCTTTTCCGTGGGATTTTGTTGCTTTGTTGTATTTTATTTATATTGATTGCGCAGTAGAACCAGCATGTTTTTTATAGGTTTCTTTCTTGCATGTGCTTGTGTCTGACCGTTAGGCTCTTCTAGGGATAAAAATTCTTCTACTTGCAATTATTTAATAAAATTTAAGATTAACTCACATAGAAACATAACGATTCTAGGGAATAGCCGGAATCGTCCGGGGTGGCATGCACGCATTCTCTCACCTTTTAGACAAACTTCCCCGCCTGCGGGTAGAGCCCGGATAATCTGGCCTATGAGGATGAAGTGCCGAACCTGGGGAAGTTTAGTCATTCAAAAACTATTTTTTTATAAGCCTTTTTAAAATTTCATGCATTTCTGATTTGGAGACTTTAACCAGCATAAATTGCATTAGAAACTAATTAAAATTAAATTTAATTGCATTAGTTTTAGAAGCATAGTGCCATTCATAAATGTGGGATCACTTAGGTAATTTCTCTAGTTGTCGATCCCAAATTTCAGTGTCTAAACTACCCACCCTTCTTCATATGGACCGGATTACATGGATTTTATACGACTAGGTGGTTTTAGCTGGCTTCCTTTGTCAGACAAGGAATAAGTCCAGATTGCATTAACTAGGTCGTAGATGCTAGTGTTGTGTGTACAACACTACATCTCTTATAGATTTAAGATCTAAAGGTGAGGGGTACGAGTGTACCCCTACACACCTTATTGGTGGGTTAGTTCTCTACTTTTCCAGAGGCTATAAATCCTACCCATCTGCGTCACACAAGTGACGCCACTTCCTTCTTTCTCTCGTGCTTGCTTGAGATGCTTTGCCTCTCTTCTTTTTCTCTAGTTTCCACTTCTCCTAGCCGGGCGGATGTTGACTGAACCACGCATGATTTGATTGAACCAAGTTGGGACATTCCCCTTTGATTAGGAAGCCTAGAAATCCCCTTGCACTAAACCCATTAGAGGAGATAATCTAACATCCTTAATCGAGAGTTTTCTTAGACCGAGGTCTAAGATGTAATTAACTACGGGGGCTTGCGCCCGTAGGAAACCGATCCCCACAATCAAATAAACCCTATTCGATGCCGATGTATCGAATAGGGGAAATCTCGTGAACTTTTGGGTTATAGATATTATTATCCATCGAGGTTGGTAGGTGAAAGCCGCTATCCTCCATGGCTAATCGTATCTATAACTCCATCTGCTCTTCCATCGGCCTGCTTGTGTCGATTGTAAAGGTCTACGACCATTTTATCCTACGGGATAGTGTGATCGTACCCTTTGCATTCGAACCACACGAGCGAAATCCTTTCGGAGACCCACACCTGTATCCTTCTTCTCAAGGCAAAGCAAGTTTAGGTGTTTTAAGGTGTATTTATTTTCTAAGTTCGTACGTGTTGTTTGTAAGATTCCTGAAATGTAAGAGTTTTCTCTAAAATTATAAAAAGTGTCTTTGTTTCGTTGTTTGTATCTTTTGAAAATTTGGTGTATTTCTTTAGCATTTTCTGTATTTCTTTTATATAGGAAGTCTTTGTTTTTGTGATCAAAAATTTGGGTCCCTTCCCAAATGTTTGATTGCATCAATTTGGTATCAGAACAAGTTAGGAAGTCCTAGGTTTATGAGTCGTGTGTGTCTTGATGTCATAAGTTGTTTTGTTTGGGAATTCTAGTGAGTTTTGGTATATCCTAGGTCATTGAGTAGTTGTTGTATGAGTCTTAGTGTCATGTTAGTTTTGTTTTGAGTCATGTTGTCATTTGAGTCTTGGTGTCAAGTGAGCAATCTCAAGCCTTGGTGTCTCTAGATGCAAAGCCTTCTGAGCAAACTCAAGTCTCATCAGAAGATGAGTTCTTCAAGTAGGGGAGTCTGATGTAGGCAAGGGGGGGTCAAATCAAACCCAAAAAAATTTGGTTTTGATTTTCCTTGAGCTTGCTAGCTCATTAATTTTTTTGCTGAAATTTAGCTCATTATAAGTTGGTTTTTAGTTCATTTATTGAACTAAGAGTTAGCTCATTATGAGCTATATTTTTAGTTCATTTATTAATTTATAGGTAGCTCATTATTCTTGTCTCTTCTCCTCCCCTTTTCTTCTTAAAATTCTGAGTTGTTCCATGGGATTCCGTGGCTGGCTTTTCGGTTGGCTGTGCTGGGTGGTTTTCCCGTGCCTTGGTGCCTCGGTTCCGTGCGGGCCTGCTTGGTTCTTGCGGCTACCTCTTCAGGTTCTGCCTGGGCTACTTTCCCGTCGCTGTTGGGGGGCTTTTCCGTGGCTTTGATGCTTTGTTTCCTGTGTAGAATTTGGGAATATTATAATGTGGCTGTTGGCTTTTTCATTTCCTTCATTTAATTAAGAATATGAAGGGTTTTTATGGTTGTTTGGCTGCCCTCTTTGGTCTTATAAATAGGAGTTGTTTTGGGATGTTTTAGAATGGATATGTGAGTTATTTTTGGATAGAACCTGCAGGTTTTCTTCGTGGAAAAGCTTGAGAGCTTGTAAGCTTGCAAGCTTCTCTTTCTTCTCGGGCTTCTAACCTCTTTCGTCTCTCCGCATGTTTCATTCCACCTGTATCCTTCTTCTCAAGGCAAAGCAAGTTTAGGTGTTTAAGGTGTCTTTATTTTCTAAGTTTGTATGTGTTGTTTGTAAGAGTCATGAAATGTAAGAGTTTTCTCTAAAATTATAAAAAGTGTCTTTGTTTCGTTGTTTGTATCTTTTGAGAATTTGGTGTATTTCTTTAGCATTTTTTGTATTTCTTTTATATAGGAAGTCTTTGTTTTTGTAATAAAAAATTTGGGACAAATTTTTTATTGCATCAACTCCTCCCCCTATTTTTCACTAAATTTTTTTTGAGAAAATAGGAGAGTTCAATTATGCATGTCAATCTTCCTTAATCACCAAATGAAATGAAAATTGTACACATTTGTTGCCCCTCTAATTCCCCATCATCATTTTAAAATAAAATTAAGCTACCCCTCGGAGGCAATGCTAAACTAATAACTCTCCAAAAGTAAGATAAACTACAATCCCCCACCTTAAATGCTACTAAATTTTCTGCCCCTTCGTCAACCCTCCAAGATGGTCTTAAACTACCACTTCAAGACAAGGACTAAATAAACACCCTCTACCTTGTAGCAAGGTTGACGTAGTTTATTTCCCCCACAAATATATCATCTTTCTTAAAAATAAATCATTAGTCCACACGAAAGATACTCCCCAACATGTCCTACCACTTATATTCTTATTCCAAGTGAAGCCTTATTCTTATTCCCTATTAAGTATGTTAAAAAGATCAAGCCCTCAACCAACTCATTAAGGACCCGAACCAACTCTATTTGATCATAGTATTTATCACATATCAGGATAGATGAAGAGGGATAAAGAAGTTAAGAAAAGAAGCCAGTGCTAGGAAAGCCTCAATGCTTAAACGAGAAGATAACCTCTCCTAGAATACTTCAAAGGTCATACAAAACCAAGGATTACAATCAATCCCAAAAGAAGCATGAATTGCACATTGAAAAAGAGATTTTATAAGTCATAGAATTATTTTACATGCCATAGATACACACATTTATAATGCTTCTAGAACCTCACAATGGGAAGAAGAATTAAAGGAGAAGCCAAATACCAAAGAGAATCCACCAAAGTAAGTCATCATACCCCCGTGAAGAGAGGGCAGTCCACAAAAATGAATCAAAATGCAATAAATCCTATTACAAATCCCGCAACATAGCTATAGTCAAAGGAAGCAGCCACAATAATAGCTAGTCATAGGAAATACCTGCAAACCAGAGCAAATGAAAGAAGCCAACTACAATCCCGCAATAGAGAACAACAAAAGGCAGAAGCAACAGGAGAAACCGCAAGGAATTCGAAATAGATGTAGCAACCACCCACCAAAGAAGCTAGAGGAGAAGCCATGGGAGAAACTACATCACAATCTGATAGGAAACACATGAAGATTTCAAGTAAATCCTATCAAGAGAGCAAATACATCGAGAAATCTCCACGATTCCAATGGAAATCTAGTGAAAAGCGGTAATTTTATTGCAAGAAAACAAACTACGGAAGAAAATAACAAGATACAATTGATCCTCTATTTGAGAGGAGGATCGATCTCTGCCAAATCTCTAGACACCATTAGAGCCCAAAGAAAACCTATGAGATCTCAAATTTCAATCAAACTCAAGATGCCATAACCTTAGGAAAACAAACTATTTGATGTATACAAATCAAAAGGAAATTCCTAAACAATCCCTACATTCAAATTTCCTCCTAACTCCCTCAAAAATCCTTCCTAAACAGCTCACGCACGCCCGGGCATGCGTTCGACGCATACAGGAGAAGGAAATGTTTGCTTCTGTTCACGTTCAGTCCCATCGGACCGGCTGGACCGGTCTAACAATACTCCCCTCCCAAAGATCCACCTTGCGTGCAAGGTGGAAAGATGACACCCTCCTCCATTCTTTCTTCATCATAAACGGTAAGAACCTGAAGAGTTCGATCCTTACACTTGTGCCCTGGCGTATACCTCTCGTCACATCTGAAACAGATCCCCTTCGCCTTCTTCTCCTATAATTGTGTTTCTGTGAGCTTCTTGAAGTTTTCCGCAGGTCTTCCTCTAGCATTCTTCTCCTTCGAAGTCTCCCTAAGAATACCCAAAGTTGGCTCCTTACTTGTCAAAAAGATGGTGGTCATCATGTACAAGCCTCCTGAACTATTGCCTCATGCTTCTTTTCCAAGTGCCTCTGATCCTCCACCAATTGAGCTAGCTAAATAGACTCTCCTAAGTCCTGAGGTCTCATCACTCTGACTGCTGCGCTGATCTTTAGTTTCAGTCCATTCATAAAGTTCCCCTCCAGTACAGTCTCTAGAAGTCGATCCAATTAACTAGCCAGGAACTCAAATTGCTCACAGTACTCCATCACTGTCCCCTTCTGCATCAAAGCGAAGAACTTCATGTACAAGTCCCCTCCCCTGCTGGTTTGGAAACATTCTAACAGACAGTCCTTAAACTCCCTCTAAGTCCTTATTGGTCGCCTCGTATCCCTCCATTAGTACCATGCTAAAGCTTTCCCTTCCAAACACATCCCGGCTACCATCAGCCTCTCCCCCTCCATCAACCTATTGACGGTAAAATACCTTTCCACCTTGTAGATCCACCCATGGGCATCCTCTCCTTCAAAAATAGGGATCTTCCACTTCCTCGCCCTCATATCGCCTCTATTCCCTTCATATTTTCTTCTTCCCCAAGGGGGTGGTCCCCTCAAGTGTCTCAATCATCCCTTCTACGTTCATACCCAAGCCTTTCATTAATTTTTCACCTTCTCCTTTCAAATTCAGCACCCCTTGTATCACAACAAACCCCTCCCCTTTCAGATGCAGTCCCCCTTTCGGTCATAATTACGCCTTTCCCATTCAAATTCAGCCCCTCTCCTCTCCAAATCATCACATCTTCGTTCTTGTTCCACCACCTCACGCTTCTCCCCATAACCCCTACCCAGCTCCCTCATATGAATAGGCTCCACGGGAGGCCTTCTCTCTTTTCCCTTTTAAGTCTCCACCTCCTGATCTTCCTTTTGCCTTATTGGATTAGAGTTTTCTCCACTTCCTAGGTTGCTAGAGGCTTCCCTTGCCTCAAACAATGCCGTTTTCGATTGGCCCTCGAGCAACTTCTTCATCATCTCTCCAAGGCTAGAAAAATTTCCATCCATCTTCTCATTGATGACTGAAATTTGACTTTTGACATCTGAAAGTTGAGTGTGGAGATCTGAAATTTCAATTTTCAATTGTCTAATCTCCCCTCCAATAATTCTACCTTCGTCCATGCCATCGATACCCGGATCTAGGCTCCAAACAGTAAAAACGGCCAAAAAACAACAGTTTCTAGCCTTCAAGCAGCCAAAAACAGCAGCTCGGTGAGTAAAACGCAGCAAAAATTAGTGAGGAAACTTCGATTTCTGGCCAAGAAATTGCTCTAATACCAATTTGATATAAAACACTTGAAGATTTCAAGTAAATTCTATCATGAGAGCAACAACAACGAGAAATATCCACGATTCTAATGGAAAACTAGTGAAAAACATTAATTGTATTGCAAGAAAACAAACTACGGAATAAAATAAGAAGATACAATTGATCCTCTTTTCGAGAGAAGGATCGATCTCTCCCAAATCTCTAGACGCCACTAGAGCCCAAAGAAAATCTATGAGATCTCAAATTTCAGCCAAATTCAAGACCCTAGGAAAAAAATTTATTTAATGCATACAAATCAAAAGGAAATCCCTAAACAGTCCCTACATTCAAATTTCCCTCCTAACTCTCTCAAATATCCTTCCTAAACAGCTCACGCACGCCCGGGCGTGCGTTCAATGCAATAGGAGGCGGAAATGTCAACCTATATTCACGTAAGCCAATCCCGTCGGACCGGCTGGACCAGTCTAACACAATCACTATCACTTTATACAAAATTAACTAGTTCAACAAGCAATGGTTTTCCTCTTCAAATTTATCCTAGAGCACAGGCACTCACCAATATGATAGCATTATAATATGATCATAAAACGGCCAAGGGAAGAGGGTTGGGAGGAGTGGTAGGTTAAGTAGGGAAGAACAAGTGAAAATCTGAAATAAATTTCAGATTTTCAATTGGAAGGATTAGGAATTAATTTGAACTTTAATTCCAATAGGAGAAGCTTTAATTTTGAGAAGAAGTCAAGCGGTGGGGGCATGGAGGGGGTTTCGGCAAGTAAGAGAAGGGGGCAAGGGTCTAGATGCAATGTATTTGGAATTAGTGATATTAATTAATCAATCCTAACATGAGTTGATTGATTGAATTTAAATTAGGATCCTTCCAAAAAGAAATTAAGAGGAAATAGGAAAGATTTGAAATTCTAGATTGAAGTTATTTTAAATTCAAATACTTTCCAAAACTCAAGTGGAATTAAATGGAAGGGGTGGGGGAAGTTTGGAAATAAATCCAATTGGATTATTGAAGAGGGGCCGCGACATCAATAGGGAAGGAGGGATTGAATGCAAGTATTAATGCTTGCTTAATTTGGCTTTTAGGAATTAGGAAATATCTAAATTAACTCAAATTTAAATTTGAAATTCAAATAGGATTAATTTAGAAACTTTCCTAAAATAGATTTAATAATTTAAGAAAGATTTTAAATTTCAAATTGATTAAATTTGAATTCAAAATCTGTCCCAATTATTCCAATCCAAATTAGACACTGGAAATCAAAGGGAAAGGGGGCAAGGGCCGGTGGGTGGAGGGGATTCAGGTAAGGGGTCGGCGGTTAGTTGGGATGTTTGTGGAGCTTGGTCGGGGAGAGGAGATGGCTTGGTGAGGGAGAAGGGCTTGATGCAATGATGCCGGTGGTGGTGGTAGGGAGGGGAAAAAAGAAAACAAAATCAAACCAGAAAGATAGGAAGAAAACCCGAACTCGACTCGTCTAGGTTGTGGCTACTACGCAATTCTCCCTCCTAGGGATTTCACTCCAAATTCAGCTCTCATGAGAAGTCAAACAAGAGAAACGAAGATTTTACTTGATCATTCATTAACTTGCAAAGAGAACATAGGGGCTATAAATAACCTCTTACATAAGACTCAAAATAGAAAATACGACAACGCCCTCAAGGCTTACATACGACATCCCTTAATAAAAGGGTACAACGGGAAACTAAATAAAACAAATACGATACAATATCATAAATAATTAGAAAATACATGAAATAAATCAAAAATACAATGACTCAATCGTGGCCGTAGATCGGCGGCCACGCCTATGATAAACCTTCCATGATCTGATGTCTCCATCAAGAAATCTAAGTTATTGGGATTTATAAGCCTTTAGGCGCATTTTTAGAGAAAATCATTTGCTAAGCTATTAAAATTTTTTCGCAAGCATCAGTGTTGTCCCATTGGTGCAATCTTTGGATAAGCAACATGTGTTTTATAAAGGAATTTCGAAGATACTATTGATTATACTTGTAATTATATTGGGAAACAATCTCATGAGGTCTATAATGTTAGATTATTTCTTAATGATAGTGTAGGTGCCCAGCTTGATATACTATAAGCTTAACTCAGATGATTAAAATTTTTCTCTTTAAACCAATTTTATTGAGTGG